>LKNJ01000370.1:0-176252 GCA_002120245.1 Maccullochella peelii | reverse complement strand
ATGTGTATATATGTATATACATATACACATGTATATTTATAGATATGGATATATGTATATATGTTTATATGCATATATTTGTAAATATGTATATATATGTATCTATATATATGTGTATACAAAGAGTTCATAGCTTCTGCATGAAATCATTAACACACCGATGGAGGTCAAATCAGCTTTGCCTGTAGAATAACACAATGTATGTATTTTTGACAATGACAAAAGACCACACTTCCAGCCTGCACTGTTGAAAAATCTGTATTTATTAATGATTTACAAAAGGCTAAACATGAAACCATTTAAATGATTCAGTTCATTTTGAAACCTAAAAAGGAATTGTTGTTGTTGTTGTGGGGTGAGAGGACACACGTCTGTAGTGTTTTTACAGGTCAGTTATTATTACAGCATCTTATATCATGTAGAATCTGTTTCAGTGGAGGCTCCAGGAGAAAAATAAAAAAAGATCCACACACAGGATGGAGTCACTCAAACAAACTGCAGAAGAGAGATACATTTGAAACATCACGATCTGTTAAAACTGGGGGACACACCGGGGTTCAAAGTGCATTCCTTTTCTACATCAGCAGAGCAGCAGTGGTGGTGAATGTGATTATGGAAATTGTGTGTATATATATTTGTACAATCACAATTCTGTCACCTTGACTCCAGTCCTAAAAAAACCCAAACTACAGCTGGTGTAAAAACAGAACACTTTTCTGTCTCTAATGCAGAAAAACACATATTACCACAGTACGAGGTCCCAAATGTAATCCACTCCTCAAAACAGTTTGCAGATACATATTTAATATTAAAAACAAGTTTTGTGCAAGTATGTTTTTTCCACAAGGTTTGAAATAAATATCTCAAAAGCAAACAAGGACTTTAAAAGCAGTTTTAATTTTTTTTTTTTATTGTGAAAACCAACAATCACATTGTGAGAGAAAGAAATCGTTTTCTGACTTGAATTTAGGGTACAATCAGTCAAATTAATCTCACACAACTCTGCAAAAAATGACTATTAGATTTAAAATAAAATTAGCTACCTCAGATTGGGGCGAAACATTTAAAAATTGAACTCCACTGACAGTGAGAAGCAGCGGGGAGACGGTCCAGTTTTAGCAGAACTTCCTGTTGGATTTTCTGTCACCAAAATGCTGTTAAATCACATTAGTTTTGCAGTTTTTAGTAGCCTGGCAGGTTTCTACAGTAGTAAAAGAGTGAGACAGTTGTGGACCCAAATATTTACAGTAATGTTGTGCACTTAAAGATCCTTCTCTGGACTGTGCGATCCTCCTCTGGAGAACCTTTCCGAGTTTATCTAAATCATCACAAAAGAAAATCCCACGCTTTCTTGCTACGGAATGAAAAAACAGTGTTTCCACTCACTAAGAATTTAATTTAAAAAAAACGATACAATTAAAATAAAGATTGGTCTGGAGCTCAACTGTGGGCATTTCTGCTGGCGAGAAGGAATTAAGTGTGAAAACAACATGATGCCAAAAAAAGAGCATAAAATAACACCATAAAATTGTTCATATTTTAGTGAGCTATTTAAAAAAACAAAAACAAATTTAAAATGAGGATAAACCTTTCTCCTTCCCTCGCCCAAAGAACCATTTTATAAACAAAAATATATCCCCCCTTTGTCGTGTGATTCTCAAATCCTCGCTAGATACAATTAAAACTTTTTTACAGTGCTTCATCATTATATATCTTTGACAGACCTTAACGAGGGGAAGAAGATTTAAGCCATAAATGTCTCTCCTATTGCAACGATATAGCTAAGTCGAAAAAGTGAACGGTCCAGTTATTCAATGGTTAAAATAAAAAAGGGGGAAAAACAACACAAAACAGGAGGAGACGGTCAGTGGTAGGGAAGCGAGCATCGGCTCACGACCCGGTTTTGGTCCCAGGAGCACCTCAACGTTACCATGGTGATGTGGTTGTTAAGGTGGCGCTGGGATGGCGAGAGGCTCGGGTCTACTTGGTGTTGAGCTCGTTCTCCAGCTCCATGAGTTTGCGTGAAGCTTTGACCTTGTTGGAAACCTCCTTCCCCTGAGAGAAGAGACGCTGGCGCTCCTTAAAGGTCAGACTCTCCGGAGCACCGCTGGGGATCGAGTTCTCCTGCTCCTGACTGCAACACACACACAGCATATATATCATTGAGTTATTCCATACTACATTATAATTTCCTATATATTATTTTTATGATTTCTTATTTTTATTTTCATTATATCCGGGTTCATACAAAGTCTAGAAAGTTTGGAAAATGCTTAATTTTTACCAATATGTTTTCAAGGTTAGAAATATGCTTGAATTCAAATATACTTCTTGAAAAATGCTTCTTTTCCAACATAATCTGGTGTTTCATCATCTACACAATCACTCATGTAAACCAAAAATCTTTTAATATTGAAATTATGAAATGAAACGATCGTATTTGTTGTCTCCTGGCATTTATAGTAACAATTTAGATGGGAAGATAAGGCTTCGAGAGTCTGAACATGTTTGGCTTAGGTACCTTGAAAGTGCTTGAATTTTACTCATAAAAAGCTATATATATGAAATTAATTTGCTTCATTATTTTGCTCCAAGGTATTCAAATAAATGCAACTATTTATTACTGCAAGGGCAATAAAGGTCAATAAATACACAACGAATCACAAATAACAATAAAGGCTAAAAGTTTAAAAACTGTATGGAACTGATCAAAAATACATACATAAATAAATAAAAACATCCTTAAGTACCCACAAAGCAATGAAGCAACGATTTTTATATCACACTACTGCCTCCAGAGTTGATACGCTACAGTGGGCAAACAGTATATGAGCCATGTAACTGTTGTGTTTTAAGTGCAGGGCTGAAACATCACTCTTTCGCGCTCTTAACAATTTTAATTTCAAGCGGCACCTCGTCCACTTTTGACCCACGTTTTGGATCGAATATCACGTTTCAGAAGAGGAACTGGAAGACTGTAAACTCTGTCACTGTGATGTCCTATATTGCAGTACAATGCATCTCATCCAACACTATATATAGTTAACAACAGTAGGAGCAACGAAGGCAGCCTGTTCCTTCAGATCCCCGTCTCCATCGTGCACGAGTGACTTTTTGGGAAGTGGTTTATTTAGCAAAAATGCAGATTAAACATGAGAAGAATGCTGCAAGAGACTTTCAGATTCTTCTTATGGATGTTGTTTGGCTGTTAAAAAAATGTTGACCAACTTATCAAATTGCTAAAACCTTTGGAATCGCCTTGTGAGTAAAAACCTACATCTGGTGAAACCAGAGAACAGCAAAATAATCTCACCTCTTCGTCCATTTGTCTCGCGGGTCGTTGTAGACTTCTCCCGATCCTACAACTCCTGCTGAGTTTCCAGTGTACGAGTTAAATCCTGTCCCAGGTTCAGGAGTCACACAGCAGATAGACAGTGAGATATGAGTCAGCATCGTTCATATACAGCTTTTATTATCCGAAAAACATAAGATAGAAGCTGCTGGGTGACGGCTGTTAAGATCTCCGGTACCTGTCTCCCATTACTCCCATAACTTATACTTTTATGCATTTTAAATCACACAGAAACCTTGTGAAAACTACGTCTTATTTTCCCATAACATGATCGATTATTGACCAGAGACCCTGGTCGCCTGAAACCAGCAGCTTCTCCAGTCGACATCACTTTATTTCCCACAGACCAGCCTGAGCACAAGGAAGGAAGAAAGAGAGGGAACGGGTTCTGGGGAAGCATTAGGCAGAAACGGTCAGATCTCAGTAAACTAGAGCAGCGAGCCGAGAAAGGAGAAAGAGAGAGCGTTAAAAAGCTGTTAAAGGGCCATTCCAAAGCAGCAAAAATGGTCTGTGGAAGTGTCGTTGGGACCTGAGGTCGAGGTCACCATCAAACATGTCTGACCTGATGTGCTAATAATCTGGAGCCCTGTTCTGAATTCATTCTATTACTATTTTACCTCTGACAGTTTTACTTGTTGTCATTTAGATTCAATAATGAACCGATCACAGTTGCAGTAGGATTTACAAAATATTTGGACTCCAGATTTTTTGGAATCCACAAATTTAACATCCAATTCAAGTCCGGTTGTGAAGAAAAAAAGCTCCCGTAAAGACGTAAAGACTTGTATCCTGGGTGATAAATGGTTCGGTTAAATGCCTGTGGAACTAACATGAGGAGGGTGACCCTGACCTTTGACCCCAAAGGAGACGTTAATCAGTTGGCTCATGTGTCCCTGTGTCTTTCCAAATGTCCAGGCAGATCTGCCCGAGTGCTTCACAACTACGTAACCCAGGAGTCTGCAGGTTTTTATTTCCAAACAAAAACTACAGCAGGAAAGAAAAACGATTAGTTCACCCTGCTGATTCAAGGGGTTATACAATCTTTAAAGTATAAGTCTCTATATTTGCCTTATAGTCAACAAATCCCATGAAAAGACCAAAACCTACAATGAATTGATCCTATTAACAAGTACTGTGTATCAAAAGCCTGGTATGTCTTATTCCTCTGCGCCATAGAGCTCCATTGTTATGAAAAGCCATGTGCATGAGAGACTTCCTCTGGCTGGGCCGACTGACTTCCTGTTGGCTCCCTGCTCACATGAATGGGATAAAATACTTAACTGATGCGGCTCTTTGAGACTGAATCAATAAAATTCTGATGATACAAAAAGTTACGTGGGTGTTTGTGAGGCTCAGAAAAAGCTTCTTTTTTATTTTATTATTTTATTGCGTATGGAAGAAAGTGTTTTGGGGCCACTGTGCGTCACCTGATCCTGCAATACCGAGTGTGGCCACTGCGCCAAAATGCACAGCCTGTGGCGCTGTTCCTGCGGGCTCGGTAAATACTCACTAGAGCACCAAATGTGTATTAATGCATGGCTGCAAATAGTCCACAACAAATCAACTATTTAACTCTGATTGAGAAACGGTTGCTGAAAGCTATGGTGCCCAGCTGTTTTACGAAATTACTAAACCTGTTGAAACTATATATTTGTAAGCCGTTTTTAAAGATTTACGTCTTCAGTTTGAACACGTGCTCGGGGCTGTGTGCCACAGACAGGATAGGGAAGTCAGAAAGTATTGAGATATTGACCAGCACATTCTTGGTTTTGGTTTTTTCATGGGATTTGTTGTCAGACAGAAAAATACAAAATAATGCCAGCCTTATCCTTCAAAGTTGCAAGATTTTCCAGCAGTCACAACATGTCATTACACTTGCTAACACACCTTCAACCAGTGAGCAGGAACTAATCAGTTATGTGTTTAAATCGAGAGAATAAAACCCTGCAGACTCTCTTCATGGCACAATATCTGACACCACAGGCTGCGAGGAAACACTGGATCCAAACCGTGAAGTAGAGTTCTTCTCTCTTGTTGTGCTAATTATTGAAAACAGTAACTGAATCCCACCACCAGATGATGGCAGGTAGTGACCCAGGAAAAACCCAGGACTTTAAGTTAAACAGTATCAACTCTATTTGTGTTTCCAAAAGGGCAACTTGGCAGTCCAAATGCATGTTGGTCTTGTGTTTCAGATGAAATGGAAGAGAGGGTGGGGTGGGGTTTGGTACAGTTCAGATGCAGACACAGTGACAGGGTGTGAACCCAGATGGATTCCTCCAGCTGGCAGCTCCTAGGCCCTTTCTTTGGGTTTTATAGCGCGAAAGCAGAGAGAGATCTGAAGTGTAGTTTGGGACGGGATCAAGCCGGGTCCCACTTCAGCCCCAAACCACATAAACACAAACTGGCAGAGAACAAAGTAACCACACAGAAACAACCCTTGTTCAAGGCCAGTAACATTCCTTTGTGGAGCCAAAAGAGATGGAAAATTATACTTCTGGCACTGTGATTGAAAATTCTTCAGATTCACAAAAAAAGTCATCCACTGGCTTTTCATGGATTCTCAAAGGTTGTGAATGTTTTTCTTTGACTCCGGTTCAGCTATCTTGGAGGCCAGTGGAGTCTAAAAAAAATCTCATTGTTTTTTATTTTTCTGTACCAGTACAGCTTTTGTTAGAACATCTGTCTCTGGGGATATCTGACTTTGTTCTTCCTTTGTAGCTTTCTCTCGTTCGTGCACCTTCTGAGGCAAACTGGCGTCAGTATTGTTTCTTGCGGTTTTCTTCTGATTACAAAAATATCTGCGTTTCAAGAAGAAGCCACATTTTTTATTAAAGTCAGACTAGAGAGTTCGGAGCTGCCAGCTGATCAAATCACACTCATTGATATACGTTTTGGAGATTCATATGTCAGGGAAGCCAGAGACTCAGGTGCCGCTCGGTCACCTGAACCTGCCGCAATGCCCTGTGGGAGTTGTAGTAAGGTTTAGTAAAGCTGCAGCGTTAAGACAGCATCGCAGCTACAGCAGAGATACAGACTGACAGGCGAAAATGAAGGATCAGCTGAAAGAGCTGAAACAGGCAAGACGACAAAGCACAAACACGGAGCAAAATTAAACTCTTTGGGATGCAAAATTAACAGACAGACCGACAGAGACAGGCAAAGTGAGAAAAGGAAGCAAAGACAAATAAGAAATAAATAAAGAGAGCAGGGTGCAGCCTGGTGAAAGCTACGCACAGGCAGTAAAAAGCAATAGACATCAAGCCGGTTACTGGAGTGAGCTGCTGGCAGCCAGAGTGCAGTGTTATGTGTTTATGATGCATATGTGTGTGTGAGTGGTGGTGAAACATGCAGATTTTATTTCTGAGGGAGGTGGGGTGGGTAGTGGGACATTTTAGTGGGATGTTTATCTGATTTGATGAAAAAAAAAAAAAAAAAAAGCAACACAAAGTTCTCCATGAGGTCCTGGATGTGTTTTAGTATTCAATAAGCAGCAGGGATGGAGGAGGTTTATGTTGAAGGTGCAGGCAGCCGTTTCCTGGACCTCAGGTAGTGATGATATTCAGACTGTGCTGCGTTCGTAGCTCTGTTTGTCTGTGGATGTTCAAACTGTTGGAATTTAGAGCTTCACTGAGCCTTAATGACGCTGCTGCTGACACCTTAATATGAAGTCATATCTGCTTGTGACCATATATCACTCAGGCTCGGTATCGCTGGACATTTTACTGTACTGATACCAAAACTATACTTTTGTTTGGTACCTTACTTTGAAAATTATAAACATTTCAAAAGAAAGAAGCTTCAAAAGAAGCCAAAGGTCTCCGATGTAAAATTTTAAAGCAGAAGCACATGTACGAGAATTTTTAAAAACAAAATGGTCTAAAATTGGCAACTTTTTGTCAGCTTTCTGTACTTTTTGGAAGTTTTGGATACTTGTGATGCTACGGACACATTTCGGTCAATACCAAATTAGTATATTGGCCCTAATTAACACAGGTTGTTCTTCCTTCCAGATATAAAACTTGTATCTTCTCTGTAATTATGAGTCTAATGTTTTTTGATATAACAAAGTCATACAGGGTGAATTTGATTATCACTACCTCCTTTGAAAATATATAAAACCAGTTTGCAGAGAGTGTGTCAAAGGTGAAATCATGGAGGGATATTTTGGAAGCAAAAAATTCTAGACGGCTGCCAACTGACTGCAGCTTGACCCATCTACTTTTAGATATCACTTTCTAACAATGAGGCCTTTTGAAGAAAAGCTACGATACATATCTTGACATAATATTTGACAAGGATAAACCAAGAAAAACAGCCAGTTTAATATTTAATCTATGTTAAGAAACACTACTTTTAACCTCATGATGGATATGTTTCTTTTTGAAGAAACTATGGCCCGAGCATGACCTTTAAAATCCTGAATGTAAGCAGCTGTAATGGATAACTGCCACTAGGAGTCGCTGTGGTTTGAGTTATACAGACGCTCAGTTTGATCCAGCATGACGACAAGAAGATTTAGACCACAAGAAGCCTTTTTAAAACAGCCACAGACAAAGAGGAGGCCTCTCACTCAACACACTGCTGCTGTGCGCATTTTTGTGCATGTTTATGTTTATGAAATGAGAGCTGATCCTTTTTAATCGAGTGATTGATGGGTGTGTAAAGCCAATGGTGTGTCTCCTTCCCTTTAAAGCCAACACCGCTAAGCAGAGCCACGGGGCAGGAAGGGGGCAGGCAGGCCCACCTGGCCCCCCGTCCCAAGCAGCAACAGACCAGACACAAAGGAGGCGGCGAGCGACAACACCAACAGTACTATGATTGGCTCTGATGGGTCTCAATCTGCAGCAAAAAGTGGTGGGCGTGATTATCGATTGCTTTTTCTGTTCAGTATTGCTGATTGAGGGGGGGGGTGTGTGATTGGAGGAAGTTGAGAAGGAAAAAAATTACTGGGGACAGGAGGAGGTGTTCAAACAAACCAACATAAAAAAGTACAAAACAAATACAATCGGATTTGCTTGAAGAGAGGGAGGGAAATTTCCATATATAAAATAACGAACATAAAGTGATGAACGGAGGGACTGATTGACGACAAAAAAAAAATTTGGACAAACATTTAAAGAAGGAAAAAAGTAGACGGTGGAAGATGAAAAGGCAGAACACCTCTCTACTGAAAAAGAAGGTAAAAATAAACACAAAATAGCACTAAACTACGAAGGTAGTAAATGAAGAGATGAGTGAATGAGAGGGAGGTATGGGAGCTGTAGAGGGCGCTGTGGCGAACCTGACTCCTCTCTCCTCTCTCTGGGTCTACCTTTAAAGCCTCCTGAGGGGATGGAGCTGGGTTTGGCAGGAAGGGGGGGACCTGTACTGTTGGAGTTGTTGACTGGCGGCTGGAACGAGCTAGACAGGAAGATGCCATCAGAAACAGGGCGGGGCTTGCGCGCAGTGGGCGGCGGCTGAGACTTGTTGTGATTAGGTGAGGTGGTGGCCGGGAGGTCGCCGTACGACTTCCGGGTCGCCGACAGCTTCACCTGACCTGATTGATTGCCGCCGCCACTTCCTGCTTTGGTGACTTCCTTCCCTTCCTCCTCGTCTTCCTCATCGCCCGCGTAGGAGACAAACTTGGCGGTGTAGAGCGTGTCGGGGGAGGTGACCTGGGTTTTGAGGTAGGAGGTGTTTCTCTGTGGGGGGGGCGGGGGGGTGTTAGTAGGGTTGTTGGGGGCGGGGGGTTGGTAATCCCAGGGCAGCGGGGGCCGATACAGACCGGCCGGCTCGTCAGGCGTCAGCAGCTTTCTCTCGGCCTCCTCGTGCTGCCGCCGCCGCTCGGCCTCCAGGCGAGTGTAGTACTCCTCCTCCTGTCTCCTCTAGGGGAGGGACAACCTGTTAGTAAGCTCCACTCTCATTGGCTCTCACCTCAGTAATGGACACTTGCTGGCCAATCAGATACAGCTGGGGAAATATTCAACTAGTCAAAAAGCTCCACTACCCTGCTTCTACCACAGGTAAAACCACATGTTAGGACACCTGTCTACCAGTCGAACATGATTCTTCTGGGCCTCCCTACACCTGCTCCAACTGGCCTTACAATGTACAAAGACCTGGTACAGTACAAAGACCACCAAGTCCACCATGTCTACCATTTTGACAGAACTGAAGCATACCGGTCCCTAGATCAGGGGCCTCATTTATAAAATGGTCTAACAATCAAATTCCATCTTAAGCAATGCCTTAAAGGTCTGCACAATGAATTTCCTGTTGGTTATATTGAGCACACAGCTCGTTCACAAAACCCTGAAAACCTATTTTCTCAATCAGTTTCTTACTCTCAGTGATGGGATCCTACATGAGCGCACTAAGAGGAGGCCACTCTAAAAACCACACCATAAACCTTTAGCCTCCTAAAACAACTTTACACTGCCAAGTATTTTTTGGGAATCAATTTTAAGCATGCCATTTGAAATCATCTCATGATTATGTTTCAGAATAAATCCAAGAACAGTTTAATAAATGGTGCCCCTGAGCTGGACTTGACTAACTTGGTTTGCCACGTCATCACTGATACAGACTGGTCCTCCTGATCACATGTACAGACCAGGGAGAACGACGGAAATAAGTCCAGGACTTTATCGTTCAATCCCTGACAAAGTCTAATATGTTGTATTTTTACAAGTATCAACCAAACCAAAAATCTACTCTAACTGGTCTAATAATAACTCCACCAATCTGACAAGATACTGGAAGACGAACTTGTTTTAACTGGTCCACGCTACCTTAAAACATGATCGGACACTTGGCAACAGTTAACCAGCCCTGCTTCCTGGACCACCCTGTCTACCACCATCTTCCCTTCCATCAGCGCTGTGGGAGTGTATGCATGTGTGCACAAGCTATGTATCTCTGTGTATCCTCAGTTTATACTATATGGTTTGTGGGTAGGTTTTTTGATCCAAGCCCACCCTGTCTCCAGTGGCTGCGCTCGAGTATCTACACTTCAGGGAGAGGCCTGTGATGTTACACATGAATCTACACTGGAGGAATGTGTTTAGATTTCTGGGTTTGGAGCTTGACCAGCTGCTCCGGGTCACATGTGCTCAATCTCGCTGCTTCGATAGCAGATTATCTTCGCGTTTTTTTTGGTCCGTTTCATGTGTCGAAGGCTGAATGTAGTCGAGATCGTATATGTCCTCAAAAAGGTAACCACTACGGGCCGTCTCTAGTGCTATGGATGTATCCGAGCTGCTTTTGGTGGTTGAATCGGCCCAGTTGGAATCTGAAGAAACTGGGAGGGATTAGTGGGTGTGTGGGTTTGAATGAGTGGATGGCTGCTGGGTTTCTGAGTATGTACGATATGGATGGCTGAGGGCGGGAATGAGGCAGGTGGGTGGGTATAGATTTTTGTGTGTGTGTGTGTGTGTGTGCATGAACTGAATATAAAGCATGTGGTTTTTGGGAAAAGTGGGCGGCATTCCCTAAACATAGTCTCTGAAGCGATGCTGGATGGAAATGGTAACAAAAAAAAATTTAAATTAAAACCTCATAACTGCTTCCCCCAAAAAAACTGAAACAACTTAACTTCCTGACAAACACCGACAACAACGACAACATGATGGGAGTCCCATGCTTGAGGTGGGTGGGAGCACATAACATGACACAGCTACACATCACAAAGGGTGGGGGGTGCACAAAATGAGGACATGCAACTGGACATCTTTACAACAAACAAACAGCATCAGATTAACAGTCATAACAAATTAAAAACAATATCAATATCTCATCACTACATATTCGACATTGCTACTGTCTTAACAATTAAACAAAGATAAACCCTCTGTGAGACACTTTTGACTACTAGCAAGTAATGAAATCAGTTACACAAAGGAACAATATTCAATGTATTTTAAAATTGTTTGTGAGGCATTTTGTTAAACTACATCTTTCTGTGGCGGCGTTAGCTTCAAGTTTCACAGACGTTTAAACAACCAGTGGTGTGATCAGTGATCTACAGTTACACAGGACAAATGGACCAGAATAATGGCGTCATGGTGAAGTCAGCGGACACAACAAAACACTGAATATGTTTGATTTAACAAGAGACAAGAGATGGGTGGGTGGACACCAGATCAGACTACTGGTCATTTAAAACCTCTTTATAACTTTATAACACATATTATAGGAAGACAAAGCCTCTCCAAATTAACTGAGAGCCCTATAATTAACCGAGAAGCCTGGACAAAGGAAGGAGAAAACAGAAATCAAGACAGTACACAGTGGCTTCAAAAAGTATTAAGACCCCTTCGCTTGTTGCACACTTTATTTTTGGTAATTCATTCTACACTCAATAACTCACAACAACACAAAAATCAAAAACTTAAATCTCTCCACGACACTTTGCTACGACATTCCAAATGAAGTTCTGGTGCGTAGGTTATTGTGTGCAGAATTAATTGCCAAAAAAGGTACATTTAATCCATTTAACATTAAATCTATAACAATTAAGTTTGCACCAAGTGAAGGGGTCTGAATACTTTCCAAAGTCATTGTATATCCTAGGGTTTTACCGATATTTTGGCCTGATATATATATACTTTTTCTTTGTTGTTAAACCATGAGCTAGTAAATGTCATCTACCTCTGATATAATGGAGGTGAAAATGTAATTTAGATTTTATACAAATGTGCACTGCGTTTTGATACATGCAGCCAAACTGGTTACACAATGCTTCTCCAGGCTTTCATCCTTGTTTTCATTACAAGGAAGTAATTAACACAACCTGCCCTGGAATGTCTTTTGACAGATTTTACAAATTATTTTTGCCTCAGTCTATTCAAACTGATAATAAATGCCTTTTTTTTTTTTTTAAAAGGAAAAGTTCGACATTTTGGGAAATACGCGTATCCACTTTCTTGCAGAGAGTCAGATGAGAAGATCGATGCCACTCCATGTCTCTACTGTAAACATGAAGCTACCACCAGCAGACAGTTATCTTAGCTTAGCATAGCACAAAGACTGGAAACGAGAGGGAAACGGCTAGCTTGGCTCTGTCCAACGGTAGCAATATGCACTTTCTAGCATCTCTAAAGTTCAGTAATTAGCACATTATATTCAGTTTGTTTCATCCGTACAAAAACCAAAGAGCAAAAACGACAAGTTGGGGTTCTCCAAGGGGTTATATTTCCCGAAATATTGAACTATTCCTTTAAACTTTCAATTTCCTGGTTATTTGAACGTCACACAGTTATATAAACTCTTTGGAAGTTAATTTACTTTGTTTTGTGCCACAGAATTTGATATTCACTTAGTGCCAGAAGTCCAAATTTAATAGGTTTGAATTTCAGTGGAGAATTGTACTGTAGTGTTTCATGATGGTCTAAATACTTATATTTTAGAGGCTTTTCCAGCCAGACAAAAGGGAAACAAATCAAGAAAGGATATTCAAGATGTAAACACTCATAGTGGTCCAACCCTGACAGATTTCTGCCCTGACTCACAAATAGCTACAGTATCATAGCAAAACATCCTACAATCATTAGTTTTCATTAACAACTTCCTATCTATAGTTACAAACAGACAAACCGACCTTCTCCTCGGCCTCTCGTTTGGCTCTCTCCTCCTCCCTCCACCTCCTCTCCTCCTCCTGCTTTGCTCGCTCCTCCGCCTCCCGCTTACGAATCTCCTCCAGCTGCTGCTTACGCCGTCGCTCCTCGTCCTGCAACTGCTCTCACACACACACACACACACACACACACACACACACACACACACACACACACACACACACACACACAACAACATGCCAAAAGGCACGCACAGACAGGCACACATGCAAACAAGGAAACAATTAGTACAATATTAATCTTGCGTTATTCATACACAAACTCTGAGAACATTTCCACATCCAATGGCTCTATTTAACTGCTTGGACACTAATGTACGCTACCATGTTGTGTGTAATGTGAGGCAGTTTGGATTTGTCTCAGTGTGCACTGCAAACGCACAGCACAAGCAGACACACACACACACACACACACACACACACACACACACACACACACACACACACACACACTGCTGAACATGCAGACACCAACAACAACATGCTACAACAACAGCAACCAGAACAGGGCAACAGAAACAAAGACAGCCCCTCTTTCAGCTACTTGAGGTGTATTTGATTTGAGTGTATTGACAAAACATTAAAAAGGTCCCGCTCAGCAGGAGAGGGAGAATAAATCAAGCGTACCTGGAGTAACTGCAAGCTTAATGGGCTGCTGCAGAAATGTTCTGATAACAATACCACCCCAACACAAACCCAGTGGAATATGGTGACACACAAAACAAACAGACCCCTGTCTCTGGGCTGGACGGTGGCTAAAGGGTCAGTTCAACCAAATAACAAAACAACGTATTCTGCCACTTACTCCTGGAGGTGTCGATCTGTGCAGAAACTGCACCATAAGGTTGTGATATCTCAGAGTCTTCCTGCCTCCAAGAACCCAATGGAGTGGAAACAGAATTTTGTTTGTGGTGCTTAAAGAATGAAAAAGTAGTTTTCATGGGGAGTCGTTTGGAAAAATATGGTGAGAAATAATTTGTATATAGGATATTATATTATATATTAGAATATCATAGAATATTGGTTTTGTGTGTATTATTTTATATTCTGTTTTAGTTTGTTTTATTATTTGTATATCTCATATCATAATCAAATGGTTTTGGGTATATTATTTAATGTTTTTTTTTCTTCTATTTATTCATTCTATTTATTTTATTTAGACTTATTTTTGTTTTTTATGTATTTTTTCTTTTTTATATATTTGTTAAATAAAATTTTTTGCTGTTTTATTTTTCTTTGTAATCATTTATTTTATTATTTATTTCATTCATAATTTTTTGTTTAGTATTAATTTGACGCTTATTTTTATTAAGTAATTGCATATTTATTCATATAATAATAATTATTGTTATACATTTATTATTATTATTATTGTATAAAATTTACAATAATTATCGTAATATACAAAAAAAGAAAGAAAAAAAGAAATATATAAGAAGAAAATGTGTGAGTGCTCACTCTGTGTGAATTCAGTGGACTTTTTAAAAGGCAAAGAGAACCCGTAGAACCCGTTTTTGCTTGAGATATTTTTCTTAATTGTAATTTTTCCATTCACCTCTGCTGTATTGTGGCACACGCAGAAACCTCAGAGATGGATTCCTAAAACCTGGACAAATACAATCAACAACAACAACTAAGTGAGAAAATATGTGTTTTTGTTTTGGTTGCACAGACCCTTTAAAAAAGAGAACATAAAGAGGCTCAGCTGGTCACACACAAACAGATGGATGGATGGATGGATGGATTCATGGACACCACAACATCATGGTGTGGCCCCGCGCAGGCAGCGCCGGGGGCTCACAGGACTATCATGCATGGATCTCGACCTGGACGCCCCCTGTGAAGCATTCAGCCATGCAGGCGCCACCTCCATATGCACTCAAAACATCACTGCTGACAAGAAGCACACCGACCTCAGCTCAGCTGCTCTGCAAGCATGTAAAGGTTTGGTTTTCTGTTGCTTTTATGATTTGGAAACACGTATTTCACCAGTGGATTCGCTCGCCGTCCCCCAGCAGTTGTTTTGAGTGGACAAAGAGATGGACAGCTTCCCCAGCAAAACAACATCAAGCATCCCAGGACGGCCTCTCCTCAGCTAATTATGGCACAGCCCTGCCTCCAACCCCGACCCCACCCCCAATGAAACGACGACAGTAGTCCAGATGGGTGGGGAGAGACAGATAGGATACACGGGCAGGTGGGCAGCCCAGACAGAGAACAGGAAGTGATGTAAGGGCAGGGAGAGGATACGCGTCATTAACAGGAAGAACATACCAAGTCTAGAACAGAGATAGCTGGGACAGCATTCTGCTGCTGAAGAAGAAGAGGAAGAAGAAGAAGAGAGTGAGAGAGGGAGCTGACGGGGGGGGAGGAAGGAAAAGGAAAATACCCAAATACTGAAAAGGAAGGTGTGGAGGAGATATCAGTATAACTAAGTTAGCAAAGAGGAGGGGGACTGGGAAGAGGAAGGAGAAACTGAGGAGAAAATAGAAATAATAGAAGGGAGGGGGAGGACATAGTAAAGTGAAAACATTGCTAAAGTTTGTTTTAGTGGCTGTTCAAGAGCTCCTTAATCCAACACATCCAGATCCACAACCACTGCACCACATCTTAGAATATAGCTCACTCTATTCTTTTCTTTGTTTTTTACAGAAGATGGAATAAATATGTATTTAATTTGAATAGCAAAAACAAAAAAGGTGAAAAAATAATTGGTACAAAAATCCAACAGCGGCACAAATATTCATTATTTTAGTTAATTATTTTTTTCTTAATTACGTCAAGTGGCTCATGTGAGCTCCTTTTTTTCCACATTTTTCTCCCCACTAGTTCATCATTGACTCTTCCTGAGGTTTCTACGTTTTGTTTTCCAAATAAAGTAACGTGTGTGGCCGGAGTAACCTGTTGCCTCACTTCCATCAGTTTACAGGGATTTGATTAAACACGCATTTATTCAGAAAAAGGGCCATCTGACACAATAAAAACTAAAATAATTAAGCTATTGATTAAGGTCCAAATTTGTATGAATCAAACCACGAAAAGCAAGGATCCAAAAACAAGGATTGGCAAAGATTGTATGCTGTACAGATGGTGAAGCCCTCGAGGACAAAGTTGTGATTTTGGGCTGAATACTATAAATAAACTTGACCTTCTCTTTACTGTAAACTGTGCAGGATGTCTACTTGCAGCCACAAAGAGTTTAATAACTGCAGCACATGAAATCCAGAAAATCAGTTTAAAAGTTCATCATTCCAGAAAAAAAACCCAAAACACGATAACGAACCAACCGCCATACAATCACATACTCCGTCACTCCCACCTCCAACACCTTCCAGCCCAACCACATCCACCAGCACCCGCCCACATGCTGCCACATCCAGTCATATTCACCACAGCCTGTCACGCAGAGAAATTAAGGAAATAATGCTTCATAAGAATTAAAAAGTACGTCAACAAATTTCAGGAAGCAACAGGAACATTTTGGAGCCATTTCAGCACTAGAACAGTGCTTAGTTAGCGTAAAGGCTGCCGTCATGAACTCCATGATAACTACAGTATCATCAACTATTTTACAGTTTTTTTTTAAATCAAAATGGGATGTTATTATCATCTAATTCTACCTTGGCACTATCCGGAATTATTTAATTAAATAATCAAGCCATCAGTATCCATTGAGGATGCCGAAAACCTTGTTGAAATGGGACCAGTGACACTATGGTCATGGTTCACTGCTGCATTTGCATTAAAGATGCCAGTAAGGACAAATGTTAACGAGGGAAAACCTTTAGCGAAGAGCAGGAAATTATATTGTAATTTCCCTTTAAACTAGCTGTGGCACAAGTTGTTGTGTGTCATCGCGACAGGACGCAGCTGTTTTATGTCTGCAGATCATGAACTCACTCACTAAGCACGTGCTGAGTTTAGGAAAACCAAAATCTACAGGAAACGCAGATTACAACATGTTCAAACACACTTGTAGCCTTTACCTGTCATACTAAAAAGTCACACAGTTGGGTCCATATAACGTGAATGCAGCGTCAACGACATCCTCACCTGCCTGCCCAAAAACCCTCCCGTCCACCCCTCCAGCCAATCAGATTTAAGCAGCTCAGCATGGCAAAGCGATGATAGAAGCATGTTGCAGATGCACATTGCAGGACATTCATAGTGGGAGCGCTGCCGCAGAGGAATCCATTTCCTCTTCTAGCATTTGAAAGACGGTTCTGTTTTTCCCTCTGTCAGCCTGATTTCCTGCGGCTCGCCCTTCCGTGTGTGCTGAACTACAGATTTGTTTCTGAACTGTGAGCTTACGTGCATTATTACTTGCACATGATACGATTTCCTGTCTCTCCCTTTTCTATGTCTTCCCTACTTCCTTCCTGTAAAAGTTTAATTTACTCTCGTCTTCTCTTTGGCTTTCTTGTCAGTTAAGTTGCTGCATGATTGTCTCTCCTCTCCTTCATTTAACATTTTCTTATTTCTCTCTTTCCTCCACCCTTGCCATTTACTGTCTTCCGGTCTCTCTATCCTTTCCCGTCCCGCTACCACCAGCACCTCCCCCGTCTCACCCTGGCTCTCTTCTCGGCCTCCAGCCTCTGCATGATCATCATGGTGTCCACGTCCTCGTCATCCTCCTCCTCCTCGTCTTCGTCGCTCTGCTTGGACTCCTGCAGTCGTTTCTGGAACTGCCACTCCAGCATCAGCTTCCTGAGGCGGTCGCTTTCCTCCGCCGTTCGCTCCGGCTTCGCCTGAAAAATAAGGTACACTCAGAACTGGATCGGGTTGCACCGGCTATCTGTAAATCCATCACTAAGTTTGTGTCGAATCCCTCTCAACGGAGCTTAAATCGTGCCTACCTGGAGATCCTGGATCTCCTTGTCCAGCATGTCGACGATGTGAAGCTGCTGCTGTTTCTCGGCCTTCTCACGGGCATCTCGTTTCCAGGGGTCCGGAGACAGACTGTCGCTGGACGTTAGCTCCTCCTTACTGATGGTGATGTACTGCAGGTCTCGCCTCTCGATGGTCCGTGGCTGCTGCTGCGGTAACAGCTCCCTGATCACCGTGTCCATGCCTACACGTACATCACATTTTATTTATTACATGATTGTAGTTTGCATATAAAAAGAGTCTAGAAGTCACTATTTTTGAGATGAAACATTAAATATATGAAAAGTTTTGACTTGAAGGTGTTACCAGCAGGGTTGGAGGCGCTGGCAGGGGGAGGAACAGCTGAGCGCGGCAGGCTGGCCAGCTTCTCCGGTCTGGATGGTGGAGGCTGGGGCTGAGGCTGTGGGGGGAGGTATGGCTGGGGTGGGGCCACAGAGGGCAGAGGGGGCTGGTGGTGAGGAGGAGGCATAGACCCTCCGTTGTTGTGAGGTTGGACGGGCATGACGGGGTTGGCCCGGATCTGACCCAGCTTCCTCTCCTGCTCTCTCCTCTTCCTCTCCCTGGGAAATCATCATCGTTATTGTTAGCAATTATTATTATCATCAACATCATCATTTTTATAAATCATTGTGTTATAAATGTCAAATGAGAAACAAATTAATAAAACCTGAAATGATCGTAAAACTGTAATGCTACATTTACGTTTTTACATTGTAATTGTACAATTAAAATCATTTTTAATGCTTAGCTGGAACGCAGTTATTAGAAGCATCAAAAAAGTTTTGTAAAATTACTGTGATGGCTAAGACTATGATGAGCAAAGGAGTTTATGACAACACCAATCTGTAATGCTCTGATTAGATCAGATTTCAACCTTGGAAAACACATGATTTTACAGTATATTGTACAAAATGTAAATAATATTTACACCAGTGGCCTGAAGAGGGCAGCATTTCCTCATTTCCTTTTTGTAAAATGCTAAGAAGCAGTAATGGTATAGTCCACGAAATATCATTCGGTTATATCTTGTCATGCAAAAATGTTAAAAAATGTGTATCACATATGGGGGATTGTGGGGGTTATTTTTTACCCCGATCTTCATTTGCATGGATGTTTGTCTGACAAACTTGCTGCATCATGTGCTGGTTCTCTGGGTCTAAATTAATATCTTATACCCGTTTAGTTGTCTTTCTTTCACTTTTTTATGGTTTTTGTAAACAGCCTACATGGGCCTCTGCAGTAAAATTAAATGTTCCTTTGTGTGTAACATTAAACATTTTGATGAATCTAATAAAACATCATATAAAAAAAAAACAACAAAAAAACACCCCACCTCTCCTCCTCCAGCCGAGCTTTCTCTTTCTCATACCAGCGTTGCTGCTCCTCACGTTTCTTGCGGTCAGCGGCCTGCTGGGCTGTTACAGGAGGGACGGCAGCGGGAGGTGGCGGGAGCGGAAGGTCAGGCTGGGGGTCGTAGTGGTCGTAGGTGTCGGGGTACGGGGCTGGTGGGGGGGGCGGAGGAGGGGGCAGGTCAGAGCGGGATGGCGGCTGGGCCGAATGTGGTGGCGCAGCGTGAGGGGCGTTGGGTGTCTTCCATCGGCCCGGCCCGGTCTTCTGGTTCTGGGTCTTGTTGGAGGAGGAGGAGGAGGCTGAGAAGTTGAGGTGCTCCTGGCTAGACGTGGATGACTCCAACGAGGAGGACACCTGCGGCTGTGGGGCCCAGTGGTCAGGCCCTCCTACACCTACAGAGACACAGAAACACAGTCAGTGGTCACCTGGAGCCACACAGAGAGTCTGTCAAAGGTCAATTCTTCCCAGAACTGTATTTTTATG
Source organism: Maccullochella peelii (assembly GCA_002120245.1). NCBI lineage: Eukaryota > Metazoa > Chordata > Actinopteri > Centrarchiformes > Percichthyidae > Maccullochella > Maccullochella peelii. The sequence continues at coordinate 156,564 of LKNJ01000370.1, read as the reverse complement.
ATACACAATTGTCTAAAACCAACGTTTAAATCCTGCGACTGGCTCTGCCACGGCCTGCGCAGTGGATTTAACATACGTTCAAGCAAAGAAGAAGAGAATCTGTGGAAACTTTGGATTTAAACGTTGGTTTCGCCCCAGGCAGAGGATTTTTGTGAGATCACAAAAATAACTTTGATAAATAACTGCAGTCACAAACGTGGCTAGGGTCCATGAGCAGAGTAGGATGAATTTTGTTTGTCAGTCCTAACTAATGAAGATCTACTGACCGCAACACCGCAACAAAATGAAACAACTACAAGTGACCGATAGTGTGCAGGATTTCTCATTTTACAGATTAAAGGGCAAATGTCACAATGTTTTTCATTCTGAATGAAATACTGTGATTAGTATATATTACATAATCATAAACAATAATATTAAATGTCATTACACTTTAGAGGAAATCTGGAATCTGTAAACCACTAAGCTGTTACATAATCTGGCAGTTAATACACTATCAGGTGCTACAGTCCTCTTTTTGTCTTCCTTTCTCCTATCTGAGGCGGAGGCTCTCTTTCTTCTTACCTCCTGGTGGACCTCTCTGGTAGTCAAGATCTCTGTGTTGGTAGTCCAGGTCCCGGTGCTGGTAGTCCTGCTGGTAGTGCTGCTGCATGCGCTCGTCTGGCCTCAGACCTCCTGGCGGGGTGTACAATTCCTCCTGGGAGTGGTCCACCCGCTGGGAAAAGATGAAAACGTCGAATAAGAGACGAGAGAAGCAGGAGAGACGATCAAAGGAAGGAAAAGGGAAAATGAGATGGAGAGAGCAGAGCAAAAAAAGAAGAGGCAAAGGAACAAGGGCGGGGAGGAAGTAGAAAGATGAAGGAAAGAGGGAACACAAAGTGGAGAGAATGTGGAGGAACAGGATGAGGAGGAAGTACGGTGGGAAAAAGACATCTGGACCAACTAACTTTTTCAGTTGAAGGATTCAAACATTTCCAAGACCATTTTACAGTTCAGTACATTTGCTTTCTACCAATTTCCTGAGGAAAAACAAACAAAATCTACTGACTTGAAAAGAACAAGTCAGTAGATTTCAACAAATGAGGCGAACAAGTTGAAAAATACAGTTGTTTACGCCTACATGCCTGCTACTTTCAGTTAATTTGTAAAACGTCCTGATGCTGCCTGACAATCCCAGAGAAGTTACTGAATAATTAACTAAAAATCTTATGATACTGTTTTAGGTATTCTCTGATAATGTTGAAACAGTGGGGTAACACTTCATTTTACAGGTCCATGAATTTCATGGTAAGCAGGTGATAATTATCAACAAGTTGGTGTCTGATGCTGCTCTACCTGCATGCTGTTGTGGATGTTGTCAACCATAGGGAGGCGCTCCCTGTCCTCCATGCCCTGCCAGTGTTGTGAGGGCAACTGCCCAGGGCCGACAACCCGATCCTGGCTCTTCGAGGCCGGGATGGTGAAGTATTCCCTGGGGTAGGTCTGGGTGGGGATGGGGTAGGCCTCTGGACGGGGAGGGGAGGGCTCGTCCTGATGAATAAAACCAGAAATGACTGTGTGAAAAGAAAATATTTGGGACACCTTCCCAAATCTAAACAGGCAACACATTGTCAGAGGTAGGTTTCTCATCTCTGGTCTAGGTACTGTGTGTCCTCGAGTGTTAGTGTCACACTGGTCTCCTCTGGTCTGCTGAAGCATTCCACATAAAGACGCCACTGGCTTCAAATCGTACGGTTACTCACGTCTGCACACAGGTTGCCGGTGGAGACGGAGGTGATCTTGGTGCCAGGTCCTCCAGGGTACACCGCTTTGCCTGCAGGACTCTGGCCCTGATCTGATGACAGGGCAGGAGAGACGGTCATTTTAGTGCAGTTGAAAGCATTCACTAACGAATACAACAATATTCTGAATTAAGCAATGAATCAGGGGAGCAAAAGAGTCACCAACAAATCCCAAATTACCCAAAATGGTTACTGAAAGTGGTTTCTGAGGCTGTTTTTTAACACTTTTGCAGACACGGTGTTATTGCCCAACAGTACTGTGGTATTGTGTTTCCATATCAGGGTGGAGTAGTTAAAGAATAACACCAGTGTTGTTTTCATTTTTCCCCCCATTTCCATTACTGCCCATGTCAAGTCTAAACCCAATGACTTGTTTACCACAGATACTTTTCTTTTTTAAATCTAATCAAAGACTTTTTAAATTGTTTTTAAGTGAAGTTAATTGTGCATTTAAATGTGGGAGTATTCAGTGTGTTCTTTTATCTTTTTATTTTACTAGTTTACTTCTAAATGTTGTATCTCTTGTATCACTTGCCTGTATTGTAAATCTTTTGACCTTTGTTGTATTTTTATTACCCCGTAAAAACAAATAAATTTGCCTTGCCTTCATTAAAATGTGTGTCTGCTTAATTTACTGTGTAAATTAGATGGAAATGCCATCCATGTGATGAAGTATTGGTTTATTATGGAAGTGGTCAAATGCATTAAGCAGGTGTAGTTTAGTCAAACCGCAGTTAAAGACTAGACAAGTTCAGGTGTATAAATAAAAGAAAGTAGGAGGGCTTCTTACTGGCTACGTTGGGGCTGGAGCGGTGGTCGGCTCGGTTCTTGAGAAGTCGATCTTCACTGCTCATCTTCTTTGGTTCGGGGTACGAATCCCAGCCGGCCTGCGGACTCTCCGGAGAGCCGTTCTGCACCGAGTTGTTGTACAGCTCGAAGCCTTCGCTCTTTGGTCGCAGCTTCCCGTTCTTGTCACGGCCTCGGTCTGATGCTGCACACACATTGGGATTGGAGGGGTGAAGAGACAAACGAGAAAATGGGTGTTTTAAGTATCACATACTAATCCAAAAGTACTTGTTATGGTATTTGAAAATATGCCCACTGGTATTCTTTGTCAGTGCAGTTTGTCTTTGGCGATGCTGCCATAATTTTCTACAGGACACCGCCTTGACTTTAGATAATTTTGCAGTTTGTGTGTAAGTGATTAAGTGACGTTAAGTTGGGACTCTAGTTTAATTCCCATTTGCTCACATAATGCATGTAAATGTATGCATTTTGCTGAATATCCATAATTTATCCATGGCATGAATGAAAATTGAAAATATCATGACGGGGTGCTGGTCTCGTTACTATTGTGGTTGTACGAGGGTTTTTTTCCCCACAAGGGAAAAATGTATGGTGAACGACATGAGAAGAACTTCCTCAACAACCTTGTGATCGTTCACGATTCTCGTCGTTTTATTGAACGAATTTGACAACTTTCAAGTCAGACTTGTGCGGTGTTCGTAAATTGGTCTAAAAGCTGCTGTGAATTTAGCATAAAATCAGACATGGGGCAGATATATTAAATTGCCATCACATTTACATAAGAAGGTGCATGTTTGAAAGGGGCTTCAGCTGTCTCATGATGTTTTGAAAACGTATGTATAAAAGTGTCGACTGCCAGATTTCCCTTATATGTGACAAATGACTGACCTAACCTGAAGTTAGTTAAAAGTTTAAGTCCTTTTGTATGAGGTGTTATATTCATCTTTTGATACCTAAAATATTAATATTATGAGTCTTCTGTGTATCTAGGTTTGCTTCATTCATGCCCTCAGTCTGTGGGAACATCTACACTTCGACTTGTCCGGTTTTCCCAACATTAAGTTTACTACAGAATGACCAGCGTCCTTCACTGCCTGGTGGTTAAGTTTCACCGTCTTCACTGGAAAACACACTGCGGTCGAGGGAATTCGGGAGAAACACCCCGTTAGCGTCATCCTGGACCACAGGCCGGCCCGGCCAGAAGACTTCCTTAATGAATCTCGGGTCACATTCCAGCAGACAAAGACCAGCACACAGCCAGACAACCCCGTAAACTCTAGGCCGCATGTGTGTATGAAGCTCGTCTCACACAGACACACACACACACACACACACACACACACATACACACACATCTGGCCGTGGCCACAAACACTCATTATATCCTTCAGTCTGCTAGCTGGTTTTTTACTGCGCTACAGAGAAGACAACAAGGACACTCTGTCTGGGCGAGTCTGCTTCTCTTCTTTCATCCACGACACCAAATTATTGCCATTAACTAATGTTGGAACAGTAGTCCATTCAGTTTACCGTTTACTATTAAACAGCAAAAATCTGTTAGGAAGCCAAAGTGATGACTGTGATCTTTTTAAATGGCTTTTGATTTCAGACTTTTATCATGTTCTTGATTGTTCACAATGTATTCAGTAAAACAAACAAAACATCTGAAATACATACTGTGCTTCCGCTCTACTGTATTAAAAGTGGACCTGCAGTCTCATTATTGATCAATCATTGCAAATATTCTTTAAGCTGAACTTTTGCACATCCCTGCACAGCTCTTTCATTTTTAAATATCATATTGTACATATTTTTTTCATATCTTATTGTAAATTTTCTATTTTCTATTTATGCTACTTGTTTTTCCTACTTACTATATTTATTGTTATGCACCAATATACCAAGGCAAATTCTTTGTATGTGAAAACCTACATGGCATCAAACCTGATTCTGATTTATTAAATAGAAAATGCTCATCACAATTATTTAGTTGACATATACTGTCCGACCAACAGTTCAAAACCTAAAATACTGCATTTATAATCACCTCTTGGCATCATGGGACTGGGCTGGTTGAGGAGCGTGGCCAGTCCGTGGTAAATGGCTCCCTGCTTGGCGACCTCCAGAGTCACAACTGAGCCCGTCCTCGTCATCAGTCCGTGGTAAATGGCTCCCTGCTTGGCGACCTCCAGAGTCACAACTGAGCCCGTCCTCGTCATTAGCTCGGCTGCCCTGAACACAGAGGGGGGGGGTGGGGGAGAGAGAAAGAGCATGAATATGAAACTTGCAACTAAATTTGAAAGGATCGAACACACTTAAACTATTCTCTATAATACAGATTAATATTTAAATCTCCCGTTTAACTACAATGAGCTTACTGTCTCTTAAGTGATCTAAAGGTCCTTGGTACACTGTGCTCCGTACTCTATGATAATACTGTGCTGAAGCTACACGCACATTAATCAAATGAAATGTAAACTGACAGGTGGTTCAGTCTGCGGGTTTTGGTAGGAAATCCCATCCTACAATACAAAGCAATGTAGTGAACCACAACTACTATTTGATATGAGAAGAATACGAATAAATTCTAATTCTGTAGAGAGCTAACTGCTCAGCTGAAATTTACTACAGTAATCAACAGTAAGGTGGAATGTCAGATACTGAAATGTAATCAGGATGTTGGTGTTATGTTTACTATGAGGTTTCTTCCTTTATGTTCCCTTTAAAGGGGAACGGGGTCCAAGGATACTGCACAGGTTGTAAAAACCCTTTGCAGGGTTCATAGAGCGTTTTAAGAGTAAAGTTTAAGCACTTTTCAAGCACTTTCAAGGTACCTTAACCAAAAATTTCCAGACTCTCGAAGCCTTTTTCATCACATCTAAATTGTTACTATAAATGCCAGGAGACAACAAACAAATATGACGGGATCGTTTCATTTTAAATATTAGAAGATTTTTGGTTTACATGAGTGATTGTGACACAGCAGAAGATGTTTATAACCTTGAAACACATGCCGTTGTGTCCGACACGTAAAACTTCTGAAACAAACACAAGTATTAAGATACTTTCATACTGATATGACAGAGTAGGGCTGCAAGTATTTTCACGATTGACTGTTTAGTCACTTTCTCTATAGAACGGCGAAAAATAGTGAAAAATGTTCCCCATCATAATTCCCCAGAGTGATTTCTTAAAATTACTTGTTCTGTCCGACCAACAGTCCAAAGCCCAAATATATTTAATTCACAATGATATTAAACAGAGAAAAGCAGCAAATGATCACATTTGAGAAGCTGGAAGCAGAAAGTGTTTTGTTTTTTTAAAGTGACCAAAACGATGAATTGATCATCAAAATCTATTACTTTCTGTCTATAAACTCACTGTTTCAGCTGTGCTATAGACATGCAGTGCGAGTGCACTACTAACAAAATTACTACTTTAAGTCATTATGGGGAAATACTGGTAAAGTTTCTGTCTACGGGCATCCAAACAGGCAGAAAAATAAACTAGAAGACCTTAATTATGAGCCAGAGGCAGTGATTATATTTGTCATTGCCAGAGACTCACTTCACTCTAATTTGAGTACAATCCTGCTCTGTCACACACACACACACACACACACACACACACACACACACACACACACACACACACAGAGTACCCATGTTATTTTCTGTAACAGCCACATGTGCACAGGGTTTTAACCAAATCCTATAAATAGTTGAAGGGCAGATCACACAAGGTAATGAGCCATGTGTGCTTGATTGGATGGAACTCGGGGAATGCAGCGGCAGAGAAAAGGCTCTAAAACCCACATTTCGAACTATCACAGGAGTTAGCTTTTACACAAACATGTACCAGACCTGATATGACAAACCTACCTGCACGCTAAAGCAATTAAACAAATGATTTGTAAATCCAGTTTGACGTAGGGCTGACACACAGTAAGCTGCAAGAAGAACATCAAGCCTGTACATGCTGAGAGAGAGGAATAACTGAATTCATCTGCGGCGTTAGCCACTGTTTCCAAAACATGCACACACCCTTTTTCTCTGCTAGTGCCATGTGTTCCAGACATGTTGGAAATTTGGTCTTTTTTACGAGGACAAACGGGATGCAACTGCCTCAATGCAAGAACCTCAAGATGTCTCAACCCTGAGGTTTCCCCAGATGTGGTAATCTGATGTCACGTCAACATGATACTTTACTTTTCAAAATGTTTTCAATTCTCAAAATAGAAATTCTCAAATTGAGTTTCATCATTGTATGGCCATAAATACGTCAATACTGTGAGTGTGCGGTACGTGGCTGAGCATACAAAGAGAAAAAACACCACGAGCAGCCACGTTTACTCCCTGGTGTTTCTTAAGGAAACCTACCTCTTCATTCTGAGAATGTTTTATTGACATTATTTACTTTATTGTATTATGTTGTAAAACATTATTCTATTTTATCTGTTATCTTATTATTAATATCATATATTTTTCTTTTTTTATTATCCCTCTTATCGATTTAATCTCTTTGTTTTGTCTTTTTAATCTATTTTATCTAGTTTTTAGTCTAGCCTTTTATTTAACTCTATTTTTTAATTATTGTTTTTATTATAATACCTTTTAAATCTATTTTATTGCATTTTCATCATTTAGATTTTCCGTGGGCATTGGTCTCAAATTGTCTTTTGTTGTTGTTGCTGTTTGTACGGTCTACACTATCTTATCATCAGTGAAGCACTTTGAATTGCACTAACCTGTGTGAAAGGTGCTATACAAATAAAGTTTGATTGATTAAGAAACTTTAAACTTAATAACTGGACCACTGTCTTTACCTCTCTTGTGATAGGCCGACCAGACTGCGCCCATCCACGCTCAACAGCTGGTCACCTGCAGCCAAACGGCCGTCCTGTAAAAACACAAGCAGACACACCACGCAACGAGTCACTGTGAGTGTGTGTTTTCCTCATAATCTTCTGACATGGTTCGACTTTCTGTGTGTCTACTAACCACATCAGCTGCTCCTCCTTTGACAACAGACTTGATGTAGATGCCCAGCTTCTCCTGACCAGCACCCTACAGAGAGAGAGACAAAGACAGAGGGATTAACTGAAATGCCCAAAAGTGAGATGATTGCAGCAAAATGCATCACCTCAGGTCGTGACCTGAGGACAACCAGTGAAACCTGAGAAATACAACTTTAAACAATTAAAAATAAGTTAATACAATCTTTTTTTCTTTGTATATATCAATCAACAAAACACACACACACACTAACAACTTCAACACTTCCATAGTCTTTCACAAACACACGTGTGTATATATGTTATCTGCTATTTTCTTGATTTTATTAATTGTACCTTTTTCTTTTGCAGTGTCATTATTACCTGGCACTTTGGCAATATTGTCTTGTTACATTCATGCCAATAAAGCATATTGAACTGAAATTAACCTACTGTATGTGAACCAATGAGCCAGTGTGTTTATCAAGTGTCAGATTTTGTTTCAATTCATTTCAGCAGAGTAGAGCCACTGAAACGTATAGATATGCAAGTATGAATACTGAGTATGAATAATCTTGAGATAATAATAATAAGGCATAATTATGAGAAAAAAACATTTAATATTGGAATAAGAAAAACTTTCTGCAAGTGGCAGAAATAGGCTTCCATAACTTCTTCAACAGGTGTTTGAGCTAAGCACTAAAACCCTCTGCTAAAGCAGGAGAACGTTGTGAAAAACTGGGATACGACTACACTTCTATCAAACCCCAAAATGTCCAAACCAACATATGTGGAGCACTGGGAGCAGAAATGAGCATCACGTAGTGTGCGCTATAATAGAAGACAATCATTTCTGCATCTAGGAAGTTCACAAGGCTCCAAAAGAAACGTTTAAATGTCAGAATGTTTTGCCATCTCTTGCTTAATTTACAATTCTCCATAATGTTTTGGACCACGGATGCACTTGTTCCCAAAAGTCTGCCTCTGGCCCTTCCTGCTTGATCACCTTAGCACGTCATGCAGGTCGTGATCGACAGTGAGCTATGATTGGTCAGGTTACAACGAGTAGTCTGATGTCTCTGAGCCAAATCAGACAGGAATTTAATCTGACATATTAGTGCCCATCTTAAGACATAACTGTTATGTAGTCTGATCCCGACAGAAGTTCTTACTGGTTGAGACAGAAACACCAGTAACGTCATCCAGCAGCACTGTTACCCCTTTTCCACCAACATGGAACGGGTTTCGTTCTGGTTCGTGCACCTTATTTGGAACCGTTTGAAGCATTTCGACCAAAAATAAATTGGTTGTGAACCTGAAAAGTTGGTTCACCGCTGGAACAAAAAAACTCTTTTACGTGAAGTGCGACCCGTGACGACATCAGTGGGCGTGTCCTATTCTACAGGTTGGAAAGAGAGAATGGAGAAGGCAACAGTGGTCTATGGTCTACTATGGTAATAGTCTTCTACGTCTTCTTATCATCAAATTGGTTCATTCTTGTTTTTTGAATAAAAACAAATATCTGTAATAACAGAACAAAAGCTCGCAGGTAATAAATGTGATCCGCCATCTTTCTACTAGTGTTTACTTCCGTTACTTCCGTACGCCCTCCGTTGATCGTTGATTACAATGGTTCTGCTCAAAACTGGTGGAGACGGGCTGGTACTCTAGATAGCAGAAGGGTTCCAAGAATCCTGAACGGATCCAGTTCAAGAACCAGAGCTGATCTAGTGGAAAGAGGGCAGGACTGAATGTCTGGACCAGAAGGGAGTCCAACCATTTATACACAGCTATTCAAGAGTGTTGACACTGAACAGAGCTTTTATCTGAGGTAACAAGTTCACCAACATGTCAAACTGAAACATTTCAAGACATTTATAGAGCACCAGCGGCAATCAAACACATTCACAGGGGTTTTTATGCTCCGTCTCCCTGTTTATATTCTAGTTTTCTTTGGTATTTTCCACTAATATTTGCTGCAACAATCAAATTTCCCCACAGGAATCTGTAGAGATGTATTTGATGTCATAATATTTACTTTAAACCAAATCCTTTCTTTACCAAGTTGCAACGGAGCAACAAAGAACAGAAATTCAGTGTGTGTGTGTGTGTGTGTGTGTGTGTGTGTGTGTGTGTGTGTGTGTGTGTGTGTGTGTGTGGGTGGTTTTTCGTGCAGAGTGGGGAGGTGATTTACAGAGCAGCAGCAGAGAGCTAGCATTTTATCAGATGTATCACACGCTTTCTTTGCCATCTTGACATGTTTATCCTGGGAGTTTGTGCAACAGCAGAACCAGGAACATATTTCAGAAGTCTTCATAAAAGACACTCCGCTGTGCTAAATATGAAACTATTTTTTCCTCTAACTCTTCAAGACTTTTAAACACATTATTTTGTTTCATCTTAAGTGACGATAAATTGAGAAATCCTGTTTTTTGTTGTTGGGAAGGGAACAAAGAGCAATAAAAACATCTCTCGATTACTTTCAGACTTGTTTCTACTTTTAAAGAAGTAAGAAAGTCTGCAGAAATGCAGTGTAAAGACAGAGACCAAAGCTCAGAGAACACCACAGGAAAGGTTCAGATGGCACACACACTACCAAGGCATTAAGAATCACAGCATGTCAATAAACTAGCTAATAAAAATGTGGAGTGGATTAAAAAGACTCCTAATTGCTGCCATCAGTCAGACCTGGCAACGTGGTACAGAGTGTGTGTGTGTGTGTGTGTGTGTGTGTGTGTGTGTGTGTGTGTGTGTGTGTGTGTGTGTGTGTGTAGTCACATCTTGTAAAGCAGAGGCAGGGGTTACACTCAGGTTAATAGCTCTTACTGTTTGCAGGTCACATGTATTAAGTCTTTCATCAGCTGCAGTGTGCACCTTTTCATTAAAGGCAATTTAATACCTTTTTCCACGGTCAAAGAATGACAGAGAACCAGTAGGGTCAATAAAATAAGGCAATTAAATAAAGCCTAAAATTACATGAATTTATATCACATTTTTGTCAGTACTTCCAAGCTGTATATGACAATAATTCTTAGTAATATAATTAAACCAAGCAATGCGACCTGGACCCCAATAAGAAGCAGAAAATTGATAGATGGATTAACTAATTAAAAAAAATGTAAGTTATTACAAAAAATGACACTTGCCCATTATAAGTTGATGAGCTTCCCAGCTACTGTACTGCGGCTGGCAATAATAATAATAATACATAATAACTCTAATAATAAATATTCAACACTGTTTTTATGGGATTGTTTTTTAAGACCTTTTTCAAAGACCTGCAGATACCCTGAGGTTACTGTTGCTCAACCTTTTTAAATATATATTTTTAACAGTAAAAAACAGGTAAAAATTGTTGGAAACAGCAGTTGAGAAAACCATCTCACCACAAGGGTCCATTTAGAAGGAGCTTTAGATCAAATCACATGACCTTCATCAGCAGATGGAGTTTGGTCATTTGTTACTGAACTGTTGTTGCTCAAATTTCCATTTTGTTTTTAAATTCAACATATACTTTGACAATCATTTGACATGATCAAAAGCTCCAGAACAGCTACTAAATGGACCTTGTGGTGAAATTTTCTCAAGGTAAAAATCAGATTTTAAGGAAAATTGGATGTTAAAAATTCAATACAGTTTAACCTTTTTTTTTTTTTTAAATTACTGGAATTACTCTGGCCCACAATTAGCCGCTAATTTGTGTTTTCGCAACATTTTTAATAATCATCTACACTGCTGATTTTGGCTCGTTGCATGAGGACTTTGTTTACTGTAAATTGTGGCGATCAGTGTCTTCCTGCTGCAGGAAACAACCTTTGAATATGCGGGGACGTAAAAATCTGGGTTCAAACCGATCAGTTTGTTTTAAAATAACAATGAGCTTTGTGTTGCCTTGTCGTCTAAGTGAAACAAATACATTCCTGAGCTTTCACATGAGCGTGGGTGAAAGCATGTTATTGAAAGCCGGTGTTCGGACAAGTACCATTTCTTGAATTACTGGCATTTTTACTGTCATTTTTACAGCGTCATTCAACTGATCACCTACAATCATCAGTCAAAGGAAATATTTCAAAAGTGCATCCATACAAGGAAAACTTATTTTTTGTCAAAAGACCTGTTTTCCTCCGTCTCATTCTCAGTTTTTCACTCGTCTATTTTCCATTTATTATCTATGTGAATTGAGTGAATAGAGACACATTCTGCATTTGTCATGTGCTCCATCATCCACAGATCTGTGTCCCAGTTTCTCCAGTCTAGTCCAGACTATTTGACCCACAATGTTTCAACTCTCTCTCCCTCTCTCTTCTCTCTCTCTCTGTGTGTGTGTGTGTGTGTGTGTGTGTGTGTGTGTGTGTGTGTGTGTGTGTGTGTGTGTGTGTGTGTGTGTGTAATAATGAGGCTGGATTCATGCAGGCACGAATTTCCTGTGAGTGACATTAAGATGAAGAACAGTGAATCTTTCTAACTGCTTTATGTCTGTTGCACATTACTGAAGACATTAAAAGGGACTCTGTTCCAGATGGAGCCACAGCATCATGCACTTATCCGGAACGGGGATTGGGGCGCCAAATCAGGCTCCACAGACACTTGTGGGAATTCCCTGAATCCCCTGAGGATGTTCGGGGGGACTTTTAGCACGATAAAAGGTTCCCAGAGGGGGTTCAAAAGGGCCCACAACTTAAGGCATAAGTAATCTTGTGCACCAGCGTGACACAGAATAAAAAAATGTGCATATGAGCATGTCTGCTGCATTGGTTTGATTTTACCTGAGTTTGTAAAGCTGAATTCAGTACAACACACATTGTCCTTTGATGGCAACTAATCGGCTCATGAGACCCAATTCAAAACTATAGTATGTACATATGAGGCTGGAACCTGTCTTTTAAAGTAGCTTTTCTTAAAAAAAATAAAAAAATAAAAACATAAAGAGATCATCTGGTCTTGTGGTGTATTTTGATATTAGAGGTTTAATTTACATGCTATGTGGAACAGGTACTTTTGGCTATAATGAAACTGCATCATCCTTTACTACCCCCAGGTGTGATGCCGCAACCAGGTTCATCTAGTGGTAGATATCAGCTATAGACAGGGTAAGTCAAGCGAGGGGATGCTACCAGCAATACTAGCAGCCAATCAGTGTTATGGATCAGGAATATTGCTGTTGGGGCTGATGTCGGGGTCCAAGTGAAACCAGATGTGTTGCTCGTCACAAACATCGTCAGCTGGTCAACATAAAAACACACTTTCTTTTTAGGAAATCACACTCACTAAGCCACTCTGAGACATTACACTACAAAACATCTATGACTAAATGTTTCCGGTGAATGTGTCCCTGCCTGTGTTTACAGAAATAAGTTCTGTAAGAATAGCTGGAATATCTGAGGGAGCTTTACTGTTTGATTTACTGCATTTTAATGGACAGCTCTGTTCTTTAAAGTGCCCTGACACAACAAATCAAGCGCACATTAAAGCTGCCAGACCTCTATTAGAGATGGAATGACATGAAAGAGAGGGCCACTTTAAACTTCCTCCCCACCAAAGCCTTGGTGGAAACTCCATGACTTTTAATAACAAATTCAGAACATCTCCATGACTGTGGTAACACTTACACTACGCTCTCTGATCAAATCTGGCTCATATCCTGAAGTGGTTGAACTTGTATTTGGAGTTTGGTGTGGACAGCAACATGGGCACAATTCTATCAATTTCCTGAGGTAAGCCTTGCTGGCTGCACACTCAAACCCCCCCTCTGAGAACAAGCCTGTAAAAGAAGTAAGGAGTACAACAAAGCTCACCTACCACTGCCACAGAAAAAACTAAATATCAGGAAAGAAAGCTCAAAATTAAATCATGCTGGATGTGTGATCCAATCACCAATCTGAACACAAGATGGCATTAACTTACTGAGTGAGGACATGTGTGTGATCTGGTGCATCTGATACAGTAGAAAGGGCTGTATTGAGAAAAATAAGTATAACTCTGGCTATGAATCATGTTGCATGTTTTTCAGCTCAGAAATATTCCAGCTAATTCAACAGAACACATGAATCCAGTGACCCTGATATGACCTTTATAATGCCAGTTAAAACATGAAAATGGGCTACAATAACCAAAATTAAAATAAAGATCTGCAAAACTGGGTTGAATTAAGGGTTCTTTAAACAGAGCATGATTTCAGATGTATACAAAAGTTTCATTCAGAAAACAGCTAAAGTAAAGCAAATGCACTCCTGCAACCACTTGCACATTTGTGATGCTCCTTGATATTCTGTGACGTGTAAAGCTGCGACTATTTTCATGGTTCACTAATCTGCCGATTATTTTCTCGATGAATCAATTAGTCGTTTGGAAATGATGAAAAACCTCACAGTTTCCACAAGCCCAAGGTGATATCTTCAAATGTGTTGTTTCATAGAATCAGTCCAAAATACAAAGATATTCAGTTTGCAACGATATAAAACAGAAAAATAGAAAATCCTCATAGTGGAGGAGCAGGAACAAGCACATTTTTGGCATTTTTTTCTTGAAAAATAAATGATTAATTGATAGTATCAAAATTGTTTAACAGCGAATCCCTTAATCAATAAGTGTTTCAGCTCTAGTGATGTATTTTTATATTAGCTTATTGCAGATATATCCGTATCGGTGTACATGTCGGTTGATAAGCAACAAAAAGTAAAGAAATGGCGAACTGTAATTCAGAAACAGTATCACCATTATACAGTTTGTCCACCAGAGAGCAGTGACTGACTTGACTTTTCAGCTGTAAAACATCCCGCTCTGTATGTATTTTGGTCACACATTAAAAAAAAAAAATCAAAGGGATCCGTATCAAAATGACTTTCGGTCGATTTATCTTTATCTGCATTTTTAAATTCCCAAATATTGATCAATATCAGCTTCAAAAATCCACTGCCTGTGAAGCTATAATTGCTACACTTATAGCCTATGTGTGGGAAACACTGGGAACAGTTGAGGGAACCTGCTTTATGAGTCCGGAAGTACCAAATGTCCTGTGATGACCTCAGTAGCCATTCAGACTGCAGAGCTGACCACCAGAGATGAACTCAAACACATCAAACCAAGTAACCTTTTTACTTTCCATCATGACAAAGCAACCAGTGACAACAACCATGATATTTTGGACAATGTGGAAGTTGCTGTGGAAGACAGGAAATAGCTCAGCTAGTGAGCAAGGTGCTCCTCTCTTTTCCAGCAAGTATGTCCCAGTTTTTTCCATACAATCCTGCCAAACTGCGATTCTGCCACAAGACAAAAGGCGGCTTTTACAATGAGCGCAAAGATGTACAAATGTTCTCTTCCACACACCTTGTAAACACCTCCTGCACGGAGCTGTACAGGAAAGCGAGTGTAGGTACGTACGTGTGTGTGTGTGTGTGTGTGTGTGTGTGTGTGTTACATCCTCCCATTGTTTCAGCCCTCACAGGGGGTAACCCTGTCACACTATTGTTCCACTTCTAGTACCATTCGGTCAGCTAACAAACAAACAAACAAACACACACACAACCAATACATCAAAACACACCGTAGAAACATACAGACCAAATGCAGCTTTTTGAGTTTGGAATTCAGTTTAAGACTTTGCCTCCCATTTTGACCATTGTTGCATAAATCACACAAAACTCCCTTCAAAATTCCAGCAATTTCACACTGTAGTAGTGAGTATCTCTAAATGTGCACAAAAGGCAGAACAATTACTGGTAGATTCTCAACAATAATCTATCATCCACAAGGCAAAACTTTATTTTAATAAATTGAGTTTGGTATGAAGATCTCTCTTGCATGAAACATTGTCGTGTCTCTGAGAAACCTGGGTTGCAACATTCTGCAATTTTAGTCGTTTTAAATGTGCACAGAGGGAATGTTCTGTTCTTCGCTGCAACAGATAAATGAGTAAACACACCAACACAGGAGGAGACGGGGGAGGACGACGACAGCTTCCTCAACTCCCAGCTGTCCGGAGGGAAGTTGGGAGTTGTGAGGAATACAATACCATGAAAACATACACAAACACGTGGGTTTGACTGACATAGTATTTTTAAAAGATACAAGTCTGTTTTAACACACAGCAAACTCCTCCACTCATTTGTTCCACAGAGAGACACAACGACGAGTGTTTTGTTTAATATGTGGCTACAGATCAATCACTGCGACAGTTGCTTGTCAAACTGGTTTTACTAAAGTCCTACTGCTATTTTTAAACTCGCCAAACAATATTTTCATTGAGGTTTTTGTTCCTTAATTATGACCACAAAACATTAGATGTTGCCTAAAATGTTTATTGCTAAGCCTCTCCTCAATGACTCTTACTCTAAGCCCAGAATATGGAGACTAATAACAACAAAATACTATTGATGCAGATTTAAGTGTCTCATTAGATTTGATTCACAATTAACGGCTTAAAACATACAACCAGTGTAATATTGATCAATTCTACGACAAACGTGAAAAGCAACGACTACATGAAGTCTGATTTTTATTAAAAAGGTGATCAATAATAAATAATGAAATAGCTTAACCGTTACTTGGCACAAAATGTGTGTGTCTTTGACCATCTGGGTCAAATGTGTGTATCTTAGTTTAAACATTAGCGGCCCTGAAAGCAAACAGTGACAAGTGACAAACCAGAAGGCCATCACACTGGGGCTCAATATTCAACCAGCTGCTGGCAACTTCACTATGCACCCTCAACCAGTGCCTGTCATGATACTACGAGCCACAGCATACGAACCAATAAAGGCAAAGAGAATCACAATATGAAGAAGATACTAAGGAATCTGGTCTGAGAACACACACATTCTTTATCTGGCCTGCATGTACACAAGCACACACACACACACACACACACACACACACACACACTTCAAATCACTTTCATCACAGCTCATTCAGAATTAACACCAAAGAGAGCAGACGATCGGGAAACTTGTGACAAGAAAATGTACTTTAAATGAGACTCTTTGTCTGTCTTTAACACACACTTCTCAATTATTAAAGCACCGTTACCTCGTCTCTTCTGCCCACCACAGAAAACCACATGTTGCAGCCTCTCGTCAGTTCACACTGGGACGTCCAGACTGGGACACACACACACACACACAGCTCCTTTTATCCCAAAGAGCGCTTCAACCTGCTTACATGCACTGACAAGCCCAAAACCTCCCAATTACACCGGCAGGGAGTAATCCATTCGGCTGAATGTCTGCGCTTAAAATCACTATTTACGGCTGGAAAAAGTAATGTGAATTGCTACGTGTGTGGCAAAAAGTTGTAGAAATTTAGCGCAGGTCATTTTAAAAAGTTGGAATAATCCAAAAAAAACTCCAATAAAACAAGAAGTGTAAATCTAAAAAGCAGTGCAAATGCCACTATATGTGGTTAAAAAGATGCAGTAAATTCCTTAAATGTTCCCAAGTGCAGAAAAAAATTCCTCTGCGAGTTCCTAATCGCAGTGCATTTAAGAAATGGTGATTCCAGGTGGCGATCCAGAGGTGAAGTGTCGGCCGGCACGTCGGCTGGTCAGACTGAGGCGGAGCTCTGCTGCAGCTCCACCAGACAAATACCACACACGCACACGCACACACACACACATAGAGTTATATAACAGGACAGAGCTCAGCCCAGTTTACCGAGAATCCAAGCAGCTGTTTGACAAGATCCTCTCTACCTGCCTTTCCCATCCCACACACACACACACTTCTCTGCCTGCTCTCCTCCTCATAGGTCCACACAGCTTTGAAAATAAACAGTGCAAGGAGGTTTCCTCAGTACGTCCTTCCTTCCCACACACACATGCACACAGCCACACGGGTAAGCTCTCGCCTTCTGCAGGAAACACACTCTACTCTAAAGAAAGAGACCTCATGTTTTCACCCAGAGAACAAACCCTATTGGTCTTGCCCTGCCTTGTGCACTTTACCCCGTTTTTTTCCGTCATTAAAAAAAAAAAAGCAGCAGCAAAAACAACAAGACAGCAGCCTCACCTGTGCTGGCTGCTGACAAACCTTAGCTCAACCGTCTGCTGAACTTAGCACCCAAATCTATCTGTTCATTGATAAAAAGCAGAAGTGTTGCACATCAGGGAAGCAGAATAGACAAGATTTACATGATACGGTAAAGTGAGGGACCCCATCTGATTTGTCGATAGAGGCCTTAACAGCATTACGTAACCGTCTAGCTTGTAAGTGCAGGGTTTCTGGCACAGGAAATTTGTTAGTCAAAGTGGACGTCCAACAGCGCTGCATTTGTCTTCACCATTTTAAATGAAAATCCGAGCAATATGGGACACCGTGGCGGCTCTGAGGTACATACCATGTACCTGCTTGGTGTTTGTATCCAGCCTTGGACCTTTGCGATTCCACGCAGAATGCTAAAAAGTGTAAAAGACGAATAAAACAAACCCCATAACAGGTAGTCTGCACTGGCAGGTGGAGCTTTTATGAATGTAATTTATTAATTTATCTTTCATTAAGCCATCAAACGGTTAAAGGATGAGTCAGCTGATGATGAGTCTTTCATATAAAATTGGAGGGTGGTGATGGAGATGTTGTTGTTGGATTGGATGATGACAGGTGTATTTATCCAGGTGGACGTGGTTTTATGTAATGTGTGAGTGGTGGGTTTCAGCATTTGTTTTACATATTCTTATTATATGTTTAATGTATTTTGTTTTGTTTTATGAATCTAATGTTAAAGTGCACATTCTATATTTACCTGGCTGCAAGACAAATGTCTCCACAATTAATCAATCATCACTATTTTGATAAAGGATTAAATCGTACAAGTCTTTTTATTTTATTTTGCAAAAACGCCAAATGTTCACTTGTTCCAGCTTCTAAATTGTGAGGATGTGCTGTTTTTTCTGTGACAGTAAACTGAATATTTTTGTGTGTTAAACTGTAAAGCAACTTGAGGAAGTCACCTTGGGACTTTTTTCACTATTTTCTGACATTTTATAGACAAAACAAATAATTGACAAATTAATTGGCAGATTAATAATGAAAATAACCGTTAATTGCAGTCATCAATAAAAGCTGAAAACGGCTTTAGATATGAGCTACATGTTAGCTTTAACTTTGCAGTGTTATGACAGTTTGTTAGCTAATTCTGTATATCACAACATACATTAATTACATTTTGAAAACAGTAATTTTTGTAGAAACTTTGTGGTCTACAATTCTTAATATCCTGTTCATTACGTCTGTACTGGCTTAGGACAGTCATTCCCCTGTCTTTCATGTTAACTCACTATTGTTACTATTGACGAATTTATTTAAAAAAAAAAAAGAAAGAAAGAAATTTGGACTACAGATATTTAAGCTGACATACAGTACGCCAATCTGTGTCCAGCAATATTGATTTTACCCAGCAGATGCCGCCACTGTGCACATCTGTCATCTTTTTAGACACAAATAATGATTTTTTCATTTGGGGGGCGATTTCTCATCAACATGTCGTAACTCTTGATTCAAACTGCAGCTTCTTGAGTGTCAGAAAGAGTTGGGCAGAGAGTAACCTCTTAAAAAGGCTAATCCATCCTAATCTAATCACATCTATCTGTTATCCATCTCATCTCCTTCAGGCCATGCAGTAAATCCAATCCAATATGGCATGCCAAGTGTGTTCTTTAAAGCAAAAACAGTTAGGTATGTTTGCCAAGTTTGCAACTAACGTGGGGGAAACGCATGAATCTTAAATTTTTCCTGATACCATAGCTGCCCTTTTGATCTGTGCACTTTTGTTTAATATTGGAAGACAGTGGTGAGATGTATAATTTCCCCTCCTGGTTTTGTCAATACAACAGAGGTGTGTGAACAAATAAAGAACACGGACAGACAGCAATCCATAGTCCCACTTAAATCAGCCCACCATCCACACCCACTCCCCCTGTAACAGCAAACTAAAAAGGCAGTGTTTTTTTGTCCAGGAGTCATCCAGAGCTTTCTCTGCAGTGTCACTGTTTAGTCTCTGCACTGCTGTCAGACTCAACAATGAAAGCAGTCTATTTAAAATAGCAGCCTTTTCTGTCAGCACTGCGGCGCTCAGCCTCACACACACACACACACACAAATCCAACGCACTCCGTCTTCGACAGCCAAGATAAAAAACATCCAAGTTATTTTTGGATTTCCTGTCAAATTCATGCCAATCCTTCACAGTTCTGCTTTAGAAAATGTTGAAAAATATATAACTTCTGCCTTGAAAGAGAAGTTTTCTTACTAAAAAAAAAAACAAAAACTTTCTTGAAAAGCTCAGACAAATCTCAGATCTGCTATAGTTTAGATTTTAACTCTTTACACACACACACACACACACACACACACACACACACACACACACACACACACACACACACAAACACTCTTCCAGGTGGTATTTCCTACCTTGGCAGCCACGATGCTGAGGCCCATGCCTTTGTGCTTCTTCAGGGTTACTGTGACAACCTCCGGATCTTTCCTCATTGGCTGAAAAGAGAGATGGACAGGAAGGACAAACTGTGAGTGAGGATGAAAACCTCTTAGATGTGTGTCTTTAACAGCCTCGGGGGAGGGAAATCAACGAACGTCCTCTAGTGTGTTGCCTCCGTCTGCCTCTGAAACATTACGGAGGGAAATCAGACCGTGGAGTAAAAGAGGGAGGGATGAAAAAAGGAAGGGAAGGAATGAAGGAGGGATAAAGGGGAAAGGGGAAGACCACAGAGGAACCTGTGGTTGCTGGAATCAAGTCAAGAATGAAAACCGCATCATGGCTACCCACACACACACACAAACACATATATATAGATATACACACCAGGGCTCATTTGAGCAGGGCTGGGTGACTGGGTGGGGAGACAGAGAGAAACAAAGAAAGAGAGAGAGAGCTACCAAGGTTTCCCACATCATGAAAAAATATTCGGACAAAGGGTACTCCAAAATAAATAAGCTTGTGTCAGACTTATACAAAAGTATGTCTGCATCTCAGTGTGTATTTTTGTGTGTGTGTGTGTGTGTACTTCTGTTGGCGTCGTAGCTGAGTGTGTGTTGTTGTGTGTGCAGAGGGAGCGAGTTTCTGCAATCTGTAGGAACACCCAGAACCAAAACACAACAACAACCGCACAATACAACTACAGCTACACTACAATGACATCCCAGCTATAACTATGACAACCAGAATACAACTCTGTAGCACAGAAGTAACAAAAACTGTCGAGTATTAAAAGCTGGCACAAAATGCTTGACTATATTAGATTAGATAATAGGGGTGGGGGTGGGGGATCAATTCACTTAAGTATCGGGATTCTTTTTTTTTTTCTTGGATTTTAGGGGCAAATCTGAGATTTCTTGGGGCATTTGTGCCCTTGCCCACCACTAACTTCCGATGCTGCCTGAGATGTAGACCACAAAAAAATCCCTGCCTAAAGCAATTTCTATGTACGTGATGGGGGGCGAAATTCACAGTCAGCTGGAGATAACGGAGATATAAGGCTTCAGCACTCTCTGAGTTGGACAAAGTAGGTTTCACTATCTTCCAAACTTACAATCTTTTTAGTACCAAATTCCCACTTTATGTTACTATACCTTTGCTGCCGCTCAGCTGGAAATCACTATGTTGAAGAACAAAGAGAGAAATGCATACTAAAAAGTCTGTAACCACTTGATTTCTCTAACTCAGACTGCAGAAGTCTCGTATTATTTTCAGTTGAATTTATAAATGTATTTTTGCACAGAATGACGGCTGTGGATTTTGTCTCCCATCACTTGCATTGAAAATCGCTTCAGGAAGTGATCTCTTTAAGGCCAGTATGGACAGCAGGAGCAATTACAGCAAACAATAACCCTTTCAATGTACATACGGGCATGTTAGTGTTGTTTTGAGATAGACTTGAAAAAATGTGAACCTATCCTTTAAGCTCCTTTAAAAGCTTTCTAGAGGCCAACTTATGTAAGACTTTTATTGTAAAGCAGGTACAGCTTTATGCCTTCAGCAGTGACTACTAACTATCTGTTGCGTAAAAGTAGGTCTACATAAAGATTCGGACATTTTTGGAGGGGGGAAGGTAAAAGAAGAGACTGCAGCCATGATGGCTGGATAGAAAAGTGGACGCAGCAGGCTCTTAGCCCAGTTTGTGCAAAGATCAAACCTCCGACTAGTCGGTTACAACTTTTACCTTTATATTACAGGTATCCCAATCACATGAAAATATGGTTAATGAGGGGTGTGCGCATTATGAAAATAAATAATACTAATACTATCAGCGAGTGGCCCTAAAAGGAAATCCATTCCCTATTCTCTCACTCAGTTTCAATAACCACCCAGCTTGAGGGGTTGTTTAAAAAAATTAATAATATTTACAGGACCTAAATGGTAGTTAGTCTAGCTGTGTTTCAAAACTTTCTTTTGGAAACAAGAGGATACGGAGCAGAACCGTGCTTGTGATGGTGGCACATCCACGAGCTACGCCTCTCCCCCTCCAGTCTGCCTGAACACACACCATTAATCAAAGTGTGTGTGTGTGTGTGTGTTTATGAGAGACGCCTGCATTTTGTCGAGGCTACAGCCATGAAATAGTAGAGCAAGGATAAACAGACCAATTACAGAGGAAGTGGCCGTGTGTGTGTGTGGCAATGAAAAGAGGTCTATCATTTACTGCTCCGGGCTCACTAACTAACTTCTGCAGAGTGATTGGTGTTGATTAAACTCTGTGTGTGTGTGTGTGTGTGTGTGTGTGTGTGTGTGTGTGTGTGTGTGTGTGTGTGTGTGTGTGTGTGTGTTTGTGTTCGGTGTGTCTCTCGTGTGTCTGTGAAGGTTGTTATGAAAAGTAAATTGCCTCTCCAGGAGTCACTGTAATCACTGCCTTCCAACCGGGAGACCACACACACAAACACACACACACACACAAACCTCTGGACCCAAATCAAAGCAACTTCCAGGTTTAAACTTTTCTAAAAATAGGCAAACTATGTCAGTTGTGCGGTTATATTGTCTACAGCTCAGTTTCTGTTGAGGAATTTTACCTTTTTTAGTCTTAATTTCACCTGGAAACTGACCCGTGTTTTCATTTGGTCATGTCTTGACTACTGGAACTCCTGTACAATCTCCCTTAAACCCAGTAAATCCAGTATAATTTACACCTGAATTATCCAGTACGGTGGGAAGATAGCCGGAAGCTTAGCCAGAAAAGGTCAACAAGAGCAGCTGAAGGGAGCTTATATAACGTTGATGCAGACCATTAGCTTATGTAATCCATCCAACACATCAACCAACCAATGTCAAACTCTCAATGACAGTATCATTTATCTTTCACATATTAATCATTTGCTTGGTATCCTGATATTTCTGGTCATTTTTACCTTTCATGCCAACAATTCATTGTTAGGGGAGAGCAGTGGCAATTTGTTTAATTTGACAGTTCTACTCATGTGATATGAAGGAAAGCTCCACAACTGTTATTAAATGGACCTTGTGGTGAAATTTTCTCAAGGTAAAAATCAGATTTTAAGTGAAAATTGGACGTTAAAAATTAGATTAAAAAATACTGAATAGTTTAACCATTTCTTTTTTTAAATTACTTCAATTACTCTGGCCCATAATTAGCCGCTAATTTGTGTTTTCTCAACATTTTTAATAATCATCTACACTGCTGATTGGTGTGAGACTGTTTTCTCAACTGCTGTTTCCAAGGTTAAGAATGAACTTTAAACCTCAGATTTTAAGTCAATATGGATGAGAAACAGTCCTGAAAGTGCTCAGAACAATGTTTTAATTTGAACATCTACTATTCCATGACAACTGAGCAAACTCCATCTGCCGAGGAAGATAGTGATGTGACCGAAAGCTCAAGGCTAACTACTAAATGGCCCTTGTTACAAGATTGTTTTCTCAATCAATACAGGGATTTTTGCAACCCACATAGTGTGAGGCTAACATATCAAAGGTTAGGATAAAAATCTAGTGTGTTTCCTTTCATTAATTTAAAGTTACAATGGTCTTTCAAAGCATCCATCCCAAACACAGCAGAATTAACTATATTTAGATTTGGAAAGCAACTACAAGTTATATTTATTTCTGGAAATATTTTTTGGAGCCATTTGAACAGAATTTTGGCCAAAATGTTGGTGACAGACACTCCCATCAAAGAAAAGCCATCTCTCCTGAAGTTACTGTGCTGCCATCAAAGACTCTGCGGACGCTTTGTGGCTCCAAGAACGTGTGTCCTCGCCCTCTGCTGTCTCAGCTGTCAGATCTACTGTGTACACTTTAGTCTCCACAGCTTCTATGAGTCAGCATTACTAAACTACTAAACTAAGTCCTCTGTGGCACCAGCTTTACCTGGGATGCCCCACTGCCCTGACACACACACACACACACACACACAGTGGTTTAGAGAGTGTGTCTGTGTGTGTTAATGTCCTACCATCTCAGAATTGTCAGCAACAGAGAAGTGGCTGTCACAGTCAGCTCCTTCAAAGTGGACGGTCCAGGTACCGGGCGACCGGGGATGGGGCACTAACCTACAAAAACCTGGCAGAGGAAACACACACACACACACACACACACACACACACACACACACACACACACACACACACAGAGAGAGTGTCACTTTGCAGTACATTTTCATTGAGCCATAAATATAAATTCTTTGGAACAGAGTGCGCTACTCTCTCCCTTCCCCTGATAGAACCATGTAAACACACAATTTTTGTGTCAAAACAACTCTTCAAGTTCGACAACTAAATTGCATTTATATATACAAAAAATGAACAGCTGATTCATTCTCAACAGAAGTTCTTTTTATTCCTAAATATTGGTCGAGGCCCCGGTGACTTTACCTCTCTGCAGCAGCGGCTCCAGGAAGTCCTGCAGGCCGTTGGGGAGGCTGCGCACCACGTCGCAGGAGTAGCCGTCCTCGGGAAGGAGGAAGGGCAGCTGGAGGTCCGGATCCTCCTCCAGCTGAACCTCTCTCCCGTCACTCCTCGCCAGCTCATCTGCTGTGTTTTCTGCCACTGCCACCACGTGGTCTATCAGCTCCTGTACACACACACACACACACAACCAGAAGCAGCACACACGTCAGACAACCCGAAAAGGCTCGCAGGATGCTTCATTACATCTTAAACACACAAAATACAAACACAAAGTGTATCATTACAGCTGACGCCATCTAACAGATATATTAAAATTATGTGTACATCATACTGCTCTAACAGAAGTTTAGAAATGATGCTGCATGAGTTGAATGTTCTCTATTTTGAATGCGTTTCAGTGCATTTTTCTTACAGGCGGGATGTAAGGCTCGTCCGGAGCGCAATGGTAGTTGGTCATGAGGGCGTGGAGCTGCAGGGAGTTGAGCTTAAAGCAGGTGTTATGGATGTTCTGCACATCCTGCATGGAGTATTTGTCCATGGTCAGCAGGGTGGTGGCCTGGAGGACACACAAACAAAACAAAAAAACACATTTCAGTGAGCTACATATCTTGTACTGTATATCGTATAAATACTGTCTGTGTGTCTTCTGCCTTGTACAAAATGTTATTGTATAGTTTGCCTTAAAATTGTGACATGCACATTTTTACACATCTTTATAATTTTATCTTGAATTTGTATCCTTTTATCCTTTCTATCCTTACATCCTTTTGTTATCCTATATGCATTGGACTATACATATTGCTTGTAAATAAACCTCTGAATCCTTGAATCCAGATAATGTTCTTTAAAGTGAAGTTTGATTAAAGGTCATTTTTTTCTTCTTTCTTATTGTAAGCAATGGGATCCTACAGGATCAGGTTATAATCTGCAAAGAGATTAGAATGAGAGATTTCTAGATTTCTGACACAGACAGACTGTGTTCTTCTCACTGGTTTGAAAGGGCGAGGCTGTGTCGCTCTCACTTGTTTCCACGCACTACTTGAAATTTAACAATACAGCAATCAGAATCTGATGAGAGCCGTTGGGTTGTTTGCTTATACTGGCAGGGAGGGAGACGCCTGTGTCAGTCAAATCTGATCAAACAACACTCACACAGTCCCGAAGAAGCAGATGAGCTGAGATTTGGAGTGTTAGACTCTTATACATTGATACTTTATAAGGATATAACATGTTTTCAGGTGCTTTTTAAGGTGATGGTGTACATATTTCTGTCAAACAAACCCCACTGTAACTGTGTGTATACTTGGACAAAATGTAGATGTGCTGATCTGTTTACTACTGGTGGCCTGTGTGGTCACTTTACTACCATCTTTATGTACTTCACTTTAATCACAGTCACTGTGGAATTCTTGCTCCTCACAAGCAAATTAAAGTTCCCCTCCAGTTGTAAAATCATTCACTAAACAGCACAAATACCAAAGCTTTAAACAAATGAAAACACTGATGAATAACATGAAATCCACGACTCTCTCAGTCTGGCTGTAACTGTGGTAAATATGCAACAATCTGCTCATGCTCCAGCACACCTTCCCACTATCCTCTTACCTGTACAATTCGACTGAGGTGGCAGTCGGCGGCGAGCTCCAGACCCTGTTTCTCTGCCCAGGCCTCGATGTGGCTGAGCTGCTGCCGGAGGATGGCCCCCCAGTAGTGGCAGCACAGCCCCGACTCCGTGTCCGTCACCAGCTTGTTGAAGAGCCACATGTTGATGAAGTGGAAGAGCTGCGAGAAGAGCTGGATGGTCAGAGCGGCGTTGACCCGGCACCGCCGCAGTAGCGACATCGCCCCCGTCAGGGTGTGCAGGACGTCCTCTACAAAGAGAAGACGCAAGAGACATATGAGGCTCATCTCACGTCTCCTGTTCTGTGGCATTTTCAACGCAAAGAAGCTCGTACTGCTGTTCTGGGAAAAGAAGGAAGCAGTCATTAAAACGACGGCTGACTGATCCTCTCCAGATACTTTGGATCATATATATATGCTCAGCAACAGGCTGAAAGAAATCCCAACCATTAATTTCACATTAGGAGGGTACGGACAGCTGAGATAGGTTGTGATTATAAGACTTAAACAGCATTGTTATATGTTACTGACCTGAGGTCGCTTCACAATAAAAACATTTGAAACAAAGAGACATATGAGGCTGAAAACCACTCTCTCGCTCTCTGAGTGTCTTGACACCTGGTTTATTGCCATTTCTTATCTTATTTCACAAGGCAAGATTCCAAACTGTCTTTGGAACTGATCAGCTGTTTCACTGAACCGTTCCGTGTTAATTTGTCTTCGTCTCCGGACAGCATGAAACATGGCCAACACTAGCTGACATGAAAGAACAATTAAAACTTGCCCAATAGAAATAGATTCCTGAGGACCTCTCTCCATTTTTCTCCTGTAGATGGATTAGAAGGCCAAGGCGACTTGTTTTGTTCCCGGTTCACAACCTCTACTTCTCCTACTCTGTTCACTGGCGGATTACAGCCGTGCGTAAAGCGCAGCCAAAACCGCCAACTTCTGACGAAACTACGCTTTGCAACAAGCCTAGTTTATTCACTCTGCTTCTCCAGAACGGTTTCCCACCAGGAGGGTTGGGAGCCCCCAGGGCATTGCAAGATAAGTTCTAGTGATCATTAAATGATTACCAAAATAGGACGGAACAAAAAAAGATATTTTTATCAGACTTTTCTCTAACCTTTACTGACTTTCCTTGTGAAATATTTGATAGTTTTACCTCTTCAGACTCAGACATGTACAACCTGACGAGGGGCACTGCTTCATTTAAAAGGGGTCATGAACCAAAATGGTCACCGCTCCAGAACGTTACATGGATGCTGCGTGTGTTTGTGTGAGTTTGTATATTACCGATCTTGGGTCTCTGTGGATTATGTTCCTCGGGGTCGTCCAGGAAGGCAGGCATGTAGTTGTTCAGATCAGCCTGGAGACAGTGGACCAGGTACCTGCACCCACACAGCTTGTTAAAGACAACAGACTTCACCAACAAACAGAGAAGCTCTTCTGTCTTCAATCTCCTGTCTTTCTTAAAAACAAATACCTGCGCACCAATATCTTGTTCCCACTTCTTTACTGTACACTGACATGACAACATTTCGACCAAGGTTTCCTTGTTGTGATAAGGTTCCTGTGTGTTCTTTTGCATTTCTTGCTCTTGATTTATTTTTAAGACCATAAGCATAAATCTGCAAATATAGCATGACATTCCAAGAATATATTTACACTTTTTCCTGTGTGTGTGCAACTAATCCGGTGCTTTTAATGCAATGTTGACTACTGCGCATATTTTTCTATTTTGTATATTATCAATTTTCCAAATTCACATATGGTGATCTACTGTATATATACACATACACACAGGTGCATTCACACCCTCACCTTTACCTGAGGTAGACCATTTACAGTCGAAAGGGAACGAGACAGCAAAGTGAGGGTATCTTTTCATTTTTGGAACACCAAAAATTTTGACTACAGATGGGCTGGAAACCATCTTGGGTTCCCACTAGTTTAATCAAACATATTCCCTGACTTTCCCTGTCTGGAATACATCTCTAAAACTTCCATGAAATTCCAGATTCCGACACCAAGCCCACCCCACATTTTCACACACAACCACACACAGACTGACTTGAAAGCCATCTGAACCAGATGGGCGAGGATGTCCTGGGCGTCCAGCGTGATGCGGTTCAGGTCTCGGTCCTGCTTGATGAAGTTGAGCAGCTCTGAGGCGTTGGCCATCCAGAAAGCCAGCGCTCCTGCGATGTTCTTCTGCTTCTGTAACGTACCGATCACAGCCACACACAAAGAAAAAAAACATACGGAGGAAGTTGTTAGAGCAGCAGGACGAAGGAGAGACTTGAGAGTTAAGAAAGAAGGTAGGAGAGGGAGTTTCTGTTTGAGTGGCAGCCAGAAGGAGCAGTTGTTACTTCAGGGATAGACTCATGCCCCGCCCACCCCTCCCTCTAAGCCAACCCAGTGCCGAGAGGAAGAGTGGTCATCACTGTCACTTAAGAGAAGACATTCAATGAAAGTGTCTTCATTTCTTGATTTCTTCATGTCTTCCACTTGAATGTGAGCTCTAAAATTCAACACAATGGGCAGGAGACTCTCTCTTTGACTTTGTGAGCGACATTAGTGACCACTCTTTTTCCCCTCCCAGACACAACTCACCATTCACCAGGTCACCAGACACTAGCCTCCTCCTCTCAGTGTTTAGACCGTAGACGTACACTATGGACCACAAGTATTCACGCTGCAAGCAACAGGATCAACAAGTGACAACAGATCTGAGCGACATACAGGGAAATATTGTGGTCAACTGTGGTCAGATTTAAATGCTTTCTTGCTTCCCAGTAGTGTGACTAATCCCATGAGGAAACAGCAAAATGGACAGCCAATGGAAGCCAGACAGTCTGTATCTATTGTTACAATCAATATTAAGCTCTAAGGTAATTATAGTATAATTAACATGTATTTCTGATATATTTTTTATTTTCATATAACCTATTTAACACTTCACTATCTTGCCAAGAGAAAATTGATACCATTCTCATATCTGTCTGTTAAATATAAGACTACAGGCAGCAGCCGGTTAGCTTAGCTTAGCATGAAGACTGGAAACAGAGGAACAGCTAGATGAGATAGAACGTAATTCATCCTAAAAGAAATGTTTATACATAGCACAGATATCAAAGCATAGATATCAAATGTTGATTCAAAATTTACACATTGAAAAAATGGCAGCCTACTGACAGACCAGAAGGTCCTTATTCAGAACTAAAACTTGATCTGCTTAATTTATTGATATTATATGAATTAACTTTTAACTGGGAGATTCTGACTTGTGACGCCATCGGCTGATGGTTTTAGCAGAGAAGACTCCTCACACTCTTGGAGTTGTTGAAACTACATAAAAACTCGAGATTGTGAGGTGGTGTTACAGAGGTATGTGGGAGTGGGAGCAGTGACTTCCTGGACAGATTAAACAAAACAAAATATAACGTGATAATTATTGATCTTAGGCAGATTTTGTAACCTTTGGACAGTGCCAAACTAGCAGTTTTATTTATCCTGCTACAGACATAAAGTTGTATCGATCATCTCATCTAACTCTTGACAAGAAAGCTAAAAAGGGTATTTCCCAAAATGTTGAAGTAGTCCTGTAGCCTATCAAAATACAACATTTTAAAGGGCAACATAAAAGCAACTGAAAACTCATGTTGTGCCTTTTTTAACTCCGTAGCTGCACATCACCGCATAAATGTAATCAGAGCCTCTTGCAGAGTAAAGTGATCCATCAAACATGGAGACTGCAGAGTGAACAAGCAGCAACACGACAAACCAGGATAATAATATCAGAGAATAATTAATGACTTCATTATCTCCAGCGGCCAACACTGAGTGGATATCAGACTTTTTTTAATAACGCTCAGTATCCACTCCATATGTCAGTCTACAGTCTAAAGGACAGTTTTGTGGTCCTGAGATCAACAGGGAGGACAGCGCTCAGTGTCTGAAGAGCCGATTGGTTAATATCCCCGCCACTCAGAGAGGGAGGAATGTGCGAAGCTTGCTCCCCTGCACTCATCTATCCCTGCCTTGAAAACGTAACAAATCAAACAAAACAAAGGAAGAAAAAAAAAACCCTTCATTCGGAACAGCCAGAGAATGAGAGATGGAGCCAAGAGCATCCAAAATGAAACGTGACAATAAAACATTTAGGAAACATTTAAAACACAGACGGATGGTCGAACATATTAAATGGACTTCCAAACAGACAAATGAAGCAGAGGAGGTCGGAGGGACGCGACTTGTCTCTCATCCACACTGTTGAGTAGGAGAAGCAAGACATGATGTCACACACAATGGATGCCAGAATTAAAGATGGAGCAATGATGGAAAAGAGTGGTTGCTTTGGTTTTGCTCAGTTTTTTTTGTTTTGTTGGTTTGTTTGCTTTTTTAGTACCAGGCAGGTCCAGGAAGCTGAATGGAATTAGTCGGGGTTGATGTTGCTGTTGTTGCTTAGTTTTCCAGCTGTGGGAGGACGCATTATTATGGCTTTATTTTTTACATTTCTGTTAGAATGGAGAAAAAGAAGCAGCAGCAACAATGAAGGGCTGGGTCAAAGAAGCAGACAGAGAGCAGTAAAGAGAGAAGAGTAGGAGGTAGGTGAGCAGAGAGGCAGAGATTCAAAGAAGGTAGCCAAAAGGTTGATGAGGTTGACATGATTTTACATTATCAATCGTTAACATGGTATATGATTTGCCTTCAAA
This sequence comes from Maccullochella peelii, assembly GCA_002120245.1. Taxonomy (NCBI): domain Eukaryota; kingdom Metazoa; phylum Chordata; class Actinopteri; order Centrarchiformes; family Percichthyidae; genus Maccullochella; species Maccullochella peelii. The sequence goes on along the minus strand of LKNJ01000370.1, from coordinate 125,774 downwards.
GGAACGTCAGACGTTGTGACAGATTTGCAACTATTTAACAACATCTATTTCCTTGTGACCAGAAAGCTTTAGTGTGGGTCAAAGTGCTTCATGCTGCCTTCAAGCACTGCTGGTAAAAATGATGAAATTGGTCCAAAAGGTTTGGATGCTCCTTGATTTGTAAAGTCACCAAGACACAGAAGTCTGTCAACAACTTGTGATTTAAATAATGTATAAAAATGATTTTATATATGTCACTTTTCAACTTATGAAAATATTTGCTGTTGCTGGGAATTTGTAAAGTCACCATTTATATGCATTTAGGTTTTTATTTTAGTTTTATTTAAAAATTGATCTCTACTTTAGAAAATATACTGCTGTAATTTAGAGTTAACACATTTGCATTTCCATCTAGCATTTTGTAAAGTTTCCTATATGAAGGGCTGCAAATAACATTTATTTTTATTACTGATTAATATACTTATTTTTTTCGGTTTATCGATTAATCATTTACTTTATAAAAAGTCAGAAAAAAGTAAAAGAATGGCCATCACAATTTCCAAGGTGACGTCTTTAAATTGCTTGTTTTGTTCGACCAACGGTCCCAAACTCAAAGATATTCAGTTTACTATGATAGAAAACAGAAAGAAGAAGCAAATCCTCACATTTGAGCAGCTGAAACCAGAGAACATTTGGCATTTTTGCTTAATTAACTATTCATAAATTATCAGTGTTGCAGATTAATTGTTTCAGCTCTAGCCGAATGCAAGGAAATGTTTTAACACTAACTTGTTTTTCATCTGTTTTCAAATACAAATTTTACAGATTCACATTCATTCGATCGTCCTTATTTGTTAAGGTGGGTGACCCTTTTGACCCATTCCACTGGCACAGACAAAATATATTATTTCATAACTGTACTCAAAGAAACTATCAGCCGGCAATATGTCATCACAAAGGTATACCGCAGATTACATCTGAAGTCGTATTTATAACTATTTATTTCCTTTATTACCTGCTATGTAGTGAAAATACAATTCCTTTAAGGAGGCATGACATTTTTAAGTTTAAGTTTCTTTAAAGGCAGAAAATTGAGTCCCAACATCTACGAGCTGGGTAACAGATTTTAGCTGTACAAACAGGAAGTAGCATGAAAGATGTTGAGGTGCATTGTCGAACTAGTGATATTTTATCCATGTCGCCCACACCAAGAGAAAGAGAGAGATAAAGAGTAGAAAGAAAGAGTGAGTGAGGGAGGTAGACGAGTCTGTAGCAGCCGTATCATGGTGTGCTATTGTGCTATCCTACCTGATCCCCTTCAGGAATCTCCTGGATGGAAGGAGGAGGAGGAGGAAGAGGAGGAGGAGGAGGAGGAGGACACGTTCACAGGACAGAGAGAAAACACGTCAACAGCTACAGTATGGACACGGCCATGTAACACACACACACACACACACACACACACTTTGACACACACATGGTCATGGGTATACAATGTAAAGCCATCTTGAATCAGTTAAAGAACATGACTGATGGAGGATCAGCTGAAAACAACATATAAATATAAGTTATATGTTGGAAATAAAAGTTAATATATGAGCTAAGTGTATAAATGTGAGCAGGGTGTCCTTAAAGATGAAAAAAAGAAAAGAAAATGAATCCTTGGATAAACTAAGGTTAAAAGTCATTAACATTTTAACAGTATACATTCTGAGACATCTGTATAATTACCACAAAATGTGACCAACAGCATGAATAAACTCAGGCTCTGCACTCCATTACACACTGTGGGCAACAAGGTCGGGTTGGTGAGAAATCTGCTGGATTGCTTTACAGCAGAAAACAGGGAAGGTGTTTCAGGCCAATTTAGCTAAACCTTCCAGTTTCTGAGAGGGTGACGCCCTCTTCGTGGAAACAAGTAATGGAGTTTATAGGAATTGTGGTCTCAGTATAAAGAAGAACTGGGATCAACACAAATGGTGCAAAATAGAAGCTATCAGATAATATTGACCTTATTCTTGGTGATGATACAAAGTTGTTAATTTGATAATCACATATTGGTGTTTAAAAACGCTACATGTAATCCATTTAGGCAAACATTAAAGCAGTTAAGACATTTAACATAAAAGGATGCAAGCCACTGGAAAGTTGCTCACAATCATGCAGATTCAAGATTTCTCAACATTCGAGAGATGCTCCAAAAATACCCTGTTCTGTGGGATTAGTTGAGTGCCTGGTTAATATGTGGTAATTCACGTTCCCCACAGAACACAAACCCACTAATGCAGATTATAAACCCATCTGCATTAGTAGGAAGGTTGAACATTCCCATATTCCTAAATATGTTTCCCCCGAAATTCTATGAAAATGAAATCCTACTACGAACAGACTGAAATAGATTAAGGTCTACAGTCTATTGTGTGTGTGTGTGTGTGTTTTCTTTCATAACTTCACTGCATGTCTACAGCAATGAATAGCTGTCCGCAAGCTAAACAAATAAAAGTGAATGGCACTAATAAAAGAAGAAATGGCATTTGCATTTTATTGAGGAAAGAACTTAAAGATCGGGTGTGATTTTTTTTCCCCCCATTACCCTCCGATCTACCAAGGTCCTGTGCTTCATATTTTAACATACATGATGTTGAGTCACAGTAAGACTTGATGCTAACACTTTTAGCCAACACACTTTAATTGGGGCTGGGAAATCGAGCTCCAACTCTTATGGATAATAGGCGAAAATGGGTCAGTAGCACAGAGTATTAAAAACTGTCAAGCAGTGAAACTTGGTAATAGATGTTTAGTCACATTCTTTGACTGAATGCAATATATTTAACTAAATTTAGATTTAAATCAGAACAAGCTGTCAAAGTTCTTGTACAGCTGTCTGTTTTAATATAACCTTAAAGTTTTATTTTGCTCTAAACCATTTACCTATTTATAAATACATTTTGAAAAAAAAAAAAGGTTTTGGTATTGTTGCCTAAACACTATCATATCAGCATATTTCCAGCTCTAATGATGAGTGACAGTGTATCTATGTTGTATCATAGCAGGCTTCACACCACCAGCATTTAACACTGACAGGTAGACAAACATAAGACGAAAGCACAGACTGGTACAACAGAGGCAGCTGTGGAGAGAAAGCTGCAAGAAACATACATATATAAACGCGTATACACACACACCTTACAACAACTACAAGTAGTAGTAGTTTGTAAGAATACAGTAAATGGGGGGAATTAAGCAAAACATCACAAGCAAGTATGCAAGTCTGAAATACATAAAAAACAGCATTACAAAGGAGCGTGGCCAAACTAACGGCAGCAGAACACTCTGTGAAAATGCACAAATTAGTCAGTGAGATTATGTTCAACATGACGGCACACACACACACAAAAAAAATATTTAAAAAGGTAGTGTTACTGACCTGGATGACTCCCTCCATCATGCTCACCATCTTGTTGACGATGGCGATGACCTTGTGCGTCCTCTCAGACGGCGACATGTCAGGCCGGTAAGAAGGCGACAGGACGTAGCGACAGGCCATGTACAGGACATAAGTGGGGGAGAGTTTGAAGTGGACCGTGGAGCTGTTGGTGTAGTTGATGATGGCTGACAGGAAGGTGTCTTCAGCTGGATGGAAACACACAGAATGAGATCATTAGACCACCAGCACATACGCTGAGAACGTTTTATAGCTACATGGCAATACATTTAGAGAAGGTATACCAATATTACAATGTCAATACAGGAGGAAGAAGGAAGAAGACGAAGAATCAGAAGAAGAAGAAGAAAATGTGACATCATCCGGCAAGACTGTGCGTTGGCCAATCAAATGTGTGCAAGCTCACATTCCTGGTAGATTACTTTGTAACATGTACAGTATAATTCTGCGTTTTACCTGCCGATTGTCGCGACAAAGGTAAAATCCTTGGTGTAACTGTATTATAAACCGCTGTGCAGTGTTTTTGTGTCTAATAATCCTTCGCAGTCATGGATCTATTACTCAAACTGGCCTTCCTGGATTGCATTTCATCGTCTGAAACAACACGCCTCCACCAATGCTGCCCCTTGCATCCGCAGTGTAGTAATTCTACCACTACTGCTGCTCTATTACTTGTACTACTGACATTACTGCCATTACTACTACTACTGTATCATTACTGCTAATCTTACAAGTGCTAATAATGATTAAGCATTCATGCTGTAGCTCCAAATTAATTAACGATGAGGGCTTCTCATAGACAACCGATGTAGCACCGAGCAATTCCATAATATACATGAAATCAGACTGCATTATACTTTATTTAGAGGTGGATGACACTGAGTGTAATAGATCCCCTTTTGAGCTGCAACAAGCAGTTTGTATAAGTCACTTTGGTGGTTGATTGGTCACAGAACTTGGCTGCACGTGTCATGTGGGATACACCAATAAAACCACTCTGAGCCTGACTGTGGTATCATTTTCTTTCAGTTTAGCTTCAAGTATTTGATGTCAAACTGGTTGCAGCTGCACTACGAAAACTTTCCCTATGAAAATCTGAAGACGAGAGCACAGCAAGTATCCATATTTCAATGGTGCGTGATGTGCGTCATTGTCACGAACACACTTTCTGCCTATGGTTTCACCCAATGCATTGTGGGTATGGGACTCTCCACCACTCCATGACCAATCAAAACCCTCCATTTTGCTGGTAAAACAGAGGATCTCACACTCAAATGCCAAATATATACTCAGTGCACACACAGACACACTAAGGCCCAGAGCACAGCAAAAGCCAATAAACAGAAGTGTTAGAAAGACAGAGCAAACAGCTAGAAGAGCTTAGAGCTGCAAAGAGAGTGTGGGAAACATCAGGTGTCAGAAAACCAAACTTATAAGACATTTTAGGACATTTTAATGCTACGTGGAACTAATTTAAGACCATTTTACCACCAAAAGCAACCCTTTTCTGATTGAATTCACCTAATAAAACAAGCAATACAAAGGAAAAGACATCAGAAAATTACATTACACATACACAGTTAAGATCAGGAGTTCAACCGGTTTGTTACACTGCAACATTAACCCTTCCCTGTATTCATTTAATGGTGGGAACACCTGTGGGTCAAACTGAATGTGATCAGACCGACCTACTGGCTGCTACTGAGTTATACTCCCCCCCTCCATCTAGTCAGACAGAAGGAGGATTTGACATTTTATTACATTTTTAATGCCTATTATACTGTTAAGAGAGGTGTACAGTACAAACACAGCAAGGGGTAATTGGATCGAATAGGGACAATAAAGTCTGTTTTATATGTTTATAATATCAGTATTATTCCACCAAACAAGCAGTTAATTCTGTCTTTACACTTCTTTCTATCCCCTCTTCATCTTACTTCACACTCTATTATGTAGTTACCTTGAACAGACCCTTTTCACGGCAGACATTTTGACTTGTCAAAGCACAGGTACAAATAATATTAACGGCTCCATACCATTAAGTTGCCATGAAGTTACCCCCTACTAGCCTAAATGCAACTTGAGATCCTCTGGTAGGTCTTTCCTGGCCAATCTTCGGTCAAACCTTAAAACTAAAGATGACTGGGCCCCTCAGCTATGGAATGACCTGCCGGAGGAGATCAGAGAAGCTAACACACTTTTAAAAACCCACTATTTTATACTTGCTTTTAATTGATTTTTAAACGGTTTGATTACTGTCTTTTTTTAAATTGTATGTAAAGTGCTTTGTAACTTGTTAGAGCTACATAAATAAAAGGTCTTTTTATTGAGTGTCCCAGTAAGCCATGTCAGTGAGTGAGCAGGCACAATACCAGAGCCCTGGAACTGGCTCAACTAAATGGAATTAATGTTGTTCCACCTGTGCTGTTCCTTCTTTGACAGGTCAAAAAGTCTGCAGTGAAAAGGGTCTATAGGCACAGTAAAAACAATCAGTTAACGTTAATGAACTGCACAGCCCAACTAGGAATAAAACATTTCTACTCCAGCTTTAGCAGTTTAACGCCAAAATAGCTCTTCTGAAAACACCACTTAACGATCCCTTAATAAAAAAGGAGAACCTAATTCAATTCAAGTACTCAATTTATCATCATTAAACAGTGTCAAATTAACCGTGTTATCTTGACTAAATTACAGGAAACAAAGCTTTTAGGCGTTAAGCTGATCGAGCTGAGTTTTCTGTCAAATGCGAGTGGCACACAATGTAAAATGTTAATATAGAGGCTGAGACAAGTTGCCCGATTATGGAAGTCATATTAATGTCTCATAATGAATGTGACAATGGCTTTCTGAAGTCACCAGGCCTGCCTGCACAGAACTGTAAGATGGTACAAAGCAGGGTGAGGGGAAATGTGAAAAGTATTTGAATTGACATAGATTTACCATGTATTTACAATGAGGTGTTTATTGCATAACACTGCAGCCAGAGCAGTTAGGTCAGCAGAATCTGTCCAGTGCATTGTAAAGACAACTAGGAGGGCTCAATAGTTTCCAGCTATTGACTGTTTCAATAACAACAGTGAGGGGAATGGAGAGAGGCAGAAAGAGACACACTAATACTTACAGTTGTCTCTGAACTCGATGCCAGCTGGCAGAGTCAACTCTGCTCTGTCTGCTGAAATGTCCTGAGACCTGATGAGACAAAATGACACCATGAGAAGGGAAGATAACACTAAATACAGAGAGAATACTGGGGGAGACGGACGAGCCAGAGGACTGGAGAGAGGACGAAGATGGAGGACGAAGAAGAGGACAGGGAAGAGGGAGAGAGAGGAGAAGAGGGTGTGTCTGACCTGCTGTCCTGCTGCTCTCCTCTGATCATGGGTTTGACCATGCCTCTCTCCATGTCCAGCTTTCCTGAGCTCTGCACACGCAGAACACACAGTGTCAGGCAGCTCCAACAAAATTCAATTTCACCGTTTAATTTAATTTACTAAAGATTATCCCAATTTGAGAATCTACAGACACGTAGATAATGACTACATTATGACGCATCTATTCACATACAATGTAGACCGTTACACAATTCAATACTAAACATACAACAACTAAAATCTTTGTATATGGGTGCCCCGCACTAGATCTGATCAAAGTGGTGGCTCTGCTTAGGAGCAGTGATGTGGTGTCTTGTCTTGTGACTACGAACGAGCAGCTAAAGTGACGGAAGCTGTTTTTACAGTTTTCTGATTCTTCAATACATCAAATATCTCTATGTGCTCTATAAAATCATCAGTAGCATGTATAAAATAGCTTGGAACATATTGCAAACATACAAAGCACTGCTAATGAATATCCACTGTATGTGTCATCAAAAGATTTGGTTTTAAATATATATCTAACTGGGCTACAATCGATTATACGAACAACAAACAATTCATTTGCAGCTATTTCAATAACCGATTGTTTTAATGCCAAACATTGTCTAGTTCCAGCCACACAAATGTGAGGATATGCTGTTTTTATGTTTTATATAATTATAATTTAATCTCTTCAGGTTTTTGACTGTTGATTGGATAAAACAAGCATTTATTTGACAGATATTTTGAAGACCAAACAATGAACTGATTAATCAAGAAAGTGCTCTGCAGATTAATCCAATAATTGTTATTTTTATTATTCAGCCCCATATATGTCACCGTGCATTACTTCTTTGGGTAACACACGTGGAACACAGAGGTTTGCAAGTTCTCGATTGATTTTACTTGAAAACAAGACAACATTTTCACATCTAGGGATGCACTGTTCCAACCTTTTCTCTCCCGATACTGTATAAGATATACAGCAAAAATTCAAAACGCTGTGTGTGTGAGGGTGCGTGTGTTACCTTGCTGGTAGGCAGGGCAGCTCCACTGTGGACGTCTCCGTGAAGGTCGAAGGTGGTTTCTGGTACGCTGCTGCAGCAGACACACAGACATGCAGCGGTTTAGATGAGGAACTGTGCTCTCCACAGCTGACTTTTCATTACTGACAACGACAAGAACTCAGACTTAATCCAGACACACACACACACACACACACACACACACACACTCACTTATCTAACTCGTCGTCGAGGAGGAGAGAGCTGGATCAGAAATGCAGTAAATTAATGACTCACTAATACATGCAGACAGACAGCTTGCTTTATGCACATACACACACACTTACATAACAGTCTAATTAGATATAGAGAAGCAATGCCAGGACTCCTGACAGAGCACTGCCGGTATGCTGTGTGTGTGTGTGTCCGTGTGTGTGTGTGTGTGTGTGTGTGTGCGTGTGTGTTTGCGTGCGTGTGTGTGATTGAGTGACAGTAATTGAGTGTGACAGCAGTCGGGTTTTAAAAGACTGGCTTCTGCTTTTCAGTCCCCACATGACAGGAGGGTGTCAATATAAACACTAACAGAAACACACAGAGAACCATTCGTGCTCTGTTCCACTGACAGGGAGGTCTTTGATACGCACACATTAACCACCAGCAGCCAAAGTACGTTAAACCATTAACAGCATGACTATGCTTACATGGATGGAGAATTACAGATTTTTTATCTCAAACCACATTTCCAGAATTGGTTTGTTTGCTGGTTTTTAACATTTTCCATCTATTTAATGTTGATGATGACAAGTTTATGTTGATCATGACAAGTTTAACACCCCACAAACAAGGCCCTCTCAACCTACGTTCACACTAATGCAGATAAAGTTCATGCTGATGTTCTCAGCCATTGAAACACATTTACAGTAGATAGGGGAAACAAGTCAAGCAAATTTTTATTTATATAGCCCAATATCAAAAATCACAAATTTGCCTCAAGGGGCTTTACAATCTGGACAGCATATGACACCTTCTATACTTTGACCCTCGATTCGAATAAGGAAAAACAAACAAAATAAACCCTTTAATGGGAAAAAAAATGGAAGAAAGCTCGAGGAAATGCAACAGAGGAGGGATCCCTCTCCCAGGACGGACAGACGTGCAATAGATGTTGTGTGTAAAGAATACACCAACATAGTCAAATTACGATATGGACAATCATAATGACAAAATTATAGATAGATTGCAAACATAGATGAAGAATATGGATCCAGTAGGCAGATTAGCTGAGTTTTAGAGTTTTAAACTGTTGATAATGAACTAAGAACTAAGAATGATTTTTTCTCCAAACAACTCTGACACTCTGCCATCGACTTTAAAGGACTTTAAATATGTTCAATACTTAAGTCAACTTTAGAAAACACTTTAGAAAGTTACATGGTAAACCTTAAACTTCACAAGACAAGCTATACAAGAGAAACCAGAATGTGTTTACTTCCAATCTTTGTGTTGAAAGAACTAATTCATGCAGAAACACACACAAAGCAATGAGTTACAGTGTTGCTTACTTACACACCTCTCTCTCTTTCTCCCAGTGTTAGTCATCCATTGAGTCACTAAAGGGCCATTCAATTCAAATTCAAAACCTCTTTTTCTTGTCTTCCACTCATCCCTAACCAGCTCACACACTCCCTTCTCTTCTTATCTGGTGCGCTCTCTCCTTCTTTCTCCCGCTAAGTGTGTGAAACGACAGCGAGCAGGAGGCCACACCCAACAGCATGTTGATCAGATTAGAGGGCAGCCTGCCTGCCATAACCCTAGATCTCCGCTCTTCCACTCCTCTCATTTCCTTATTCTCTCCATCCGTCCAACCCCAGACGTTCCCCTCCTCCCCCTTTTCCTTTCCTTCATCTCTCACTCTGCCTGCCAACTCCAAACCTCATCCTCTCTCCACCCCTCATCTTTTTTTTTCCTGGTCACAAACTTCAGAAAACAGGATGAGAAGGAGGAATCGCAGGAAGATGAGGAGGAAGAAGAAAGCAAAGAAAAAGAGGCAGATAGGAAGGACAAGGAGCATCAGTGAGACCAGTTAGAGGTGAAGACTTTCATTCCCACAAACACACACACAACCTTCTCCAGTCCCTCACCCAGACTTGTGCCGGCTCCTCATCATGGCGGCCGGTTCTCTCTTCCCTCCCTGGTCGAACATCGGGTCCACAAACTTAAAGACATGCACAGAACCAAACTGGAGGGTGGAGCCCGAACGCAGCACTGTTGTCTCTGTAACCCGTTGCCCGTCGACAAAGGTGTCGGCGTCTGGGCCGTGCGGCGTCACCGTCACCATACCTTCACTGTGCATGAGGTTGCAGTGGTGGGGCAGAATCCCCGGACCTAGCAGCTGGAGACAAACAATGGCAGGCACATCATAAACTATACACACACACATTGCAGCAGCTAGGTTGGAACTCCACCTTAAAATCAAACTGAAATAAAGTTCATTTTTGCTAAGAAATCAGTTTACATACCCTTGGTGTTGGTTTTGACTTGTGTACTCAATTGATTAAAATTGTAATTACAAAAAAGATTCAATTTTAGTTCATTTTTCTCCAATGATGTAGGGGGCGCCTACATCAGCGTTTTCCAGCAAGCATGATTTTTTTTACTCTGTACTGATTGGTGGAATATCTGTGTGGGTGGGCACTAAAAATAGTTTGTGACAGAAGCAGTTAACCAGAAATGTGACAAAATTAACGGGAAAAGACATGATTTTATGTTGTAAATCGAAGCTTTTTTGAGAGTCATTTTGCCATCACCACAACAGGACCCATGAAGAGACAAACGCTTGCAAGACGCCCTACCTTTTTAATAAAGTGGGAGGAACACAACACTGAGTGTGCAGGAGCTGCTGATGACGTAGCAGGTGTTGAAATAACAGGAACAATGTCTAATGTCTAGTGGAAATCAGTGCTAATGTTAACATCTGGATAGCGTCCACTTTCTGAGTTGAATACACGCACAATGGGTCCTCCCACTTAGATTCATGGATGGATTATGAGACAATGAGCCCCTGGGCACAGACATGTAAAAGGCCCCCACCCCTCCTACATAGAAGTATGACACCCAGACCGAAGAGTTTTACATCTCTATGTGGTTGTTTTGAATCTCTCTGTGGTCATTTCATGTCTTCTTTTTGGTCAGTTTGTGTCTTCTTGTGGTCATTTTGCATCTCATTGTAGAGAATTGACCGACTTTCACTTCAAACAAAGGCTCTGGGCTTATGCCCAATAGGCCTGTTCAGTAATTCTTCCATGTTTACGTAGTATAATGTTCACCATGGAAGTTGACAGTGCGTCTCAAAGCAACACTGTCCCTCAGACGTCAGTCAACTGCTGCCATGAGAAACGGCAACTCAGAGAAATGAATCTTAGATTTCCACGAGTATGTCCGAAAACCGTTTAATCCTCTTTTGAAAAATAGAAGTTTACATAATTTATGTTTCCTTACACAAAAAGTGAGAAGAATTCAGATTTCAGTTTGACTTTAAACACCTGTGGGTGTTTTCGTGACGTAGTTACCTGGATGGCTCCGTCCTCTGTGCAGTCTGAGCCGACCTCAGTGATGCTGTGCTGAAGCCGGTACAGCTTTGGTTTGTCCCGTGAGTCAGACCCGTCTAGACGCACACAAGTACACACAAACACTCAAATTTAGCACGGGGCAGGACGGTCCTCACATCAAATTTAGATTCAAAGTAGTATAGACCTCACACACTCATACTGACTGTCCACACACAGCTGACAGCATAGAATCCATCCATAAATTCAACAGGAAAGAGTCGAAACAAACTGGAGTATAAAGGGATATACACTGCTAATGTGGCAAAATAATGTGGGTTGGCTGGTGGGGCTGCAGAGCAATTATTGATTATTAGTAAACAGGAGTTTAGTAAAAGCAAAGCGGCATATTAGTTCACTAAAGAAAACAGGGGAAACATTAGTTGCTCTGGAGGGGGAAAAAATCTGGGAATAAATGAATGGGTATCAGAAAAACCTCAGAACCACCTTCTAAAAATAATACAAAAATGAAAACATCAACAGAAAGCTAATATAACAAGGCTACCAGGACAGCGTGGCCTTTTACAGTAATATAATGAGCTTTATTGGCAACTTGCATTTCCCAGAGTTCACTCAAAAATTACTTAAGCTTTCATCAACAAAAGGTTAATGGACTGAAAGAGTAATTTTACTACAACTGTCAATACAAATGCAGATGAAGTGGTTTGAGACTTAAAAAGGCTTTTTTGTACTTTTTTTGTTATTCTGAAACTGCACCTGTCTTTTTGTAAAATTGCAATAATGTCCTAAATTTTATTCAAAGGGTGGTTTGACATTTTGGGAAATACACGTATTTGTTTTCTTGCTGAGAGTTAGATGATAAGATTGATACCACTCTCATGTCTGTACGGTAAATATCATGCTAAAGCCAGCAGCCGGTGGCTTATTTTAGCTTAGCTTAGCATAGGTGGATATTGTAACCTTTGGACAAAGCCAGGCTAGCCGTTTCCCCGTTACCAGGCTTGTGCTAGGCTAAGCTAACTTAAATCGTCTCATGTGATTCTCAGCAAGGAAGCACATTAATTCCAAAATGTCAAACTATTCCTTTAAACTGCCATAATAAAGGAATTGAAGTCTTAAATCTAAATTGCTGTAGTCAGCGTTAAGTAAAGTACAAGGATACTGAATTAACTTTCTATTACTGAACTTTTTTTTTATTGAGGAACCTATGCAGTAATCCTACTAAGGACTACAAGTACAAAACAGACACAACATTTAGCGTGGGGAACGTGTTTGATCATTATCGGGAGTCGGGGGTCACTGCATCTCCCCCAACAATCCCATCAGCCATTGCAACAGACACAGAGGAGGTGTGGTGGATTTTTACCTTCGTGGTGCCGATAGGCGTAGTAGGCATAGTGATTCCCTCGCCCTAGGCAAACAGGCAGGCAGGTGCGGAGGTAGAAGGACACATGCACAAGGCCCCACACACACACACAAACACACCATGCCATAAGAAGGTGGGAAAGAAAACAGACAACATAGCAGAGGGTGAAAATGCAGCAAGGAGGAAAAATGCAGCATTATCTTGTTAACCCATTAAATGCATGGAGGCGCGCGCACACATACACACACGGAATATTTGAGGGCCGTTCACTGTCTACATTTATGATACAATGCAATACTATTTTTACCAGACATTAAGTCCTAATCCAAAATGAACTTTAAAGGAATAATTCTGTCTGCTCACATGTATGACGTCTGAAACATGGAGGACTTTTACATGTCAATACAGCACACACCAAGTAACAGAATAGAGCGAGATTTTACCATGGCCTCAGAAAATGTCCATTTCTGGTTGGCTGAGAAGTGTCTGCTAAAATGTTACTACATGACAGCTCAAAGATCTGCTCATCAGTTAAACCACCGTTTTAAATTAGTATGGTAGATTGAACTGCAAGTAACCATAACTGCTTAGTGCTGTGCTACCAGATAACTCAGTGAAATGGCTAGTTAGAAAATAGTGAAGGTTTTTGTGTATCAGGACCATAGACTATATATAGAGATGAACAACATGACAGCTCCCCAAAAGTGAAGCCCCCTGGTGGCTGGCTGCAGTATAATAATAGTCAAACAAATTTTTCCCAGCTTCACCACAGATCACTACTGCATTTTTGTACAGTGGGAGGAAGTGGAGACGTGTCGTCCATCTTTATATACGATCTATGATCAGGACACCTTTGAATGTATTATTGCACCTTGGATGTGATGCAAAATTAGACAGTTCCATTTGTATTCAACACTGTTATAAGTTTACTCATAGTGTGGTCTAATTGCAAGACAGAATCTGATAATGTGTGATGCAGAGCAAAGAAATCAGATGTAAGTGATAATGAGGTAAGTAATATACTACCAATGTAATTGTTTGGCTTTTGAGTACTTTTATTAGCATTTTAGTTACTATTTTAAAGAACCAGGACCTGGCTAACACATGTGGACACACTGATCAAGTACAGGAATGAACACACACTCTCACTCTCACACACACAGACCCAGCACCCATTATTTAGGAGAGCCACCAAATCAATTCTCCATCTTGGCTGTTTTCCACAGACAGTGACCCATCAACCTGACAGTGGATGAAGTAGATGTGTTAGTATATTCCTGGACCAGACCCACTGGTTTCCCAATACCATTTCAGCACTACAGTTCAAACCAGTTTGGTGCTGAGAAGTGTTTGGGTTCCCAGCAGGCCAGATAAGTTAATGGCATGAGGCATATGACATTCAAAGAGGAAACTAAAGAGAGAGGGATCAGTAGCAAGAAACAAGCTGTTAGGGCTGGATAATGTGACATTTAGCAAGACTCGGGTAAGGTTTGTTTCCCAAAATGCTCCTATAGGTTTGGGTGTTTTTTAGCATCACAATAACGTGTCTGCATACTGGGAATTTTTTTTACTGCATTCCAGGAGTTTAGTTGTAGCAACTTACCTTTTGTTGTACTCCCAAGTCCCTCAACCTGCCGAATCTACTCCTAATTCAAACAGCGATTTCCTCCACTTCCCACAATGCCTTTTGAAAAACCCCAAAGTCAACCTTCCATTTTGAATCAAAGGACGTATGGGTATATAATTAAGAGTTAGCTCAGTTGTAAACTTGTTCAACTTGTAAATGTGATGTTCATGTTTAGATCACTCGGCCATTTTCTGCTCCTTAAACCATCGTCATCATCTTCATTATATCATGAATATAAAATAATCCATTATAAGTTGTGTTTTAAGTTTGTTAAAGCGTTTTATTCAGTATACTGATGTCTGTAACCGTACCTCCAGGATTCTGGCATGTTAATCTTTGTCTGTGTTAAACTGGGTCACTACATTAACACTTGCTCTGGTGCAGGATTTGTTGCAGAGATATTTTTATGCAACTTCAGAGCTGAACTCTGCATTGGATTGCTGAAACAGATATTTCTGTACTTCAAGCTAAAAAGCCTACATTCTTATCAAATCTGCATATACCTTTGTCCAAATCACCTTGACTTTAATCTTAAGGAACTGCCGAACATTTCCCTCACATAATTCACTCTTTGATGTTAGCTGATGGGAAAACAGTGTAATTGATACTAGTGCTAAAGTTAAAAGATGCGGCTATAAATGGGTATCATTTAAGAAAAACCTTAATGTAAATGATGCATTGACTACGTGCTTCCTTTGTGGCTTATAATACTGCAATAACATCTGTTGTGGAAGCTTCAGTGATTCAGAATGAAGCTGCAGTGCTTTGGGGTGTTGAATGGAAGTCAGGCAGAGGTAACATACTCTATCATCTATAGCTAGCTCTCAGAGATGTCTCCAATATAGATTTCAGCGATTCTTGACCTCCTGCTGTGGCTTGTATATAGTGAGGAAATCCTGTGCTGGTAGGAACAGAAACCACAGAACAGCTGGGATCCATAAAGTAGCCACATGTGCTTCACTCACCTTAGCAGGGAAAAAAAACAAAAAAAAAAACAAGACGGCCTCACCTTTGAGTAACTCTAAACACTGCAGCTAGACGGCTGCCTGCTGGCCACTACCTGTCATAACAGAAGTGTTACTACTTCTACTACCACTACTGTTACAGGTACGCCTGATGGATGCTAGAGCTAAGACATCACATTATGGTGTTGTGTGTATATGTGTGTTGTGGTTCTACCTGGGCTCAGCTCCACCAGGTAAGGCAGTTTCTCGGGCGGCAGGGAGCTGCTGCCGTCCTTCCCTCGCAGGCCCTTATCGTCCACTTTCCTTCCCTTCCTCCCCTGGTAGTCCAGGGGTCTCTTCTTCAGCTGGAACACTAGCGCTCCTGACACACATCATATTAAATTGAAATGTCGTATTATTAACCAAAAAGACGCCTGGTTAATGATAATTTAGAATTGAATGGCTGATTCTTGAAACGTCTTCAAATTGTAAAAACTGTTTTTTTAAAAAGCCCAACTGTACATTGTGTGCTCATGCTCACAACCCAACTACTCTGTGATGCTGAAAACAAAGGACAGCACAAGAACAAAAGGTGAAGAGCTACCAACAACGTTGTAATGACTGTAAGGCAGCAGGAGGGGGTGGTAGCGACCAAGAAAAGAGGAACAAAGTGAGAGAAGCACACTCACTGGCTGCATCGAATAGTCTTTTTTTGCTTAGGAAGGTTCCTAACAGATTGAAATGACCAGGAAGTATTTAAGTGGCAGCCATGATAACAGCTGGTCCAATTCTCTAAATGTTAAAGAAAGGTGCTTCAATGCTTCCTTTCTTATCTCCTTTAGCATAGGGTACACTGGACCATCCTTTACCAAAGGAAAGGAGATAATGCTGTCCCACAATTCCTTGCAGCAGTAACATTTAAAGCGACCACGGCAAACCCACGTCAAACATCCGTTGTTCCATAATTACGTAGGCTAGTGTAAGTGCAGTCAGATTCTCTTTGCACCGCTTATAAATTCTCCTTCACATCTTTCCTTGACCTTATAACGTTTTCTATCGAGGTCAAGGACAACTGTTTAGGAAAAAACATGGGATGTAAAAAAATTACATCCCATGTTTTTTATTCGACTGCAGCCACTGTAAATTTATTGAGAGTAATTGTGTGTGTGTGTGTGTGTGTGTGTGTGTGTGTGTGTGTGTGTGTGAGCATGTCTCTATGTGTTACCTCTGTCAGCAGGCCAGTCCCTGAAGATCTGCAGTGGACACTCTGTGTCGTCCAGAATCGCCTCCTTTCCCGACTTATCATCTTGCTGCACAGAAAACAAGAAAGACAACAATCAGCCGGTTGAGCAGCTAAATAAACCAAAGCCCACCAATGACAGGACCACCTTTTAATTATGGTCACAGATCACCCTAAACTGGACAATGAAATGTTTCTCATGTCTGGAGGGTCCAGCCTCTCCATTAACTTATGTTTCTAAAAGAGAATGTGATTTCAAGATACTTAGTCAAAGAAAGTGTGCCGATTTGCTAAAAAAAGTGACTAATCTTAATCCAGCATATCAGACTGTCTGAAATAAGTATTGGATTTTAATTGTTGGACTCAGAACGTTAGTTTATAAGTTGTTGTGGTGAGCCATTGACCAGTTTATGAACCATTTTTGAGAAGAAAGAACAGTGCTGTTCTCCCACAGGTTTATTTTCATAATGAAATAATGCTGTTCTCAGGCCTCATAAATATTTTGTTGTATTTATTTAAAGAATATCACAGCTGCCCTACATATCTTCATCCTGTTCAGTCTCATCTCAGTTAACATCCCTCCCCCCCGAACATTAACACACTAGCTGACATGCTACTAGCAAGTATACTAGTGCTTATTTCTCATGCTCACTAACCTAATGGACCTTCCCTGTGCTTTAGCCTCATCAGCAAATTGCTACTGACTATCAACAGTGTGCGTGTGTGTGTGCATGCGTGTGTGTGTGTGTGTGTGTGTGTGTGTGTGTGTGTGTGTGTGTGTGTGTGTGTGTGTGTGTGTGTGTGTGGTCTCTGGAGGCCGCAGTTATTTCAAATGATTGGTCATAGCCAGAGTCCATCTGAAAGGATAGATATGGGAGAGGCTGAGGGGAGGGCAGCCAAGTTCACCGTCACGGCCACACGCACGCACACATACACACACACAGCAACAGACATGCACATACACACACCCACACACACACACACAGACATAGAGCATCTGCTGCTGCTATAGCACTCAGTCTGAAAGCAATTCAATTGCATTCCTCCCAAAGGTTTTAGTGCCAAGTATCATTCTGTTTCAATCTGCCAGTCCGGTGAAGAGTGAGTTCATTTATATGAGTGTGTGCGTGTGTTTGTGAATACTTGTGCACGTGACCATGACCTTGGCTGTCCTCTGCACAGCCTCTCAGAAGGATGATGGAGGTGTTTATTGATAAGATAGGTAGATAGAGGTCGTGTTTAGTGGAGAGCTGGGAGTATGTAGGTGTAGTATTCAAAAATATATTTATTTGGAATGTGGTGTATATCAAATTATGACAAATAAGGTACTGCAATCAAATATGAGTATACTCAATGTGACTCGATATCTGTTTAATGGTATTCACTGCAGCTGGAGAAGCTTGCAAGTCACAAAAAAAGAGGATAAAACATGCGTGTTCCTCAAAAATTAACACCAAATGATACTAAAACTAGTTTAACTTGACTTAACTTTGACTCCAACAGACCAAACTTGATGTTTTTGATATGTGCTGTCGATCTGAGAGGAAGGACGTGTTTAGTGGAGGAATAGGAGGGTGGAGGAGGTGTGTTTATAGTGTTCAAAAGGTGAAGGAGCAGTAAGATAAGCATCGTTACCCGGGCGATGCAGTACTCTCTGGGGTTCTCCTTCTCCAGCCCGTACTTCTCCAGCGCCTCCACCACAGCAAAGTCAGCCGTGTCTCTTGTGGAGAGCAGGATGGTCTTGTACGGGATGTTGGGCTTCAGACTGTCAGCGTATATCCGCAAAGTGCCTCCTGCAGGAAAGTACAACACACATGTTTTGTTAGCCATCGCACCCTGATAACAAATAAAAGGTCAGATCATGATTTGTCTTCCTCAGCTCTAGCACAACCCTTGCCAATCAAAATAATGGTAATGATCAGTTCTTAAGATGACAGGAAACCGTAAATGTTGCCTGTATCACCTGGACATAAATCCCGAAAGGCTCCTGTACAGGGATACAGACATGAATGTACTACACATATATATAGATGGTGATGATTTGGAAATCTGAAGTGCTGAAATTACATTTTCCTTGAAAAAAGTAGAACCACTAAAGGGAAGGGACTGACTGTAGCGCGCCTGAAATGTTTATAATGTACCACACTTTCATCTGGAGGCACACGTAGCCGTGTGACTGTGATGTGTCAGTTAGAAATGATCACCTTCGTAAATCCCACAAGGGAGTCTTCAGCCAAGCAAACAGGATTTTCAGAAGCATTACATAAAATGAGCTTGTTTAAAATAGCACTTTCTGCTGGGAGAACGTCATTGTCTAACCACAAGCCATCCTGTCCCACCGGGTGTGTGTGTGTGTGTGTGTGTGTGTGTGTGTGTGTGTGTGTGTGTGTGTGTGTGTGTGTGTGTGTGTGTGTGTGTCTACCATATGTGGACAGTGGTTAAGGCTGTTTTTAGAGTCGGTTCACTCGTCCATCTGTCTGTCTGGCAGAGTGATTAGGTAATGCCTGAGTCACACACCGAACCTGCCATCGTGTTTGTTTCGTTCATTCAACATGTACGTGTCTTTTTGAGTATGTGAACATGCGTGAGAGCTTCCCACAACATACGGACTTCTGTGGACCAGCTGCTGTAAACATGATGTAGAATGATCAGTGATGTACAGTTAAAATACATGTTACATTTTACTATTTTATTAAAAATACAAAATGCAATCTAATCTAATTTCCGTATGTCTACTACTTTGTATAAGCAGTTTCTTCCAGCCCTCCTTACAGATTTCTCAAGCTTTGTCACACTGGATAAGCAGCGGCAGTGAACTGTGATTTTCAGGTCGCTCTGCGGGTTTTCTCTGGGGTTCACGTCAGGTTTTCCTTAAGCCCACGCAAAGGCATTCAGACTTGTTCCGAAGCCAATCCGGCTCGAGATGAGGGCAGAGGTTCAGAGGTCTGGCCCAAGAGTTGTTTGTGTTGTGTTTTCCTCATCTAACAAAATAACCGTACTCCTCGGCAGGCCATTATATGTCTTTTACTAAGAAGTTGCTTCTGTCGATCAACTCTGCCATAAAGGTCTGATTGATAGAGCGTTGCAGAGATGGTTGTCCTTATAATAAGGTCTTCAATCTCTGCAGAGGAGATCTGGAGCTCTTATAAAGAAGCCATCAAGCTCTTCATTACTTCCTAGACTAAAACTTCGGCTAACGGCTTAAAACTTCCTCTATCTCATAACAATGAATCCCATTTGAACTATGAGACTGAACCATGCAGAACTGAAGGTTTGGCAGAAAAAGGTTTGGATAGTCCAGTAAAAAAAATTTAAAATAAAAAACAAAAAGGGATCATTAGAAGTTCAACAAACAGTTTAAGTACCTGAGTCGGGCCTCCCATCACTGCTCATGAACTCCTGCATGCGTTTCTCCAGTTTCTGCTGGCGCCTCCTCTTCATCACCACCTCTGGGTTTGAGATTGTCCTGGTAAAGCTGGTCTCCGGCATGTCCTTGTAAACCTCTGCAGCCAGACGACTGTTTTCCCTAAACCACAAAAAGAGGGAGACGAATGACGGGGAAGAAGACAGATAAGTGGGGGGGGGGGGNNAAAAAAAAACAAGATCCTCTCCAAGGACTGAGAGGATGTAAGGGCAGGACAGTAAGATGGATGACTGTGACTGCGCGCGTGTGTGTGTGTGTCTGTGTGTGTGTGTGTGTGTGTTACCCGTCCTCCCGGTTCAGTGCTTGCTCATCTCCATCAGGGATCCGGGCGAACTCCTTCTCCCTCTTCTTTTCCTTCTTCTTCTCCTTCTTGGACAAAGTCCTCTTGAAGTTCTGGATCACTCCGTCTTTCTCCTTCTCTGGACCATTACTCTGACTCTTCTGGTAGAAAAGGGAAGAAGAGTGAATGAGGCCCTTTTTAAGACTTTTTAGAGACGCTACAGTTTGTAATGACGAACTCGCTTCTGAACAAACTGAATGAGGAAAAGATGATCAAGGACAACTCTTACATCATCTTACAAAATCTGATCAAGTGTGATGAAGGGTTGTAATTTAGTTTTAAACGTTATTTATTTACTTCTACATCAGTTAGTCCTACATTTAACAGACAGAGCACAGGTCGCAATAAGGACAAAAAGTGATCAAAATAAAGGAATTTTAATTACAGAAATACAGCAAGCCAATGTGGTTGTTAAAACTGGTGCAAACCCCTTACATCAATCAGATCAACACATTGCATTCTGGACTATTGAATCCATGTTGCTACATACAATCCATTGGTCTCCATCTTCTACAATGGATTTCTCACTGTATAACTGTATTGAACAATGGTTTGATCTGAAACGTACGGTTGTTTTTTGATTACGCAAACATTTTCAGCAGTTAAAATTTATTGCATCTGTGCTGGAAATATCTCAATGTAATGTCACAAAGTCTGTGTTTGTGCAGTTACCAACATGAAAAACACAAACAATGTCTCCAAATACCAACATGGATCCAGATATGCACCGTGCATTGCCAGTAGCTGCGGGTTTCTTTCACAGGCGCTGGATGAATGATTGGATGAGTCAGCTCACTAGTTAAACCGACTGGTTAATAGTCAAACAGGTTAACAGACAACAACAGAGTGAGCGGCTGACCTTGGGAAGGATGTCGTTCTCATTCTTCAGGACAAAGCGTCCTTCTCTGTCGTCTTTGTTCCAGTTCAGCTGAACAACAAGAGGCTTCTCGTCCAGGTCCAGCTGACGCTCTTCTAACACACACACACACACACACACACACACACAGATACACCAGTTCATCTGAGAGTCAACTATGTCAAATGATTATTATTCCTAACATTGAAACATTAGTTAAATTAGTTAAGATTATATTGGCTTGGTTGCATAGGTCAACCCCTCCCTCTCTCCTTCTCACCGCCAGCCTACAGTACTCACCGCCACTGACATGGACCTCATACAGGGAATATCTTGGCGAGGAGAGCATCCTCATGTCTGGCCTGAACTTCTCAGCTAGTGTCTCAATGACGTCCTGCGTTGTTGCTGTGCTGGACACTCTGATGCACTTGGTGGCAAAGTTACCGGCAACTCGGTCCTGGAAGTAGAACCGCATCACGCCATGGAACTCCAAGTCCTGGTTCAAGAGACAGAGTGAGACAGAGAGTCCATAATCTGTTCATCATACAAACTGTTAACTGGAGGTGGGAGGTTTAAACTGCAGAAATACAGTCTACATTCAGTATGTTAATGTTTACATGCAAACTATAACCACCTACTGTGAATATGGTGTCAGCATTAAAGAAGACAGCTCATTTATTTCAAGCCAGCTGATTCAAATGCTCATTTTTTAATATTATAAAGTGACTGTTCAGCAGCCTTGACTGTCACGAGAGGAGAGAAGCACCACTGGCTGAGAGCCAGCAAGTGGAGTGTGTCACATTATTTCTTTAAAAGAGGCAGTACCCTATAATTTACAAATTTCTAAATAATTTTCAAGAAGTTTCACGGAAAGAACTCTGTATTTGGTATTAATTATAGGGAAAATATTACATTGATATACTTCCAATTAATTATTTCCATTTACTTGGAATTAAATGCAGCTTTGATTTCAAGGAAATTCCTATTTTCCCTATGATTAGTACCAAATGACAACTATTTCCAGCAAACTTCCTTACTTCCCGACCTGTAAAATAAAGCATTTTAGCTTTCTTATCATCTCATCTAATGGTCTAAGGAAACTCTCTCTCTCTCTCTCTCTTACACAAACACACACAAAAAAGATATACAGTCTCACAATAACACAGCCAGTGCCGATGCTGGATGTGAAAGCAGCCGGCTGAAATAGACACCCCGGGCTATGTACACTGTATGTGTGTATGCAGGTACAACTTTATTACCTACATGTTGACATTTCCCTCTGCACAGAGTCTACTATAGAACAAGAATGTCTTAAACATATACACACCCAGTCCTGATATAATCGTATGTAAGGCAGTGCTGACACAGCAACTGTAGCTTGCAGCCCTGTGTGTGCGCATATGCGTTTGTTAAGGTTCAGCGGTGAAGTCAAACTTGATGCCTTACGATCACAGTAATATCGAAGCAACCATGTACAAAATAATTGAAACACAGCAACAATATGAGGCAATACAACACCACAATCTATAGCTTAGAAACTCACTATGGAATTACATAAACATGTCTCCAAAATAATGAGCATTACAAGCTTTAAAGTAGCATATATAGCAGGGTTATTGGATTGATTGTGTTCGTGTTATTATGTCCATCCCCTTAAGGGATTTCAAAGTAAAACTATGACTGTAGCTGATGGTTCTGTGAGGGTTTTCCTAAAGAAAATGACTGCTGTGTCCTTTTCTCTTAAAGTTCTGTAAGGCTTTATTTAATAAAAATGTGTTCTTGTTCATGACGTTAGAAGAGGAGGATGTGCCTTCAAGAACAGTGGCGGGAAACCCTGACTGGGATTCTTCTAGTATAGTCTATAACATCGGCGTCTTTCCTGTCAGGATGCCAACAAAGCAAATTTGAATTTGAATTTTAAAGAGACAGGCCTTGCCAGCATCTGAGAAGGGTAAACTGGCCAAACTACTTTCTAAGGTGACACATCAAGTGTGTGTTTGCAACCTACAGCTGAGGCTGAGGGGTGTGAGCAGGGTGATTTGAGGCAAAGGTTTAAACTAGATTTAACTGGATTAATTTTACACTATTGAAGTCTGTTTGTGGCCTCCCTCTCACATACATTCACACACTTCGAGAATATGAAGACTGACTGATTCAGAAATGTGGACAGAAAGAGTCTGAAAAAAGAGGGAGAGACTGCTGATGCCAATGTGTTCTTTTTTTTTTTTTAACATGAAAGACAAATCTCTCTCCATCTCTTTCTCACTGGTAATCTCCCTCCTCCTTCCCAGATTTGATAGAGACACAGTCAGGCAGAGTGGAAACACTGAGCATAGTTTCGATAGGCAAGGGTGGAGCCGGGAATGTGTGTATGTGTTGTGATTTACTCCTGGAATGTGGGTCGTTGAGGGTTACCGTTGTCAAGCTTGCGTAACTATTGGTAACTGTTACTGTGGAGACACTAGTCCACTTGGGTTCAAACAAAGCCCAGCTAAGAGCCAGCAGTGGATAATTAACACACTGCCCAGTGTAACTACAGGCTTTTGTCCACTGGGAATGTACAGTCCAGTGCAACAGTCCTACTCCCCCATACCTCCAGGACATGGTACACTCCGACAGACACATGCCTCCAGGTTATAGTCCATACCCACATCCACGTGTTCATGGCAATGGTCCAATCTTACACTCACTACATATTTACAGACCGTGACTCCTGGAACTCCACTGTCCAATCCTACACTCCTATCCCTTTCAGAAAATGGTCCAGTCCAACTTTCCTATATTTGTAGGCCATAGTGCAGTGCTAAACCACCATATATCAAGACCATGGTCAAATCCTACACTCCCATACCTCCAGACCATGCTTCAGTCCTATAAACCCAGACAACAAGGCAATTATCCGATTCCAACAAACAAATAACCAAATTTACTGGAGCTCAAGTCCAGCACAACAGTCATATTCCCCCATACCTCCAAGACATGGTACACTCCGACAGACCCACAGCTCCAGACCATGACCAACTCCCACAACTCCACACTTCCAAGTATGGTTCACTCCTACAACCCCCTATCTCCACTGCCCAGTCCTGTACCTCCTTACTTCAAGGCCATGGTCCAGTCCAACAATTCAAAATGTCTAGGCCATAGTCCAATGAAAAACCCCCATACATCCAGGCCATACCTTCAGACCTACAAATCCATAAAGCATTTCTCATAAGATGTACATAGGAACCATAATTTGATGTATAATGTAACTAATTGATTTTTCTTCATCAATTATTTGATAATTTGCTTATTTGAGCATGTCAGCTAAATGCTCCAAATTGCAAAATGTGGGGGCAAAAGTAAACAAGAACAAATTGTTCAGTTTATCTTTTCTGCAGCTTTCACTCTAATAATCCCTAACAGCAGTTTTTTTTTTTTGTTTTTTTTGTTTTTAAACTTCACACGGGCTGACGAGAAATGCTAATGCAGCAGTGTCACCAAACAACAGCCCGGATAAGACCTGCCGCCACACGCTGTCTGTCAAACACACAGTCACATGTCTCCAGTCAAGTCGAGACACAGGAGGTATCAGCTGAGGTTTAGGGACGTCTTTGATGCTGGACTACTTCTGTCACTGTGGGAATGTGTTTATATAGTGGGTCGTGTATGTGCACACCTCTGCCTCTAAGGCTAATTAACTAATTTGTTGTAGTTACTGTGTGTATATTAGACCCATATGGGACTGTCTGTGGTGTGGTACTGTGCCAGGCATAAGGAAAGAATTCACACACACACACACACACACACACACACACACACACACACACACACACACACGGGGGGGGAGGGTAAAGAAATGTGGGTGATACCTGTGACTAAACTTGTGAGACAGGACTATTTATGACACACACACACACACACAAAAAAGTAGGGCAACACTGTAGATAGCTGTTATCAGTTAGATAAAGCCTGGTGGAGACAAGGGAGGGAGAAAATGTGTGCGCGCATGGTGGTGGGTGACACACTGTATACATTAGCGATGAAACCTATTTTACCTATATTTATCGGCCAATGTTAAGTCTGTCATTAAAAGTTTCAGTGATTTACTTTTTGATAACTCATTTTCCTAACCTTGAAAAGATAACAGTTAAAATTAAGCATTTTCCAATAATGCTCAGAATCTAGTACCGGCTACCGTAGGGTTTTTGTTTCCTTTTGTGGCAACACTTTACTTTAAGTCACCCTATTTAGCATTTATAGCTTATTCTGTCCCTTTCAAATCACTTGGCACAGGAATGCAAGATGCAAATCCATTTAATAAGTACTACTACACACAAAAAGGAGCTCATCCATAAAAGCGTTTGTGAATGTGTGTGGGACTCTGGTTGAAGTGAGACCATGTAGGGAAAGCATGCTGCGTGACAGATAACCCTGACCCATCATGCTTTCTGACTAACACCTCCAGGTCAAAGGTCTCCCAGGAGAGAGGTCGAAGGTCACGTCTGTGTTGGTATGAAAAAATGCGTTAACTTCACTCTCTGGCTGTAAAAAACAGCTTCCACCTGGTGCCTGTCTCTCATGTGTGTGTGTGTTTCAGGGAGGTGGCAGTGGGGGGTTTAACCCTAAAGCTTTCCTGCTTGTAAACCAGCACATTCATTTCAGACTGGATTCAATTTGAGGTGCGTTTCATCCAGCAATACTAAAAAAAAAGAAATCAAATGATAATCAAACATACATCTTATTAATGGCAATTTACAATCTGAATGAGAAAAATCATTTCAATATGTACTGCTCCATTAACACCTGTTCCTGGGTTTCAACTGAGTAACTTCCCACCTCAACAATGGAATGCTATTATATAAAGAGAGACAGGAAGGAACTGGAAATAGTACCTACCAGTAGTACCTACCATTATGAAACTGTCACATAAATCACTTTGATGATAATGTACACACTGAAGTACACTACTGGAAGTACTTCAGTGTACTTCTTTGTTATTTTCTGAACTGAGAAATACATGAAGTCAAAGTTACAACAACAGAAAGCTGCATTTGTCTTCATAAAGCTTTAAATTCAACATGAGCACATTAACATTATTACACTATAAGGCTCTAGTATGTACACTTTCATGTAACATATCGGCTATACTGTACATAGGGATGGGCAATAAACACTGTGAGATCGCCTGTCCTAAACTGTGCATTATGTTACTTTATTACAGCAGCTGTAATTCGGTAATTAACAGAAGTCACTATTTATGAGCGTTGAGTCCAGGTATCTGTGTAAAATACAGTGAGGAAAAAAGGGGATACAGACAGGCTTGGAGAAACAACGTTAAGGACCACTGGAAGCTGCTTGCTTGCAAAAAGGGGAAAATATTTATTAAAGCTTTAGGTGTGACAAATGGAGGAGGAGCACTGAGCTCAAAGCATGTTACTGTCTACCAATCAGCATGTTATGTTACAGCCTTTTTTAATGTTGGTCTTTTGCTCTGTGCGCACTTTTGTTGATGCATCCTCATCAGAAGCTTTAAGAATTTTTGTTTTTACTTTTTGCAAGCAAGGAGTTTCCAATTGTGTTGCTGTCCAAGTTGGTGTTTATGACTGTTCCTAAGGCGATTTCAAAATGCAGAGGTATAACTTTGCTACTGAATGCCTTCCTTTCTGCACAAAGACACCATGTTTCTGTCCTAACAGCACCTCATAGACGTAGTGAGTGCCACTACATTTTTTACTGACTGACACTTTCAGTGTTTGACTGAGAGCTGTCTTTTTGAACTGCACAAATAGGACTGGAAACAACTAAATTCTGCTGATTCACAAACTTTTTTTTTTAATTGAACCCTGATATAATCCGTTTTATGGAGCACTTCAGCACACCGTCATCACTTCACAGTTATCAGTCACCATCTCAGCACTCTACACCCACCATCATGTCTCACTCGATCTTTTATCAGCCTCCCATATCTCCTTTTCACTCTCCGTCTTACAAGTAACAGCAGCAAGCCTCCAAAGCCGCTTTTAAGCCCATGCTACATAGACACAGCTTGGGTATATTTGTGGGTCTGTGAGAAAGTGGAGGAGTGGTGGGTTATCAGGGGTGTTCAGGAAACTAACCAGAGCTCCATTTCCGAGCACGTAAACCACTTTTGGCCTCCAGTATGACGCTTCTGTGCTGAGACTAAGCATAGCTGCGTGTCTGAGTGAATGCGGCTACAAAAGTGGGGATAAGGGTTTAAGATAAGGTGTACAGCAATTAATATCCCCGTTTACTGCCTTTTAATACTGTGATAAATCAATATTTACACACACACAACACATTCAGACAAAATCAGGCGCTGCGGAAAACAGAATAAACTTTTGGAGAAACACAACCAATGTCACGCTGCCAATCACACCGGCGATCAGACCGTAAGAAGTCTGTTTACCATGTAGCATTCAGCTGTTTACTGAGCAACTGTGAAGATGGAAGAGAGACTGATCGATCACCGCCGTGATGACGGTCAGCTGCCACGAGGGAGTACAAAGATGTTAATCGCCGCGCAGTCGCTTGGCGCTCTTCAAACTGGGATTGCTGGTTAGTATTTCTACCTGTGCTACAATCAGTGTCAATCACAATGTAGTGACACACCCACACCGCCGCACAACCCTGCGCTAATCGCCATGATGCCTGATTTGGTCTGAATACGTCATAATGGATGCACAAGTCTAATGGTCTACTGAAGGCAAACACTGAGATCTAAAACGAATTCATGATTTAAATTTCTACTGCTGTGAATTATACCAATTATAACAAACTGTATCAATGAAGTAATGTTGCTAAAAATGTATAATTCTGATCTGGCTTTAAATACATGTGCGGTATGTGCAGAGCCTGAATAATCTGTGCCTGCTGTGTACATAATGAAATCAAATTGGATTACTTTATGTGGGTTATAGTTTCAACAATACTGTATTTTTGCTCCTGTAGAGAAGAAAATTACAGTGATTAAAATGTTCCTGAAAACCAGTATTATGTAGGCCTGCTCTGACAAACACAAACAACAAATGAATATTCAGGTTTTTTTGGCATTTTTTGCTTTTATTGGACACTTGATCGTATCCAGATTGACAGGAAATGAGGGGATAGGGAGACATGCAACAAGATCCCCAGCTGGAATCAAACTGTGGATGTTTCGGTTATATATTATACATCGTAACCACTAGGACTTCTAGGACGCCCCAGCAAAAACTCACTTTAAACTCAAATGTAAACTGGTTACACCCTGAAGGCATCAACATTTCATACTGGCCACCTCAGCTGTCCAGTGTCAGCAGTTTCCACCTGGGAAACTTTTTTTTACCACTTTTTGCATGCAAGATGGGCAAGTCTTAGATTTTAGATAATAAGAGCTGCAGTTAGAAACACTAAAAATGGACATAGCGGTTCTTCATTACACATCTGCAACAGTAAACAGTGGCCAGTTTCTGCAGTATTCAAGTTCTCTAAAAAAAAAAAAAAAAACTAAAAAAAAAACAGTTCTCTCAATTCAGTAGGGATAGTGCTCACTGGGATGTGATGGAAATGCAATATGAAAACAATTAAAGACAACAAAATGTTTCCAATGACATAGTCATGGCCCACTGACTCTTGGATAAACCACCAATCTCGGGGCAGGGTCTCACTCTCTTTTGACTTTTTGAATCAAGTTTGAGGCAGGTTTTCTCTTTTCAGTGGGAAATTGGAAATACAACTTATCACTGTGTTTAAATGGGGCATTGTAGCCCCAAAAACACCAGCTGTTCTGGGCAATATGTGGCTAGATTAAAGCTAAGCTGCTGCTTTGCTTGATAACAAAACCACAGCTCTACTTCCCAATCTTAAAAATAACCAGAGTTTTTTTTTAAACTAAAGACCAATACTGGCAAAGCAAAAAAAGGTTAAACCCTAGTTTCCATGGAGACACTGAATACTTGAATTTGGATTTTTTTGTTTGGCACTGAAAAGATGATTTTAAAGACAAGGGAGGAGAGGAGCTTTGTGGATGATGGCTGTTTGAAAATGAGAATAGATTCCAGCTGCTGTGCGTCATCTTACTCTCCTCCACACACACACGAACATGAGCCTAATAAAATGAACAGTGTTCCTGAGTCAATATTGTTGCAGCCCCACCTGCAGTAACACGGGGGGATTCCTCCCTAAGCCTGTGTCTAAGGTCAACTGGACCGAGATTTTAGCTCAGATGTGGGGAGGGGAAACTCATCCCACATCAGATCACAGCAGAGACATTTCAAAGACATCAGATGCACCGACAGACCGAGAAAAAGAAAGGAGAGGAGGGGGGTGGGGAAGGGTGAGGACAAAGAATCCCATCGAATGAAGCAGGGGAATTACTTTCCTCTTGCTTTAAATAGCCAAAAGGATGCCAGGCTCACAGCACATTATCCACAGTATCAAATATCTCCCTGGTACTTAAGCTTTGCAGATGTATGATCAGAAAGTCCACCTCGGGTCATACTTTTTTGTTTTAGATTTTAAAAAAAGGGTCGATGACAACAAAAGCTACAGAAAAGTGTGGAAATTCATAACTTTTCAAGACCCCTTTAAGACTGCATGAACTGAATTTAAGCAAAATGTTTACACATTCTGTTGAAATATTATATTTATAATGAAGAAAATAAGAAATTACAACAGCATACTAGTGTTTAGTAAATCAGGCAGGATGCAGTTTGAGGTGATAACTATTCTACTTTCATCTAAGAACAAACACACTGTGCAGAAAAATCCATTACTGTGTTGGGAAGTTATGAGGCCTTTATTAATTGGGTTCAAGGCATCTTATGGAAATGCTGACCTTGAAAAGACCTTGAATTTTAACAAGCGCTGCAGATGTCCTGAACTTACATTTTAGTGACATGAACCACTTTGCTTTTAACAGCAGTACAGCTTGTTCACCAGTCTAAACACAGAAAAAAAGGACAGGTTTTACCACAAACCCTAGGTCATCCATAGGGATGCACTGATGCAGATACTGATTTTGAATCAGGTATCGGCACGATGTGTCAGATGCTGACAATGTTTCTTTGTCAGTGTCCTCATACAGGAAAATTCTGTGTTTCTGCAATGGGTTACATTTAGTCACAGCAGACCACCAACCAGTATTGGTATCAAAGTGGTATTTGGTATCAGCAAATACCCTGAGTTGAGGTATTGGAATCAATATCGGGAAAGAAAAAGTCAAATTGGTGCATTCCTAATTGTTGAACATGCTTATCAATACTTATTCAACGACAAAAAAATGACACCTGGACATTTGGAAAGATTCAACATTATAGCATTAAACTAAAATGTGGTTGGCTGACTCTTGGCTACAAGATGTGAGACGCGTTCTTCCAATCACGCAGCATACAATAAAGTTACTTTATATGGAGGCATTTTCAATCGTTTTCATGACCTGAATCACTAAACAGATCCATATCAGATCAGAGCACAGACCACCACCCTTCGATCGGTTTCTGTTCAGTGGAACAGATGAAGGAAACCTTGAGCTGTTGTTGATTTATTGCTGACCTTTTTAACTGTCTATGGGGAGACACAGACAGTTAGATTGAAACCTGCAATCACACTGTAGTCACTCCCAGTCTACATAAACCTTTTGACCAGAAAGAAAGAAGTCAAATATTGAAATACTACAACAAAGCAGGACTGTCCTGTAATTATATCTTGAAGTCAAAATCTAATATGGTGACGGTACCAATCTTGTACGACTGTTTCACTGAATTTCCTGCAGAGCAAAAACAACCTGAACCACCAGGAAAAACAAAGGGGGGCAGCCTGGGCCTGTTGTCCAGAATGAATGAAAAGACTAAATGCACAAATTTCCTCTGGCTGCAAAGAAAAGCCTCTTTGTGTCAGGTGAGTTTCTGCCTCGGTATCGAGCCGTCCAGCCTCCAACCCCCACCCACCCTGCTCACCCCGTCGTCCTGACAGAGTAATGCATTGTGGGAAGGTACGGTATAAATCGTCTGGACCCAGTGGTGACGCCTGGCCACAAATCAGACCTGCTCACTGCCTCAACGCCTCCATAAGCAACCCACAAGGATCAAGGCTGGCAGATAACTGCATGGCCACTGGAAGGAAATCACTGTGTGTAAGTGGGTGTGCATGTGTGTGTGCATGTGTGAGAGGTAATTGCCAACCACAAGGCCGTTAAGGCCTGATGAGTTTGTGTCCTGTCTTACTCTCTCATTCATTCGCGCACACACACATTCACAGACGCAAGAGTAAACCCCACAGGTGATACAAGACATGATGTATAGCTGACATGGCTGTCAACTTGACTAACAGTGTCGTTTAAGATGTTTCATTACCTGAAAACCTGTCTCCTTACACACATTTCGTCTCCTTGTTATTCATCGTCTGTAAATGTGACCATTCTGTTCCACTGGTGTAAACTGGCAGGTTTCAGAACGTTGCAGACCGGCGCATTGCAAGTAGTTGCAACTCGTCTCGTCGCTAATCTTTGGTCTGGGCCCATATATCAATCTAAATTGGACTGAAAGTAAAGATTATCTTCATTATTGATTATAGCTCATCGCAAATTCCCAGAGTCCAAGGTGACTCTGACTCTTGCTTGATAATTGGGGTTGGGGGGCGCCACAACATCTTTATTGTGCAAACTACCGATGGGGACTTGTCTATCTGTCTTAGAGCTTTGACTGGACCCAACCGCACACACAAAAACACCGTTAATAAGTAGAGGCCCAGGCTGCTGACCATCACAGAGCAGTCATTGTTCTCAAATGAACTATCACTGGTTCAGCTCAAACTTAAGGCACAAAAACAACACGGCATGGTTCTGCTGTTCCAAGTCGGATGTGCAGAAATACAGAATGTGTTTGTGCCTTTAAAGATCTTTGTTCACAAAATTTGAGTAGTTTATAGGTGCAGATGAAGAATCAGTGTAGAATCTAAACTGATGTGGGTCTGGTATTGGCCTTAATAAAAAAAATAAAAAAAGGCCTAGATATGATATAATATGATGGAAATGCTGGAGTTTGATTGCTTAGATGTAGAATTAGTTCACTGGAATGTATTATCCGAGACATCTGTACGAGAAGTGTTGCGTTTCATTGAGCACGCCTGCCAAAGTAGAAACTATTTGAATTCATTAGTAAATGAAAACAGTACTTCTGTTAAAAAGAGAGACTCAGAGCAAAATGGTGATGAGTATGGCTGATGGAACTAGTGCTGTGGAAATGCACATTATCCTGACTTTATCAAGACAACACAGAAAAACATGGAGGAAGCTAAGTTTGCAATAACAGTAAACAGCATTAACAGAAAATTAAAATGGGACCAGGCCACAAAACAGTAAGACATCTTACTAAAATATGATAAAATATACTAATAAAAACAGAGAACATTGGGAATTAAAGCATGTCTCTAATATAAGACTATTTCAAATTCAGGCCAGATTCTTTCTGCAGTTGCAAATATAGAGATCACTATTTGAGATTTCTTTTTGGCATTAAACTGGTCAAATCTAAATATAGTTAATGTTGGCCATTAGTGCAAGCAATCCAGAAATATAAGCATAGGCATTCGTATCAGACGTCACAAAGTCATAACAGTCTAACTCCAGTGGAAACGTTCAAAGTGAGAGTCAGAAACTAACTGGATAATGAGAGGAAGCATTCACTTCTGCTCCATTTACTGATATTTTCGCTCTCATTCTCAGTAACTATAAAAGAAGAGAGAGAGAGACAGAGAGAGAGAGAGAAAATAGAGACTTCAGAAAAAGCCAGAAAGGTCACACATGCTTCTGGGCGTGTTTGCGTGTGTGTATGTGTGTGTGTGTGTGTGTGTGTGTGTGTGTGTGTATGTACAAGAAAGATCGAAAACTGTCTGCAGTGGTTTACAAGGGGGGTTAAACACGGCTCCTTGTGATCAAGGCTATGGAGTTACACACAAACATGCGTGCACACACATGAACGTGAGCGCGAGTGTGACCTTATCAGGTGTTTTTGAACGTCCCAACATGCAGAGAATAGAGAAGCACTCTTAAGAATGCAGTGTGCACACTCACACACAAACACACTCGGGATGAGGCGTTGAATTATGCAGGTCCGCCCACATCTCGCTCTCTCAGCCTTGGAGTGACTTTGGGGGGGGGGTAATGACAAACTATCAGACTGACCAACAGACCAAAACAGTCAAACAGTAAAACCCACCTGAAAACTAGCTGAGGCAGATATCAGGATGCCTGCAGGGCCAGAAGAAGTCTTAATAAGTCTCCCTTTTGATTACCTACTGTATATCCAAGGCCTCAACAGTAATTAACTGCAGTGTAATGTAGCCTTTAGAGCCCTGTTCACACGGGACTAGCATTATCTGGGGTCCTCTTTAAGATTTTTAATAACCACAGAGGTTGTGTGTACAGGGCTTAATACTGTGTGAATATGCCATGTCGGTAATCCACAAAGTTAAAATTCCACCGCAAATTAGTTCAAATTCAGAGGTCATCTGATAATATTAGTCTCATGTGAATTTGTGCATTTCATTAAAATGGGTCCTACTCTTTTGCTTTTTCTGTGAGCTTGAGAGTTATTAAGGCTGAAGTGAAAATTTTTAATGAGAGCGTTGGAGCTAGTCAGCTTGAATCAATTTAAAGAGGGTGAACTCTCAAATCAGTAAGTCAGTAAACTGTAATGAAACACATATTTTGTTGCTGCCAAAACAATCTCAACTCGAGGTCGACTTACTCGCCTGTTCCGGAGCTTTCCCCCATATCTTATGGTCTTCATCAGCAGACGAGGTTTGCTCAGCTGTCAGGGTAGTGCAGATGTTTGAATTGGACAGTTGTCCAAGGCAAACTCAAGCTCTCATCTGTAGATGTTCAACCTTAAAGGTTAAAACAGTTCCATAACAACTGAGCAAACTCCATCTGCTGAAGACTGCTGTGTGATACAGCTGAAAGTCCTGGAAGAAGCAAGTAAATGAACCTTGAGTTGAGAATGCACTATTAACTGCTGTTTTTAAGGTAAAAAATGAACTGCAAAGCTCAAAAGATTAGGGCTCCAACTAACAATTATTTTTATCTGTTTTATATTTTCCCACACGCACAACCATTTTATTTGGTCGATAAAATGTCAGAAAATAGTGAAAAAAAGTCATCACAATATCCCGGAAGCCCAAGGTGACAGCTTCAAAATGGTTGTTTGTCTCACACACAGTCCAAAACCCAAATATAAGACACAGAAAGCACACATTTCAAAAGCTCAAATCAGTGAATTTTTAGCATTTTTAGCTTGAATCGATCTAAATTGTTACAAATCAATTTTCTGACCGCTGACTGATCGTAATGTAATCATTAGTCGCATAAAAGTGCAACTGAAACTGAGGTACAAATTCTCTGTCTGGCACCAATGGGCGCTTGTCCACTTCCACACAGCCGACACTCCCGTGAATAGTACCCACCAGTGCAACCTAACACCACACTGCTATGGCAACTACTTCACAGCTGGGTGTCATGTTGCCATGGCGCTGGTAGGCAGGCCATGCCCAGTTCTCAGGTGTCAGGTGGACAAACAAAGAAGGGAGGAAGCAAAATATGCTGCTGCACCAAAACTGGTCCAAGTGTGAGCAATAAAGTAAATCATAAAGCCTTGTTAAGTACAACCTAACTAATTTAGCAATTATTCCATATAAACTCCCAAACAAGAGCCTACTTCTACTAACAGAAAGACAATTTGAACATTTCAGTTCTGACTGAAATAAAGACTGAAAATCCCCACTAATACTGGAAAACATTTCAAATGGCATCTCAAGGATAGATGCAAAGTAAGCCTGGCAGACTGTAATGTCACTCCTTCTCCTTCTCCTCCTCCTCATCCTCCTGACTGTCCTTCCTCCTCCCTCCTGACTGATCCTCTAGCTCCTCTTCGTCTTCTACCTCCTACTCTTACTCCTTCTCCTAGCTGATCTGAATGTCCCAACCTTGATGATAAAAACTGGATCGGAACGAGGATCTCAGAGTCTCAACAGTGAATTTCTCCATTATCACACCATTGCTATTTCATTGGTGGGTTTCAAACCATTTGTGTCCACACAACTGGTAATGCAGAGGTCTCCCTAAATGCCCCACTGGAGGTCATTATTACAGAGCTTGTGCTATAGAGAAAATATACAGTATGACAGTCATGAACACTGTTTAGAGGTTCAAAGTAACAAACAAGGAACGGAGCATTGAATTATTTGACTTAACAGTTCTAATACAAGTTTTATTACGTAAGCAGAATAAAGGGTTGGTGCCTCATGTAGGGCTGCAACCAATTATTATTTTCATTAATCTGTTAATATTGGTTTGTCTTAAAATGCCAGTAAATAGTGAAAAATGTCCATCACAACTATATAGAGTGAGGATTGTCTTCAAATTGCTTGTTTTGTTCGACCAAAAGTCAAAAACCCAAAGATATTCAATTTACAATTATGTAAAACAGAGAACATGTGCAAATACTCATATTTAATGAGCCGGAACCAGCAAATGTTTGGCATTTGTGGTTGAAAATTGATTGAAACAACTGATTGATTATCATAAAAGTTGGCAGCTGATATTCTGTCAACTGATTCATTGGCTAAATGTTTCAGCACTAGCTTCATTGTTTGTGTGGGCAGGAGTTCTGTACTGATCAACTGTTGCCTACCCATCACTAGAGGTTGAAACTTCTCAAATAACTTTGTACTATAAAAAGGAGAAATGTGCACATTTTGGATCTCTTGAAAACTCTTGATGTGTCCTAAAGCACTTTGTAAAAGATACACTGTGTTTACAGGCTCTGAAAAGTTATCCGATTTGATGCAAGAACTTGCAATGATGTCTGAACTTTATTTATTGGCCTTAAAACCTGACTGTCATCATAATGTCTGGGGCAGATTTCTAACTGGCATTTGAAACGTCTTGAAATGTCTTGATGAAAGTTGCAGATATCCTGAAACTGATGCAACTGACGCCGCAAGTATCCAAATTAGCAGATGACATCACCCGGCCTTCACCAAAAACACAGTTCAAAGAAGGAGAAGCCCTGGTCTGAGCTTAATTTCCACATGTGCGGGATTTACTGCACCGGGACATTCCAGCAGTCCGTTGCAGAAAGTTTCAAATACTTTCCGCTGGTTGGCTAAATTTCCTGGTATCAACAGTTTTATGTGGTGCACTCATAACACTTACAACACTGATGGATACTATAGTGCATTTGCATCAGGCGCTGCCTCCTTAGACAAACAACTGACCAGGAACAGTAGCTTGGACTGCAGCCTCTCCCCTTCCACACACACACAAACACACAAACTCAAGCCACACATAATAACATCCAGGGAAACTGACAGACCTGCTGGCCTCAAAGCCCATACCAACGCAATACACAAACAGAGAAGCAAGTTACAGACAAATACTTATTTTCTTCTCTCTCCCATGAGAAAGATTTACGCCCAAATCCTGAACTCCCATGTACACACAGATACAACAC
Source organism: Maccullochella peelii (assembly GCA_002120245.1). NCBI lineage: Eukaryota > Metazoa > Chordata > Actinopteri > Centrarchiformes > Percichthyidae > Maccullochella > Maccullochella peelii. Next base: position 89,139 of record LKNJ01000370.1, on the reverse strand, counting down.
ACACACACACACACACACACACACACACACACACACACACACAGTCTGGGCTTGCGTCAGCGATGTCAGCCCCAGTCACACATCACCACTGTCCCACTGCACTGCTGTGTAATTTTTGTGTGTAAATGTTTGAGTGTCCGTGCGTGTCGAAGCCATTCTTACGAAACGGGGTGGACAGCTAAGATCAACAAATATGAGCGGGTGGAGCAGTGTGTGTAGGGAAGTCCCCGGCACACTGAGGTCACACAGTATTATTGTATTTTTTTGTTCAAATTCTCCGCCAGGCCCTACCAGGTGGGTGGGGCTGAGCTGAGACAGGGCGAGGACAGGGGTGCAGCTCCATGGGGGGGCCTTGTAACAAGCAGCAGATGAGAGGAGTGGAGTCAGGACAAACACACAGGCCTCTTTGAGTGAGCTGGTATGTAACTTCAGGCTGCAGCACCTGATTGTGTTTGCTAGCTGTTCATCTAGTGCTGAAAATGTGTTGTAACCTATTTTGCTGCCAAACGGTAAACAAAAGTTTAGCTTCTCGCCCAGTGGATGTTTATGTTGACATTCAGTTGTACAGTCATTGTGTATTTGTACTGCTTTGCAAATTATTATTGGGAATAATATGAGCTGTGAAGAAGGATTTACATTCAGATTGTGAAGTAACATGCATTTCATATAAGACACTAAACACTCTGTGGGTCAGATTAGTGCAGCTCAAACTGTACATTTCTCTCCCTATTAATACTTCCACATACATACACTTCTTATACTCGCTCATGTGAATTCATTTCACGAGCCAAAAACATAACCAAATGTTGTTGTTGATTCCTTTTCACTTAAGAAATCCTGAAAACCTGAAGTCCAGTTGAGTCCATCTGCACATCTGCTGTCATAAGTTTGTTATGCTGATACTTTGCACAGACCAACAACGCCAAACCAGCAAACGTTTCAACACACAGACACGGCGCCAAAGAATTTGTGGTCCCCATCTTAAAAGTTGCGGAATGTCACTTTGTGTGCTGTGTTGTTGTTCATTATAGCTCTGTGTGCGTGTGTGTGTGTGTGTGTGTGTGTGTGTGTGTGTGTGTGTAGGCTTGTTATGCTGGTAATCAAGTTTAACCAAAAAATACACCCTAAGGCAGTTTCTCCATCCAGATATCACAACATCCCACGCTGGCCTCACCAACACTTCCTGAGTGTGGGAAACAACAGTTAATGTTTGGGCCATCACAATTATTGATTTTGACATGTGACTGCAGCTCCAGCAGCCCCTTTCAAATTATCTTAGTAGAGCTTCAACTGATTGTTTTCATCATCAATGACACTCCTGATCATTTTCTCAATTAGTAGATTCTTCGTTTGGTCTATAAAATGTAAGAAAACATTGAAAAATGACCATCATAATTTCGAAAAGCCCAAGGTGAGGTCTTCAAATCTCTTGTTTTGTATGACCAACACCTACAGAGATTGAGTTTACGATCACATAAAGCAAAGAAAAGCAGCAGATCATCAACACTGAGAAGATGAACTGGGTAATGTTAGGCATTTTTGCTTTAAAAATTACTATAACGATCGGGTCTCCTTTTACATGTTCCTACTGTTTCCAGAACGTCCTTTTAGTCAAATGTAAGTATGTGGACTGACATTATAAATGTGCTGTAGCTAGCAATTCAGAAGCTTTATAAATATTTCCATGTCTTCTATGGTGGATTCTCCTTGCGTAACTGACACCAAAACACCAAAAACTTCTGACATTTTAGACAGCTGAATCTCTTAATAAAAATTAATTGACAAAATAACCAAATTATCCCAGAAATGCAAAGGGTACATAAAGTTGTTTTTAATGGCTTACATTTTTAATGTGGATTTTTATTCACCAGCCACCCAAATAAAATATTTTAGTCGCCGTCCTGCTGCCACCTCCCTCTGACCACACCTAAACTGCCAACACGTGGCAAACAATAGGTTTTACTCCCCACTACTCCCAGTCATGACAGAGACCGTTCCCTCCTTGTGGGCCACGACATAGACATTGATCTGCTGCAAAGCACCATGGGAGGGGTAACCCGGCCAATCAGACCGGGTTACCCCCCGGTCTGATTGGCGAGCAGGCTCTGACTGACAGGCGGGAGAGCATATCATCCGGCTGAGAGGGCAACACAAACCAATGGAGGCCGGAGGAGAGAGAGGAGAGATGGGGCAAGGCGGGGAGGAGGTGAGCCTGGCCTCTGAGGGATTAACATGGTCTGACAGGCTTGCTGGGACACACACACACACACACACACACACACACACACACACACACACACAGCTTTTAGGGCAGGCTGCTCTGCTGAGCACTCACAATACACTGCTTGTTTTAGAACAAGAGGAAAGAGAGAAAAGATAGATAAGAGAGAGGCCAAATCACAGAGAAGGAATGTGTGTGACAGAGGGAGGGAGAGCAAAGAGAGAGCGAGATTATGAACCACAGGTGCTTCCCAACTAATGTGCTTCCCTGGAGAGAGAACTCCCGCTGTGGCCCTAATGTAAATTCCATGACTTTCCTAATTGTCCTTCTTTTCTGAAACGTCTGGACTCCACTCCGTCTCACTGAAAGCTGTCTACTGCAATACTAGGTGAAAAATACACTCATTCCACTCAAAAATGCATTTAAAACTCTCAGACATTCCCCACTTTCCAGAGAGAATCTATCGGGTTACCTGACCTTCCCTGTCTGGAATTCACTGCTCAAAACTCAATTTGCATTCCAGGAATTCCATGACCAGTAGGAACCCTGAAAGCTATGACATATTACCCAATTGGATCCTCTCACTCACACACACACAGCACACACACACACACACAGCACACTCACACAGAGACTGTGCTGATGTGTTATTCTGTTCTGCTTAGGGAGGCTTCTTTAAGAAACGCTTTACATTTATTGATCAGACTTCAGTGGTCCATCTAGGAAAATTAACTGCCTCCAAAGTAAAGCAAGGTTTTTAATTTAAGGCTTACAGAACCTAAAAGAATCAATTATCTGATACATTTCACAGCTTAAACAAATGTGTAAATAAAAACTGTGTAGGCCCATGTAACTGGGATGACTTCTCATACTCAACTCTGCATGGAGAAACCACAACATTTTAAGCCTGTATCCTTTTTTTAAAGCCTTAAGCTCAGATAATTTCACTGGAAGACCATTTTAAAGGTTTTTCAGGACCAAATAAATTTATGTTTGGGATATCCTTCAGTTGCTGTTTTGCATTAGCTTGCATCTAAATCTCGTGTTGTTGTTTTCTGATCTCTGTGTCTAAATACAAAGTAAGGTAGCCAATGTTGGGCTTGATGGCACATGCTGAAAAATGAAAAGTACCTGCAATTAGTTGTACATTTGCCTTGCAACAGTAATCACTTGCTGCTACTGCTTCTAAACTAAAACAAGTCTCTTCACTTTATACCTGGATGCACAGACTTCAGCGCTTCAATGAAGATATTTTAGTAGTAAGTATTAATCATTTTTTCAAATGAAGTCAAATCCAGCCCTTTTGACTTTTATCAGGCTATTGAATAGGTGTTATCATCACACATCTGTTATCACCCATTTCTTTCAGTGAGCCAATGCAGCATGTTCAGGTGACTATATGGTAGTATAAAGAGTAGCAAAGTCTGTGTAAGGAGGATGGGGGTTTGTGTCCCATGTGAACCCAAAAATCAATGTTGACTTATTTAAAGTTACAATATGTGACTTATGTAAATCACGTCACGTACTTATTTTAACCCAAACTATGATCTTTTCCTAAACCTAACCAGGTAGTTTTGTTGCCTAAACCCGTGACATGAATAATCAACCATGTGAATAGATGATAACGGCCTTCTGAACCCATATCTATAAGGCTGATAACCACAGATAACAGCCATTCAATCAAGTGATAACATTCAGGTGTCAAATGATGGTAAATACTTGATACATCTTCTTAAGATAGGAACATCTTTTGTCCACTATCAGTTCACTAACAGATGCTATCCCACTTACTAACCTTTCCATCCGCTCCTTGATTTTTGACTTCAGTACCTACATAAAATCTTTCTTGATAAAGACTGTTTCATCCATAACCTACATACAGGCTAAATCAATCTACAGGAGGCTGAAGTGGACTTCCTAACATGCTGAAAATAAACAGTGGTGATAAACATCACACTCACCAGCAGAAACTTAAAGTGGATCGTGATTTCAGCAATGTGAATTTATTATTAAGCAACAGCACTGCATCACCCATGCTGTCAAACTGGAGGAAATAAAGCACACAACACCACAGCACTAGTCCAGACTGAGTGAATATGACAACTTGCAAGCAGTGAAATTACAGTCAACCAATTGTTTAAACCGCAAAACCCTCATCCAGTGAGAAACACTATGGAGTCTTTCAGAGAATTTAACATGACTGAGCAGTGGTTGGCTGATGGAAATGAGCTGCAAGGTTACTCATCCAATCATGCCAGTCCGTCTGTCTGTGTGTTTATATAGTGTGTGTGTGTGTGATAGAGATGGGCCATAACTCTGCTGGACAGGCTATAAGACGGGTCCTGACAAGGTCCAGTCCTGATCTTTTGCCCTGCTTCATAATGAACCGCTGTGGAGCGATTACTCACACATGCACCATGAGATGTGACACACAACACATTTACACATTTAGGTGGGCATGGACTCTCTCAGACACACACAAAGCTCAAAGAGTGTGAGGAGGAGCATCCATGCTAGGACCATGCTCTGGTCAGGTGTCAAATCAAGAGTGAATTAAGTAGAATTTTTTTTTAAAAAACTAGACCAAATTAACCACTAAAATGAACAAATTAAACACCTACCCTATCCTCTCAAGAGCACTGAGCTGATTACAGAAAAGCAAAGCACATAAGCAAAAACATAAGCAGTTAATTCGAAAGAACTGAAGGACTTTCCACACAAGAGTTAAGAATAATGGAAGTATAAATAAGGGTTACGTGAAACCAGAAAAAGTCACATTCCTGCTGGTGATATGAGCTTTACACATGCCACTGTGTGTTTACATTCATCCAGAGAGCTGATAAGGCTCCACACTCCTTTCCATTAACACCCTACTAAGCCTTCGCCCATTTTCACACACCTTTCTAACTACATTTATGACTCAGTGCAGAGACTCTGTTCCCTGTTGTCTTGTCTGTGAACAACCTCTACCGACAAAGCAAGAAACAAAGCAGCACGAGCAGACTAATTGCTGTGTTTGTGGTCTACACAAAGTCACATTTTTAGGAGATTCATGTTAGACCCCATTTACACCAAAGTGTAAATGGGGTCTAACATGAATCTCCTAAAAATGTTCACAGATAGCACCTCGGGAGATGTGTTCTAGCAAGATGTTGAAACAGTGTAAATGCATCTGTCTCTCCCAAGATGCACACATAATCTTTACTGTGGTAAGAGCCACTCGTAGGGTCTGTCCCATCATAACGGCAGCTAAAGTGACACTGAATTTAGCCATCTTTCTCCCGGTCTCATTAAAGTGACAGGAAAAAGCGGCTCAGACGATTTCTACACAAACAAGGCACACTGATCTGTTGTAGTGTTTATCTGATCCCTGATCGGTTCAAGCTGAATGATCTGTGTGGGTGAGGAGCGAATAAGAGCATGTGAAGAGGATAAAACTTTTGTCTTGCTCGTAGTCCATAAATAAAAGTTATTCATGTGGTAGCAGTTAGCTAGCTAGCAAAACAGTTACTCTGGACCGGAGTGGACCAACCCCAATTTGTATGTAGTCTGGTAAGACCAAGAGCAATCAGATTTGTGATCTAGCCAACGCAAAAGTATATATATGTAGCTAAGCATAAATTAAAGTGCCTTTAATCACATGTGGTTTTTATCTGCATACAAGACACTTGAAATTGCAAGTGTAAGTTGGGCCTTAGCTTTCTTGGGATCCTATATATCCTATAGAATTACCACATCTGGGAACTGCAACACCTTGACGAAGATGCATAATTTAGCCTTTAGCTGACAGAGTCAACCCACCCACCTGCTGCGCCAAGTGCAGCACACTGAGCAGATTACTGAATCCTGGTCGCTTCAGGTCCAGAGCTGCATCACAATAAATCCAGTTATGATGCTAACTGATGATGGCCTCTTTGACCTGTATTAAGAATACCTTTAACCATAACTGTCATCATCACTGCAGACTAAAAATCACACACATACACTACTTTTAAAAGTGTGTGTAAGTGAGAGAGAGAGAGGGGCCTTTTTTGCTGAGCTCCTGTACTCTGTGCTCATCACAGTTACAGCGTTACCATGGCGACGCAGCCAGCTAGTGGCCACATGACATGATGAGAGAGAGACAGAAAAGAGGGAGGGAGGGCATGGCCGATGAGAGGGACAATGCAAACAGAGATAAATGCACAGCGCGGTCAGCTACTGTGTGTGTGTGTGTGTCCTTGTGGTATTGTAGTTGTGGCTGAGGCCAGCAAATCTGTTAACCAGGCCTCCACTGTGCTGCTGCCAAACATGCTGCTACTATCACCAGCTGCTGCTCAAAACAGGTACGTGCCAGGCCGACACTGACCTTTCAGTGAAAGTCAGACACCAGCCAGTCAACAATCTTTTTCCCTCCGTAGTGATGGTGTTATTTTGATCTCCCATGATGGTCCAATGCCATTTCACAAAAGAGCAAAATTCCCACAAAAACACAACAAACACAGTTACCTTAATCTAAACATGAACCATGCACCTCTGTGTACAGACAGGTGTGTAGGAGAACAGGTGGTAAGTAAAAATAAGGGTAAGCAATATACGATATCTACCATGTGACAATATACTGTAAATTAGAGCTCAAGTCGATTAACCGATTAGTCAATAGACACATTTTTATATAGATAATTCTCTGACTAACAACTAATCAAAGGGACCATGATGTTAATGATCCAAAAATTGAGCACAGAAAACACAATACCTGGGAAGAGGCGGGGAAGATAAAGATTTTTAGAGCACATCCAGGTAAAGCTCCCAATAAATGTTTACAGATGATAATCTATGGGCAATGGACAAAAAACTTGACATGGGTTGCTGAATGAAAACATAGAGGTCCTAAATATTAACAATAATATTGGTGCCACTGGTGTAGAGTGTTATTCTGGAGTACTGGGAACTGGAAATAGCTGGTAAAATAAAAGAAAATCAGATCACACCTCACTCTGAAAATAACCCAGTCATTCTACCTAGACCGCAGGAAACCCACTATCTCCACGCAACACACACTTCCTGTCGGCTTCCTGCTTCCTGTGCAGCAGGGAGTGGCCGCTGATGTCATGGCGAGTCTGCTTACATGCTGCATTCACGTCCCATAGAAAAGAAGGTGGATATATGAGCTTCCTGCTAGTAAATTCCTTCCACCTCCAATTCAGCCAGTCAGTCATCAGATTATACTGTCCTAAGTCATTTTTGTGACATTTTTGGTAATTGCTGTGTTTTTGGTTTGTAGTTCAGCATATCATGACTAGACTAAAAATGAGCAACTTAAGTGCACAGGGAACTTCTAGCACGACATATTGCTGCATGAAAACAAATAATTGCTTTCATTGTTTTCCATCCTACTGTTTTTTTCCCCCATATAGAGCAAAAGCAACAATATGGTACTGCAGCACTACTGGGCCGATGTGTGGTCACACTTGTATAAACCTGTACTCTTTAATCTCCTGCAGATGTTACAAACCACCCCTTTTTCTCAGTCTTTCCACCTCTCTGAGCCACAGTAAGGATGCTAAGCCAAAGGATGCTAAACTGTATATGTCACAGTATATCAACAGCAGCAGCAGCATTCCTGAACTTCCCTCAAATTCAGCCTTCCCAGCGTATGGATAGTCCATTAAACCAAGGCCAAAGGTGTGCAAGATCTTCCTCTTGTACACAGAGGCTACATGAGCTGTTACACTTCACCCTCACATGTGAGTCATGTCATTTTGTCACGCCATGCAGTAACAAGCAAAGCATGGCTTTCACGGTTATTGCTATGTCATCGCCAGGTGTCAGTGAGGCAAATTCAAGACATTTTAGGATAAAAGTTACTAGCATTTAAGACAATAGAAAAACCAGACCAAAGTAGTAAAAAGAGAAACCAGCACATCTGACTATCAAACGATGTGAATATTTAAATAAGGAACATAAGGTTAAGGAAATGTATCAGGACAGTGTACATGTAAAGACGGATGAGCAGATGTTTGGGTCTGTTCAGCTGAGCAGACTTGATAAAAAAAAGAAAATATCTGTCATACTGTGTTAACCCTGCTCTGTCTGTGGCCAACTGAAAGTGAAAGTATGTAACAGGAGGTAATATTTTAATTTCCAGCTAAGCTGCAACTTAAAAGCTCTATTAAGTCTATTTAAGGCAGTAAGTCTTTAAAAGTCTTAAATTTAGATCTAATACTTTTTCTGTCTTTTTAAGCTGAGTATTCTACAGGCTGAGAAAAATCAGGCCACAGTGGGAATGCAAGTAAAGGATTACCTATATTGCTAATATTTGGCAGCCTACGGATATTATAAGAGATCAGTGATCAGTGGAGTTGATTTGGTGGTGAAGAAGGCCTTGTTCCAGACGGGATCAATCGAAAACTGGACGGACAAAAAAGCTGCTGTTCCCATTTTAAACCATAAGCTTCTCTCGAGTTGCTCAGAGGAAAAAAAAGTGAAAGAATTCCTTAGGTTAGCACTCAGGACTAGTGGAGGAGCTTTAAAACCATCGCAAAAAAAAAATTTTTTTAAAAAGGTACAGTTCAACGAATTTGACTCTTGACTCTAACTTAAACCTTTTCCTGATAGGAGATACAGCCAGATTTACACTCATCCAAGGAAAATCACATGTATACAGGAAGTGACCTCATCATTTAACTACAACTTTAAACTGCCCCTGCCGAGGAAAATGTCAACCTAATATACATCAGACCTGCCTGATTAACGACAACGTTACATGTAACTACTGGCTTAAATGGTACTACCTGCTAATTACAACACTGTCGCAGCCACTTCCTTATGCCTAATTGAGTGCACTGTGGGTGAATGCTGAAAGCACATTTGTAAGGTGATATGAATTATCTACACTATCATTTATCTTGCACTGTCATTTTCACTATGTGCAAGGTCTGCTTGTCCTGTACAATGTGTGGCAGGACTGTACTGTTAATGTTTTAGATATGTGGCCCCGTCACTTTTGTTTATGACTTGTGAATAAAATAAACTCACATGTAGGGTCAGGTATCGAGAACAGGCTCCAAATTTATGAAAACCAAGATTTCCTTAAGAAACTTGCCTTTCAAGTCTGCCCATCGGTTCCTGAAATATCTTCGGATCTACTGCGCTCTATATCACAAGTTATATTCAGAACAATCTTGACAACAACTTTTCCATTATGCACAGATTTCCAAGCACAAGAAACTGCTGGATGTCATTTGTTAACATTCAAACTCTTATGATGCTGCAGACTGTGTTCACAATCTAAAAAAGTCCAGCACTGCTCTTCAAACAGGACTGACACCATCATCTTTAGGTGACATGTAGCAGTTATTCAAAGCCACCATATTGAGAATGGCAGTGGTCTGACCTGGATGAAGGAATTAAACCAGAGGGTGCATTCAACATACATTAAGACAACTAATTACACAAACTGTTGGTGTGATTGCATCCGAATTCCAGTTCATCTATTGTGTCACATCTTTCAAGCTCAGTGTTTATTCGATTCTGCATAAATAAGCTCTCCGTAAGTGCCTACAGCAAGTCCCCACGTGACACGAGTACCTGTTATGTTATAATGAGCCCCACCATAAGTCCCACAGCAGTACTTACTCAGTTTGGGTTGTGAGATTAATACGTTTGAGAACCTTTGCTCCAGACTAATCAGCCATCCACGACTAATCTAATCACACGAATGATCTCACTGCTCTCAGTGGCAATTTCGTCAAATTCAGAAATTACACATTGCCAGTTATCAGATATGCTGGGTGCCTGTGGTGAATCAAATCTAAAAATCAGTGTCAATCACATATCATACTGTAAAGTTTTATTACAAATGCAGCATATTTCATGCACAGCTACACTCAGGAGCAGTCTAGACACTAGTGTGAAGGACACTTGTGCAGCTTGGGGGCTCTACCAGCTGACATATGGGGAGGGTGTGGCATGGCAAGGAAGGCCATGCATCTGCTTACATTTAATCACGTTCGACTGGACTAAACTCTGAGCAGTTTTCAGCATTGCAATGCTTCTTTTACAGTGAGAGAATTACAGCCTAGAGAACTTCTGGACTGGGTTAATCATTCCTCACAGAATGGAGAGGTTGTGCGTGTGTGGTACACAACCTTGGCCAACGGCCAGCAAGGTTCAATCCTGATAAATTAATCGGCTCAAGAAGAGAAGAGGGGACCCTGTGGCCCCCCTACACCCTTATCCAAGTAGAGGTGGGGGTGGGCTGCCCGCCTAAAAACACTGCAGCTGATGCAACCACAGTCATATCTATAAATCAAAACTACTTAGCCATGAGATGCACCAGTTAAGGGGTAAGGTTAGATGGCTATTGACTAACTCCTTAAGGACTACAAACATCACCAAGCCCTTGCTGTTCTCTGGCAGCTAGCTTAGCTGAAGCCTGCAGGGAGGAGTTTCTTATCCTCTCATGTTGTTGGTAAACAACCACAACTTGAGTCCAGACGGGCGATTTAATTACAGCACTGCTCCTCAATATGTTGCAGGGTCAAATTATTGCTGGTCACACAAGCAGCTCGCATCAAGCTAGCTAATGTAAGGACAATGCAGGGCCACATGACATGGTCTGTGTATTGCACTGACAGGGAAATTGTGATATGGTTTGTAGGCTGTTAGCATCCGTGCTTAGGGCGTTCTACCTGGTGTAAGCATTTACAGCTTGTTGCTAATACTTTAAGCTTTTATCTATTTGCCCTGCGTATCAAACAACCTCATCGTGTGACTGGGTTTGTCAGCCATTGCAGGCACTGCTGCAAGCCCGCTTCACAGCTAACATTGGCTTAGCTGGATATATTACAACTTTGGTTTCTCATGTAAAATAGCAATGATATGTGTTATACGGGGATGCCACTAATTAGGCTTGCCAGTTTCTTCTATTTAGCACAATGGCAGGGATCACGTTTGCTCTACAGGTAATGTGCTTGCTAACTAGCTAGCTAGCCCCGATACGTGCCGTTCCCTCTCGTATTGGATAACACAACAAACTCCATTTAAAATCTGGAAATTCAGTGTTGCTTCTCTTATCACACATGTACATATTTAAGATAATATACCTCAAGATGTCCAATAAATCACTTGTATTCCCTTCAAATTCGGCATATTTATTATGTACACAGCACAAACTAGTTTTGTAAACTGTCAACTTAATCTTAGTTCCCAAATACATAGTTGTGGGCGGTAGATAGTAGATAACTTGGCTAACATTATGTTAGTGTGAAATGTTTCTAAAAGAAGGCATTTTACCTAAACATTTTGCTGATCTGTAGACAAATATTTAATTTGCCCGTTTAATCGCCACGAAAGCTCAAAAATGTATTTAACGTTCAAGGCCTCACGTTGTATAGTGTGTATATCACGACATATTAAATCGCCAGATTTTTCAATGGAGTTTGGCATTCATTCTCTCCATGCACGTACGGGGGATTCACCACCGAGTAAACCAAGTAAACCACGCTGCCCACAGCTCGGCTTTCAACATTCCCAAGCCAAGTGTCAGACAGTGGTAGCTTTACGGTCTCCCATTCACCCAGGAGAGGGCCTGCGGGTCCGCGGCCTCTCCTGCTACTTCGGAGTGGTCTCGTACCTCTGTGGGCCGGCTGATCTCGAACAGGTCGAGCCGGTTGGCGTTCCAGTGGTTGATGATGTCTGCCAGTTTCCTCCTCTCCTCCTCCCTGCTCCCCGACATGGTGAACAGCCTTTCTGACCCTCTCCGTCCGTCTGTACTGTTGAATAAAACTCCCCGTAACGTTAGTCCACAGGAGAAGAAAACGCCGCCACAGAAACCAAAGGTTCAGGTCTGCTGTTTTATCGCCAGTACTTCGTGTGGTCCGTCTCTCCGCTCGCCGACCAACCTGCTGTCTGCTCCGTTTCTGCTTCGCGTTCCCGGTGAGCCTCTGCGCGCTCCCGATGCACTCTGGATGGATGTCTGTGCACGCGCAAAACTGTTAACTGTTTGAGGTCCAATAAACGTGATTCGTACTAATAAATATTTACGGTAGTGAGCAGGATTACGTCAGTATGTGTTAATTAAGCCCCCCCCCTTTTTTTTTAAATGTAAGCTTTTTTTTATTTTACTCATATTTAATATCTACGCAATTGACCATATCAATGTTCAATAATCCAACAGTTTTATTTAAGAAAATTCTGAGATAAATCCCACAAGAAACTAATTTATTATTATTTATGCAGGCTATTTGTTTGCACATTAAAAATACAATTATTATAAAAGATATGATGTGTACACAAAGAAATTCACATATACACAAACACACTTTAACCTACCTTTACTCAGATTAAATTTAAACCTCATCGTGGGAAGCTAATACTCGAGGGCTAAACTCAGGGCAAGTTAAAGAGAATTACAGTAAATAAAAATAATAAGGGTGTAGAAGGACTACAACAAAATAAAGAAAAGAAAAAGAGAAAAAGAACAATTATTTCCCATTGCAGTTGTCCAACAGTCAACAATGTAATTGGGAAGTTACCAATGTTTGCTTGTTTTTTAATGTACCTAATAATAATAATAATAATAATATATTATTGTATTTAGTTTATCAGTTGACAAACAGATTTGATCTAATTATGTTGTAAATAACACACTTGGCTTGGTCTTTATAACTTCATTCTATATAATAAGTATCACACTGATATAAGTAAACATTTCCATGATGGTTGTTAGCTTTAGGATTATCATTTTAGATGTAATATATTCTTTTAATAATTTGCCTATTCATAGAATAGAATAGAACTATTTATTTATACAATGAATATTTGAGAAATAATTTATGATGTAACATGTTATATATATACATACATGCAGTGCAGTTCCATCTGTCAGACATGTTTCTTTCTCAAACAGTGGGAGAGGGGCATACTTTGTGTTTTCTGTTGTCGTATTGTCTCCTAATTCAGTCCTAGCCAGCAGGTGCTGAATGCCACACAGCACTGCCAAGTCCCTCTGTCCAACACCACACACACACACACACACACACACACACACACACACACACACACACACACACATCTTATCTATATCTACCCGATGGATGAGCCATTGTCTGCAGTCCTACCTAAGTGATAACGTGGGTCACTGCAGGATTTCTTCCTTCCTGTGGACATGCTATAACATAATCAGCAAATGCTGGTTTCCTGTCTGTGTGTGTTGACTGTGTGTGTGTGTGTGTGTGTGTGTAAATGAGTGGCAGAGTGCTCCATCTATGTAAACAGCAGCTCTTTATTAACACACTGTCAGGGACTCTGAAAGGTTACCAAATATCAGGCAGATACATGTGAAATGTCAGGAATATGCTGCCGATCACATCCACCAAAATAGCCGTGATACAGCGGCGTGGTTAGTCATGTCGACGTTCCACCTACTCTCCCGGACACGGTGGGGAACAGGAGCCCTGACTTCTTATAAACACATTAGTCACTGTGACTGAATTTGTGGGTGTGAGTGCTGCGCTGACTTCATGTGTGAGTAATGACTGAAAAAAAGGCTTTTATCAGAGTAGCTGATCAAACCGTGCACAGTGGATTAAAGAAAAACAACAACACAACAAATTAAAATAATTCTAATTTGACCTCATATCACATGTTGGTTGCAGAACTGAATTTCTTCAAACAAAACTTAAGTAATGAAGTTTACTCAAGTACTGTACTTAAGTACAGTTTTGGGGTACTTGTACTTTATTAGAGTATTTAAATTTAATGATACTGAATACTTTTACTATATTTATCTCACAGGTGTAGTTACACGTTACTTTTCAGATCAAGATTTTACATAAAACAAATTATATAAAATACAATACATGTTAAAACCTGTGATTTCCAACCTTTGTGGAGCCCTTGTCATTTTTCAGATGTCTGTGAGTTGTTCGCAGTTCCACCAAAGAGATATTTCCCCTCAACTTCTCACATGGTTTCATTTAGATAACTGTTCAATAATACAATATTTCACACAAAAAACAACAACAAAGATTTGAGAAATGTCCCAAAAAATGAATATAAATTTGTTTAGCAGAACTCTGTTTTTTCGTCTTTCCTGCCTCATTAATCATCTCAAGACTCCTCAGATTTATCTTGTGACTCTTTGGAGGGGCCTGACCCCTAGATTGGGAACTGCTGGATTAAACTACCTAACTGTATATAAAGTAGTTCAAACTATAGCTCCACCTCTTGCAGCTACAACAGTAAAATGCTACTTACACATTGACTGCTAATACTTCTGCTCTTGTACAGTTTGAATGCAGTATTTGTACTTGTAATGGAGTATTTTTTACTCTGTTGTATTTGTACTTTTACCTTCTCTAAAGGATCTTCTTCCAGCACTGGTGAGAAGATGTGTGAGTTTTTGCTCAAGTCTTTTGAAAACAGCAGAACTGAGAAACCACAACAGGAAACCAACTTTACCAGATAGCCCGGCCACTTCCTGTATCTGTGATTATCACTGCTTCAGTCACCAGACACACACACACACACACACACACACACACTCAGAAGTCATAGATAGAAGTCACACTGATTGTTACAAATCTGTAAAAGCACGTCATTATTCTTGCTCAATGTGTCTCAATTTAGATATTTTCATTTACTGGTTGTTACTGGTAACTGGAGGAGTCAATATCTGTCAAGTTCTGATAAACAGCCACTGAGATCATCTGCTTTCATCATTTGCTTCTTTGCATTTCACACTCTCAGAGATGAGAATCACATGGTGGTTTGATGTCCTCGTCCGCCTAAATACTTATCACTTATTTTGTCTCTTACCCTGACTAAAACAATCCTCTCTTATCTGTTAGTTTTTAAAATGAATGATGATAACGTGTAGGAATGCAAAATGTTTTACACCATATCTTGCTTACAGTAACAGTTTTAAGCAGATTACTGAATCTTTCTGATTGTAAAAAGCACAAAAGTTAGATTGAAGTTTAAAGACAAAACAGTGAGAGCCACCAACGCAAGCAAACATTTGATAATGCACGTGTGAAGAGGCAGTTCAGCACATTCAGCACTTAGTCACAAAGATAGTGAACAATATGGTCACAGGCCTTAGTTTTAGTAAAAGGAAACATACATGGAACGAAACAATGCAGTTTGAAATGAGGAAGTTGGCTGCTGAGTGAACTCATCAAAACGAGGAAGCAAGGTGAGCCGAAACAGTTTGTTTCGCTGAAAATATGTAGAGGAAAACTATTTGTTCTGAAGAACTTAACAACTTGAATCATGGACTGTCAATAACCCCAAAACCTGACCTGTATTAAAGTGAAGACCACATTATCTTCTCTGGGTTAAGAAATAATAACAGGTGTGTTGAGTCTGAATACACCTTAAAGGGTCATTTTCACCCAAATGGCAAAAAGCAAATTTCATTACTCAACCATTGTTATCTAACTGTGCAGCTAGATTTTAACCACGCTAGCACCTAGCAATGTCAGTCGGTCAGACAGTCCACCACTTTTGTATAGATTGCCATTAAACTTCATTCATGGTCCCCAGAGGATGAATCCTAATGACTTTGATGAGTCTCTGACTTTTCCTCTAGCGCCACCATGAGGCTGACATTTGCTGTGGTGAGTGACATATCTTGACAACTACTGGATAGATTGTCATGACATTTGATATGGATATTCATGTTCTCCACAGGATGAAACGTAATAACTTTGGTGATTTTTAACTTTTCATCTAGTGCCATCATCATATAGTTTATGACCAAATACCTGCAAAACTAATGACATCGCCGTCAGCTTCAGCTATACTGTGTGTTTCGTGCTAATTAGTGAATGTAAGCATACTATCACACCCAACTTTGATGGTGAACATGGTAAACATTAAACCTGCAAAACATCAGCATGTTAGCATTGTCAATGTGCGCATGTTGGCATGCTAACATTAGCATTTTGCTCAAAGCACCACCGTGTCTAAGTGCAGCCTCACAGAGACGCTAGCGTGGCTGTAGACCTTTACTCGCTTTGCATCTGTGTCAAATTCTGATTGTCTACTGCTTCCATCTCTCACGTATTCCTACAAAGAGACTTGCTGCTGAAATGTTATTTATGTCAATGAGCTGAGTAGATTGAGACCTGACCTCTTGCCTTTGTATTTAATCATGTGTTCATGAGGAGGAGTGCTGCTCGGTCTCAGGCCACTCCACATAATTTCTCATCATCTGTGTGTGCGTATGCAGGGTCGGCTAAAGGAGGTTAAATTTATTGCTGTCATAGTGGATGGCCACCTTTTTAATCATCACATCTGTACTCTGCTGTGGAGCCAGTATTAAAAATACTGTTTGGTCAAGAAATGGAAATACATACAGAAAGAGAGAGACGGAGACCTGAGATGGGGGTGGTGAATATCCTGTATATCGTGGGTGTGCCAGATAATAAAAATGGATGGATCAAGATGGAGAGGAAGCAAAGCAGAGATATAAAAAGCTCATCAGAGAAGCTGATGATTCAGCACCTGCTCTCTGTCTTGCTTCACCAAGTGTTAATCTCAACCACGGATTATTCTCCCAATTTCAGACTGAAATTCACCTTATCAGACCTTCCCTTTAACAACCAGCAACCCTGACATAATCTTTATCCCGCTGATTTCTAAGGGAAGAGAGAATATCTTCAAGCAAGGAAGATTTAAGTAGCCCAGATTATCATCAGTACGCTTCTAGAAAGATAAGAAAGGAAAAACGTCAAACTTTAACATCATAAGTGCTGAGAAAGTTACTGCATGGGGAGAAAGAAGGCTCTGAACTGAATGAAAAATGAGCGTTTCCTCTCTAAGACACCTGTGAAATACTAAACAAGCCAGGGGGATAAAGTAAAGTACACTAGGGGCTATATAGAGTGTGAGATAGTTGCACAAATATGCCAGAAAAAAAGCAGGTACATTAAAAACATGTTTTCTCTCTTACTTTTGGTTGTAGGCATACAGATAGTTTTGATTTTATTTGTTATATCCATGTCTGAGATATCTCCCAGTACAATGGAGGTGAAAAGAATTTAATTTGTGGTGCTCATAGTGTAAAAAATTGCATTTTTAAACAATTCCACAGCAACATTTCTCTAGTGAAAGAATATCATAGTCACTCTGGTTAATCCATGCCTACAGTTTTCATTGTGACAATTTCTTTGGTACAATATATTAAGCCAAACCCATTTAAAATGTAGTGAAATTGTGATGTTGTGAAATACAATTTGTATGTCAAAATAGCTAAAGGAAAAGTTTGACATTTTGGGAAACACGATGATTTGCTTTCTTTTTGAGAATTACATGAGAAAATCTATACTACTCTCATATGTGTACTGTAAATATGAAGCTACAGCCAGCAGCCAATTAGCTTAGCTTAGCATAAAGACTGGAAGCAAGGGGAAACAGCTAAGCTAAGCTAACCATTTCCTGGCTCCAGCTTCACATTGTGGTATCAATCCTCTCATCTAACTCTCGACAAGAAAATGAATAAGCCTATTTCACAATATGTAGAACTATTCCTTTAAGTAATAATAAAATTACTGAATTAACATAAGTAACTTCTCCCAGATGGTAACTTGTGACTCTCTTCCTGATTGCTGTGACACATTAGTGATTCAGCTGATTAATCAGAATTCATTTTTCACAAAAAGTACTTTTCACTTACAAATATAACAACACGAAACTCAAACCAACGAGATTTTTTTCATTTTAGGCTTAAATAGCTGAACCTAGCTTGATTGAAAATGTATAAAATAGCAATGTATACTGGTTTGAACTATTTGAGATTTAAAAGTAAAGTGGGTCATTTAAAAGTAAAGGAAGTCACTGATTTGCATTTAATATAAGCGCAGGCAATAAAAGCAGCCAGATGTTTCCAAAGTTCGTCATGGATATCATCATGTTTGAGTACACTATAAAAGATTTTCCATATTTGTATTGCATGTTTATTATAATGCAGGATGGTTAGCATTGCAGTAAGGCAATGAGTTACCACAGACATTGTTGGTTAAGTTCTCATCACTCCACCCCTCAGAACATCCTCCCAAAAACTCACATTTACATTCAAAGTCTCACGTAAGAGCATGTGATTCCTTTACATCTTAAGTAACAATGACATGTGATCAGACAGGCAGCTAAAAAAAAAATGCACCCCTTCTCTGCAGGGCAGCATGATTCAGTGTGTTATCTATCAACACACCTTCCTTTTTTCCTGTTCTGTTCTCACCATCTGTTGCTCATATTCCAAGAGAAATATTTTTTTCTCTCACACAGTGCAACAGGAAACATCTGCTGTAGTGTGAAATGTGGCCATACAGGATACATGCAGAGGTGGAAAGAGTATTGTAGGAATTTAAAGGTGTGAACAAATGACTGTAAGCTCTTATAACAGAAATAACATAGCCACAGAATGTACAGCATGTTGAATCACTCAATACACTTCTCTCTGCTCATTTCTATACAAAGTGATTGGTGACACAAATACTCTGAGTCTGGATTAATGCCAAGTCTGCTTAGGGAGACATCCCGTACTGTCAGCAAAAGCACCGATGTGATGTTTAATTCATCACATTCATCACACTGAGACAGGTAGCGTGTCTTTCTAATGGATGGTGTCTTGTGTGTCGTGTATTTGCTGATCAGGGTGATCCATGTTAATCTCAGAGATCAATACAAAGCTTTACAAACACAATACCTGTGTCTGATCACATATGTGAGCTAGTTACCAACCAGCAGGGATTAACCACAGTGAATAATTCCTGCCCTAATATGATTCAAATGCCACAATATTTTGCTTTTGTCATGACTGTAGTTTTGTAAAATACTGTACAACAATCAAGAAAAGTAGCTGTAAATGACATGGAAAGTAAATTTTATTAACTTTATTCTTCACACTTAGTCAGAAAGTAGATTTTTATCTGTTTTTATTCATTCACAAGGGTTTAAAGAACAATGAAAACCCCTGGACAATCTACTGAGACATGCTTTATTTCAGTTATTGAAAGAAAAGCTGCTCACACTTTCTACTTCATTGCCAGAACAACCTTTCTGAAATAGTCTTTTTTATACAGCAGACTTCTCATAGCAAGAAAAGCACAGGTGTTACTAATAACATTAAAGGTTTGGTCACACCAGCATTTAAAACGGCTCGAGGGGAAAAAGTAAATTCTTGCAAATCTTTCATGTTAAGTTCAACTTTGTTGAACTCTGACACGCAAATTTTCAGCATTTACCAAAAGCAAATCATGAGGGAATAGAGAGCTGGAGAGTCCTTAATGTCATAGCTACGTTTCACCATCCACTTTTATATAACCCCACCCTGCCGGAGCATAAACTGCTCCACAAAAAAGTCCTGGCTTGCAGTTATGAGACACTTTTGGATCCATTAGCGCTAGCATGTTCCCAGCTAGTCTGCAGCTAGCGATTAGCTCGCCAGCTACAGCAGCTCACCAACTATCCGAGCGAGTCGTCACTACGTCACCAAGCTTCTAGCACCACCTATTTTGTAGGTCATATATACTATATCATATACTGTATATAAAATCACATTTGCCCCAAAATGACTGACATTATCATACCTATTATAAAAATGTATTCACATGCATGTTTTAAGAATGATTTTCCATACAATATATAATCTAATATGCAACTAGACAGTAAAATTAAATCAAAAACTAGCAAAACAAAAAATATCAATGTAAAATCATTGATCTATGGTATACTGTGTCTTCATCAGTCTGTCTTTCTTCTGACTCAGCAGTCCTGGTGGAGCTCCTTCTGCATGGAAACAAATCAATAAATGAACTACGCCAACATGCAACAATAGCACAAACATACAAACAGGCAGGCTGGCTTCTACACACAGCCCAACATCACATACTGTATGTTCTACAGGCTACAACATACATGTGAAGCTGTGGTGTTTGCACGCACAGACACATGCATTTACTTACACACTCACACACACACATACACACATACATACATGCACAGCAATGTGACTCATTGACAAATATCCTGCACTGTTAACTATGACACATTCGTTTCTTTTGTTCATCAAACAAGCCAGCCATTGTTGGTCTAACTGAGAAACTTAATCACAAGTTGTTAAGCCTAAATGAATTGCTGCGTTTATGGCTCTAATGAATTGCTATATATAGAGCTCTTCCGGTTCAGCTCATATTAACATCAAAGAGCACAGTAGTTCAGTGTTATTCTTCCACTGTTTCTTTGTCATGTGGTGTTTTTTACGTTAATCAAATGTGCGCTTTTTCAATATCATGCTCTTCTTTTCTTCTTCTCTTAATTTTCTCGTTCTTGCTTCTAACCAAAGAGCCTCACAGCACAAGATGAGTTGGGGTGCCTGTCTGAGACTGTCCTCGTTAGCTGCTTGAATCACTTTAACTGGTTTGTTTAAGTGTGCAGGAGCAGCAGCTTGATAAGGAAGTCCTCTTTAATAACTGAACTCCTCACAGAAAACATTAACTTTTATTATCTGTATTTTTTTAAATTTTATTTTATTTAACAGGGACAATACATATATTGGACCAGATATAGCTAAAAGCTAATTTTCATCTGTAATCCCTGGGCGGAGGCCACTAATAATGCGCAGATTACAGAGCTAAAAGATTAGATATAGTAAATCTAACAAATAGCCGACGAAAAACAAAGAAACAAATAAAAAAATTACAGCCACCCTGACACAAACAACAGAAGAGCAATACTAAATTCCAACAAGGGAGCGCAGCCTCAACAATCCAAACACCATAAACAGACAGTTCATCAGTACACAAAATTACCAACCAAACACTCCGTACCAATGCTGGCCGCATTCAGTGTCTCTTAGTTAATGACTACAGACCTGATTGTCCTTGCCCCGAACTGAAAAGCAGTTTTGCCCAAATGTTGCAGACCAAAATATTAAGCACCAGTGTCGTCCACGTGTTACCATTACGTTACTGTGTTTTCTGTGATGTTGTTGTGTTTTGACCTTCAGGGCCACTGTACTTAACACTTCCATCCTTTTTTCTTTCCTTCACTCCAGATTTTCTTTATCTATATGCATCCCTCTGTTTGTGCTTATTTACTCAATGTCTGTCTGTTCAAAGAGAAGGTCAGCAGGACTGGACAACATATTTATTCTATTCTATTCTATTCAGTATCAGACTCGATGTGGGAGCCAGTGAACTGGTGCAACAAACAAGATCCATTAACTTCCACGCTGTTGAACAAGCAGTTAAACAGCAACAGAGTCAAAGTGGAACATCTTTGTTTTGTCTCACTGCACTGACCATCTGCAATCCACCAAGACTTATTAAGTTTCTGTTGCGCTCCTTACGTCGATGCAAAGCAGCGGGCTAGAAACACGGCAGAAACGAGGAGGTGGAGAGTGGAGATAAAAACAGAGAGAAAAGGAAGGGAGGAGTGGAAGAGAGGAGGTGACAAACCCACAGAGGGGAGCTGAGTTTCACAGATGTTTGGGAAGCTCGTGTTGGGCAGAGCGGCCGTTGACAGGCATCTGGAAAACGCATCAGCTACTGTGGCTGCAAGTATGGAGAATTCTTTTCTAAACGTGGTTTCTTAAAACAGCTGCAGGGCTGTTTCGAGTTGACGCATGTTAACATTATAACTGGGTTGGAATAATCTGGTAAACACACACTCGGATTATGGAAAACAAACATGGAAAAGATGGCAGGTTAGAACATTTTATAGACTTTCCATGTTGGCTTTCAATAGAAACATAGTTCAGATTCCTGACTTACGCGGGAGATGAAGTTACCATTTTTGGCTGTGAACCTCCATGAACACACAATGAACAATTTTTTACCAACCTTTCAACTTATAAATTCATTTCAAAATCCCGTTTTGTATGAATTCAAATGGTAAGTAGATAAATGTGATATCTCTTGATCATACCAAGTTTTTTATAGGATTTGTAGAAATCTTTCAGTATCATGAATGAAGCCATGTTTTTGTCTCAAATGAAGCCAATATTCAACAATTCTTCAATGTGATTTTTGCTGGTGATTAAAACCACACAAAGAGGAAAAAAGCCTATGAATGCAGCGAAATGTAAAATGATTTACTGAAGTCAATCATCACCAGAATAAACACTTAAATATAAATTCTAAACCAACTATGGTAAATAAGAAATGCTTTAGGTCAAGTTCCATTGCTACCAAATCACTATAAAATATCATCTAAAACAGTGGTTTCAACCTTTTCAGCTTCATATGTCTACCAGTTGTTACCAGTTCAACAAAAGAGGGGTTTTATTGTCTTTATTTCATTTTTCGAGGCCGGAAGAGGTAAAATCAACCAGCAATTCACTAGGAAACAGGCAAAGATAAGAATCAGATAACATAAGCAGAATTTTGTGTGTGGTTAAAGTTTATTCTTGACCTTGGAAACAGTAGTTCACAAAACAATCTCATCACAAGGTCCATTTAATAGCTGTCCTGGAGCTTTCGGTCATACCACACATCACTCAACTTTTAAGCTAACACAAACAAGAAGTCCTTTAAGAAATTTTTTTTAATCTGAACATCTACACTTTGTCTTCTGAAGAAGACCATGTGATATTTCTTAACAATGATTCTGTGTGTGTTTTTTTTCTGGTTCCTGTCCTGTTAATTTGTCTTGTGACCCCTGAGTTTCATCTTACGCCCTCATGTAGGGGTCCTGACCCCTGGGTTGGGAACCACTGATCTAAAAGACAATAACAGGAAACTCTGTTGCGGTTTCTGCGAGAACCGCCATTATAGGGTTTCATGACCTTATATTATTAGAATGTGATGCCATAGATAACTGAATAATTAATAAAGAAGGTATTTATTTACTTGTTAATTATTTTTAGTGGGCATTTTTTCCAGTTGTTATAAGTTATATCAGTATAACAAAACTGTATTTTCACATTTTGGTGATGTGATCTGGTTAGCAGTACAACAAAGGAGGACTTTGCCAGTTTTCCGGCTGATTTTCATATATCAGTCAAAGGGAGAAGATATGCTGATGACTCCCACAGTACCTGCATTATTCTCTTTATGGCCCTATGAGTCTAGTTTACTGACATTAAATGATGTCAGTGGATGGGGGAGAAAGTACAGGCAAACTTTGGCTGATGGAAGTCTCCTATCAGAATTGTGGACAGTACACACACAGTATATAAGGACATTATGGATTACTTCACATTTTATAACATGCTGTCAGAGTTAAAGCGTCAGGCACAGCTGAGAAAATAAAGACTGATCCACCACTTTGGAGGATTTGTCTTATCTTATTGTACTCACAAGTATTTCAACAAAAGAACACATGCAAACACTAGACTCCCTCTGCCAGACAGATGGAAAGACAGCCAGGTTTCTCAGCCAGTTCTTGTGGGGGGTTTTTCTCCAGAGCAGCATCATTCCCGGACCAGCAGCAATGTGGAAAGTCCTCATTTGAACCAGGTGCAGCCATCATTCAGCGGTACAAGCCAGCAGCAAACTGCAAACCCCTCCTCTGGTCTCTGGCTCTGTGCCTGCATGTTGTGTAGCTGGAGTGATGGTGTCCAGCCAGATCGAGGTCAAAATAGTGTTTCTAAATAAATATTCGTGGTGTTCTCCCTCACTTTGTCAAAAGCAGAAAGGCCAGTGGATTCTGATTAAAACCATAAAAAAAAAAATATATATATTCATAATGTAGTTTGAAACTCAATTCTTGCAAAATACATTTCTCAGTTAAATCACTTAGGAGACCACCCAGAGTATAAAGGCCATTAACATTTAAAGGGGAAACAGGGATTACACAGGTCACATCCTTCAAAGGCCTTGTTTGGATGTAAAGGTCATTTTATTGAATGGACCATGGCAACAGTGACAGCGGCAACAGTTCCCACAATCATTAAAGTGCTGCTACTTCCATACATGTTCATACACATGTACTGATGCAGATACTTAGACATGTTTGAGATGAGCTAAGTGAGAATGTATAAGGTGTAGAGTGTAGTTATTATTATCTTAATGAATTGTATAAATCAACAGAGGAGTGACTGTGTTTTCTGACTGTGTGTGTAAGTATGTCAGCTCTGTTGTTCATAATGGAGAAGTTGTTTTTAAAGTAAATCATTTTAGTATCTTGACGTTCATATTGTACTTCACAACATTACAGTTTCACTACATTTTAAAAAAGGTTTTTTCCTTCATTTTTTAGATGGTATATCTTAAATCCTTGGCACATGAAACCAAAACCACTTGCATGGCATTGCTGAAAAAAAAGGTGAAGAAGTAATTTTATGAACTGGCCCTTTAACTAAATTAAGATCATCATAGTTCACTATCTACATACTGTGTGTGTGTGTGTGTGTGTGTGTGTGTGTGTATCAGCCTCTACCACTCAGCACTACTCCCATTAAGTCAGCTTTTGTCACCAGCAGACTGTGACAGAAACACACAAAGGCCCCTATAGAACCAATTCTATTAAACCAGTAAACCAGTCATGGAGTCAACACACACACACACACACACACACACACACACACACACACAGAGAGGGGGAGAGAGAGAGAGAGAGAGAGAAGCCTTGATTGTATTTAGACGCTCACAGTGACTCTGCTCTCCTGTTATCTATAAATTCTCTGATTTGTATTAGAAATGTTTGCATTAAGTTTTATGTGTACAATGTTTATGCTGAATTGATCAACTGACCACTGGCTAAGCCCCACCCCCCTTAATTACTGCTGCTACGCCTTCAGAGTTGAGAATGCTAGCAGATTTACCATTGAAATGCTTACTAATTTTTTAAACAATGGGTCCTTGATTTCAGACATAGGGACACAAAAGCAGCTTCTCATTTCTAGCCGACAACTATTGATTTTACCATCTGAAATAACAATTTTCACTGGCAGATTTTATCACTTATTAAGCTAGCATTAGCTACATGAGTTGGTTGAAAACAATGTCTCCTGATGACTTTTTACTGATTCCAGCTGACTCGTTTTAAAACAAGAACCCTGTAAAAGGATCTTGATTATGAACTAGCTATATACATGATATCATGCTAAAAGACTGAAGCTAAAGCTACATGTCCCAGGCAAAAAAAAGCCTACCTATTTTTTAAATGCTGCAAGAGAAAAAGGCTTTGAGGACTAACAGAGATAGATAACAACTTTGTCTGGGGTTGCTGGAAACGTACCCAAATTTAATAAAGAGTAGGGACAAAGTCACTAACGTTAGCCTAAATTCTGCTATAGTAGCATTTAGCATTCGTAGGTCTGTTGAGAGCAAAAAAAGCGATTTAACTAACTAATTTGATCCAGCTGACTGAGTCAAATGCTCTGTACTCTGTGTATTAGAGGTGAGATAAGAGGGAGACAGAAGGCTGCACTGCCAGTTAGACCAGTTTCACATATTCAAAGTACCAATAGGTCACACAGTGCAATTGCTGCTATACCTGTCTGCATGGAATCTGCTAACCTGCGTGCCTGTGTGTGCCTGTGTGTGTGTGTGTGTGAGTAAGCAGCAGAAACCAGTTTGTGCAGAATCAGCTGGCTCGTTCCTGAAAACAATGGGATTAAGAGTTATTTGGCCTCCCGTCTGTCGCGGTAATTAACGCTTGCTGAATTAAAACACAATTAAAGCAACACTTTAGTGTAAATCTGTTAACTGTTTGCTTGAATGTCAGTTTACAAGACATCTCTTTGGTACAACTTGGAAGCAATGACAGAAATTACCCTCCTCAGTAATGTAATTACAGTTAGGAGGCTGACATGTGCATCATCCTACTTACGATGAATGTGACATGGCAGGAATGCAGTATTAGTTTATTCGTCTGATTATTATCTCTACCACGGAGGTTATGTAATTGGCATGCACGGATTGCCACACTGGCCTAGCAGATACAGACTGAGGGGCCCAAGGGCTCAGGGAGGCCCCAACGCCAGAGACTCTGTTTGAAGTATTAACATTTCTCATTGGAAAGTTAAAAGTAGAGACGTCCTAATCATGTTTTTTTAACCTGAGTCCTTTAATATTGAGTATCCGCCAATCCAAAATATGATCCAAAATGTATTTATTATAGTTTTGTTTGTGTTGTTTACCTTTCCAACATATCCCCTCCTACCTTGCTGATTGGTTCGTTGGATGGGGGGCCTTTACGTGTCTGTGCCCATTGGTCCATTGTCTCATACTTGGTCTAAACATGGTCCCATTTGTTTGTCAGCTTGTTAGACAGAAGGGTACCTTAAAAATGTGATAGATTTCAATGAAATTTGGTAGAAATTTAGAACATGGCCCAAGGAACAAGCACCACCATTTGGCCATTTATAAGACGCTACATTTTTGGCTCATAACACCTGAACTGTGAGGTGAAGAACCTGATATTTCAGTATATCCTTCAGTATATATGGGCTATAAGCAAATTTAAATTGTCTGCCATGTTGAAGTTTTTCCGACTCTCCTCCTACAAATTCAGTTTATTCACCATCTTCACCAAATTTAGTACATAAAATATTAGGATGTTTTTATAAATTAATGAGATTGAAAGTTCATTTTTAACCTTGGAAGCAGAAGTTGACACGACTTCTGGTCCATGTTGGATTTAAAGTTGAAACTCCATCTGCCGAGGAAGAGCATGTGATTCAGTTGAAAGCATCAGAACAGCTGTTAATGGACCTTGTGGTAAGATTGTTATGTCAACTGTTTCCAAGGTCACGAATGAACATCTTAACATTTTATTTTGTTTTTTAGTTTGACACGCTCCAGCTAAGGCGTTATTGCCAACAGTATGAACACAAATCAACTGTATCACCAGACAGTTTTATGGGTTTAACAAATCTATTTTTTAAATTCTACACACACACACACACACACACATATTGTTTTTTATTATTGCTGGTCTCCAAATTCTGTATTTTACATAAACTGTCAAAGTGTGCAACCAGGTTTAGATAACAGGTATCTCCTCCGAGCATTCCTGCCACATTTAATATCATGTCATCTATACATGACTAAACAGCAGTGAGCTAAATTAAAATTGGAATAACTAATGAGTCACACCAAATTTTGCACAATTCATCTTTACTGTCATAATATTTCCAGACAAGATTTAGATGTTCTCCAAAAATCAATGCCATCAGCCAATCAACATGACTGAAAAAACACGGGAAAACCCACACCTTCTATTAATAAGTGTATTTAGAGGATTGTGCACTCTCTTAATGCTTTCTAGTTTAGGAAAAGGAAAACAAGATATTTGTCACATTCTGTTTACTATCTCTCAGAAATCTTCCCTCCTCTGCTCCCACAATGCCTCTGGGTGCATCATCATCATCATCATCATTAAAAAACAGAACAAATTAGTGAGCGAGTATTTCCTACACCTCTCTGCTCTTTCTAACCAAAATCGTGAAGAACTTTTTGAATCCAGCGGCTCCAACTGATAATCACACCAACCCTGTCTCCTTTTTTCCTCTGCCTTTAGAAATCCAAAAACACTCCTGGTCCGTTGCCATCTCTGCAATAAAGGAAACACTTAAGCTGCCTACGTTTCCCACAGTCCTCAGCTGCAGGCAGGCAGAAAGGACTATAATTTGCCTGTCTAATTACCAGGCTATTTAAAGTGGTGTGAGTGTGAGTGTGAGTGTGAGTGTGTGTGTGTGTGGTGTGGGGGTGGACACAAGGCACTGTTGCACTATTATACAGCACTTAGACAGTATACACACACATCACAAATACCCTGAGCTTCACACGAACACGAGAATAGAAACACACACACACACACACACACACACATGCTGAGCAGCTCCCAGAAGCTACAATGAAGCTGTCAGAGTCTGTAGCATCTCGGCGAAGAGAGGAGAAAAAGAGAGGATTGAGAGATAAATGGAGAGCACACAAAGGGAGAGTTGAATAATTCATGGAAGTTTTTTTTTCTGATGGAGCTTTCCTTTGTCATTATCTCTCCCTCTCTCCCTTTCTGGATATCTCCACCTCACATACAGCGCCGAGAGCAAGGAGAGGATGTTCTTGAACTAAACCTTGATAATAGCAGCCACAGTTTCTATTGACTTAACAAAGTATGAAAGAAACTGTGATATGAGGCTGTTTGTACGCCATTGTTCTGTGAGCTCGCCTGACATGTTGTGTATGTCATGCTTTTAATTATGAAAGGTCACAACAGAAAAATGGGATCATTCTGTGTTTATTCCCGGGATGTCTAACATCCAGAAATATGTTTATTTATAACTTCAGAATTCATTCTTTTTGTTTTAGAACATTTTATGAGTTAGATTTCTTTTGCATTTTCTCCTACTTTGTATATTTTGACTGTTCTGCACAACAACACCAAGGCTAATTCCTTGTATGTTAAAAAACTACTTGGCAATAAACCTGTTTCTGATTCTGAGCTGGAGTACAAACATCATATTCAATATAGTAATCACAAGACAAAAGTGTCTGGCAGGGATGAAGTGCACCATACGTAAATCACTTGAACAAAGATAAAACATTCTTCAGAAATCCAAACTTTTGGCTTGTTTGAATGCAGTAACTAAATTAATTTTTTTAAATTACTAAAGAATACGGTCAGCCAGTCTAGACTTAAATATTTTAACAACTATTAGATAATACACACCTTTATCTTCGCCTAAGGATCAGTTGTAATAATTTCGCTGATTCGCTGACTTTTCCAACACCAATTTGTCCAAACTTTATGACTTAATAGTTTTAAAATGACTGACATTCCCATCAGCCTCAGCTGTACTTCATGCATTAGTGCTAATCCGCAAATGTCGGCGGATTCATGGCCATATTGCCTATTTTGATTCAAAAAGAAATCCGAGTCTGCAACATATTATTTGTGGTGGTAAACAGGAGACTGATGTGTGCAAATCATCTGTAAATAAGAATGGGGAATAGCCCACCTGGTTTGGATAATGTGAACACCTTTTAATGCACATATCCAAATCACAAAATAAACAAATACACGGCTCGCGCACTGCAGGGCTCCAATATTTGCTATTTATTATACCAAGGTAACGTTTAATAAATAGCAAATATTGGAGCCCTGCAGTGTATTTGTTTATTTTGTGATTTGCTCTATTTCAGCTCAGCACCTGCCCCCTTTTGTGGTCTGGATGTGCATACTTACTCCTATTTTGCATATCCAAATCTTCACATTCTGTGCACAATACAATAACTACATATTGCAACGTCATATGAATGAATGCATATGTGAATGCCAATATAATGCTCAGAGTATCAGAGTAGACATCATCTTTAAACCAGCACATTTACTGTTCTTATATTTGTACAGCTCCTTTTATCTTCTGCTAATTTTGTGGAGTTGTAATTGTGCATAACTATTCTTAAACGTTGCCTTTATCTTGCTGTTAGCTGCATTAGTTTAATCTTATCTATTTCCTTTCAAAAACCAAAACTCAAGATAGCAGATATGGAACAATGAAGCTTTTATAACTCATGCAGATTTCCTGTCTCATTTTTCTACAGTTGGCAATTCAATGACCCTCAATGCAGCGTTCAGAGCACATTTCTGCCCGTCGTGTTGGCAACTGAACAATTGCAGATGCAGCCACACCTCCAGAAACTAATCTTCCACCGGTGTGAAAAAAAGAAAACAAGCTGTTCTTATCAAATCACATCAGATTTTAAATAGCTTACTTATGCCTGAAAGTATGTTTTAATGGTTCTTGCCTTAGCTGAAGAAAAGTAATTCCTTTACTCTAAAAATGTCTGAACCCTTGTCCTCTCACTCCTTTTGAGATGCCAACACACACACACACACACACACACGCGCATTTCTGTGTGTGTGTGTGTGTGTGTGTGTGTGTGTGTGTGTGTGTGTGTGTGTGTGTGTGTTTGTCATTCAGCTAAATAAAGCCGTGGCGTGTTGGGCTCAGCATCTCTGCATTGCCTGTTCATTGTGCTGCTGGGAAAGCAACAGTAGCAACCCAGTGGATGATGCACAATGTCAGCAAACACATAACAATGGATCGTCTGGTGTCTCACACACACACACACACACACACACACACACACACACACACACAGACAGACAGCGAGAGTCACAATGGATGTTTTGGGAGTGACTGCCGGCTGTCACTAGTGTAAAACATTAAGCCTGTTTGCAATATGTAGCCTGGTACAAACAACACACACACACACACACACACACACACACACACACACACACACACACATGCTTTCAGGGATAAAAAAACAAAACAAATACCAAAACATCCTTCTGAAGCAGAAATATGCTTTCCGAGATTTTGTGTGTACAAAGTAGAGTACAACTGAGAGTAACACAAAGCAAAAATCAGGTTATTTAAAAGTGCTCAGCACAGTCAACAACAAGTGCCTTTAATATGACATTGTTATGCTGGATTCACACTACAAAACATTTCTGTCTTGGGCCACTATCTCAGATTAATTGATCACAGTGCCTCAAATTCTTGCCATGACTCAGGCTACACCAATCAACCAATCATATCTGAACCTCAACCAATCAGCTTGCGGTCTTTCACGACCAGCACGAGGTGAATCGGGTAAGAGGAAGAACAACAACCACGGTGTCCAAAGTGTCCAGAGACAGATGTTTCCCTCAGGAGTGGGGTGAGACCAAAACAGAGCTAAAAGGAGAGTGAATATTAGACTTACATTTATCAGGTGGACACGAACAGGACTCCAAATGAATGGTAATGTCGCTCTTTGGCTGCTGGATTTGTAACTAGGCAGCTAACACGTTAGCTATATCAACTTTATAAGGTGTTAAAATGTCAATATTGGTGTTTGCAGTGTTTACAGCTTGTTTCCGCTGAACCCAAGTGGCCAAAAAAAAAAGTCAAATAATGCAGGTTTAACATTAGACATTTCTTTCACTGTTAGTTATTAACTACTGAGGAAGGCTAGTCAAAAACAACAAGACTGCAGGTGGATTTACAACCAAGCTAGCTGACATCAAAGCTAAATTTCAGCCTTTAATGGTAACGTTTCCTCCATTACTTTGATCCAGATACAATTTAAAATCCTCGGTGTGTATCGGAGGCAGCTAATACTCTAGATGATGTATTATGTCATTTATCAAGAAGCCCAGTCCAGCCAAACATGTGCTCATCCTAGAGCTTCTCAAAACATATGATGATTAGCTGCAAGTCTGTTTTATATCATTGCAAATTCAATATTTTGTTTTTTTTTCGACTGATGTTGGAACAAAACAAGCAATTTCAGGATGTTAAAATAGGCTCTGGGAAATTCTAATGGGCATTTTTGATTGTTTTCTTTCAATTTAATGAGGATTAATCAATATCGAAAACAACCCCTTAGCTGCTACCTTCAGTCAAAGTAAAAATTTTAAGGAAAAAAACACTCAGACATAAAAGTGCACCCAAAATGGGACCAGCAACCAGATCAGGTGTTAGTTCCACATACTTGACATTACATACATCGACACACATACTGAGACCTTTGTGTGTGTGTTAGCGAGGAGAACGCGAGCTCTGAGCAGAAGATGAGCTCATCTCTGGTTAAGCTGCAGCAAATACTGAAACCGCTAATGACGACTAACTGCTGAAATACCCACACGTGTCACCGCCGCGGCTGGCAGAGGCTGACACCTAAATACAGTGTGAGAGGCTGGGAGCTAAAAGTGAAGCTCGCCACAGACACAATCGGCTAAAAGCAAAAGGCTGGAGTCACTGCCTGCTGTGGTTATTAAGCCTGAGGCAGAGGCTGTGTGGTTAGCACCGATCTGATTCAGACTGATGTGTGTTTTTCAAGAAAAGGACAGCAGCTCTCCTGGACAGGGGTTGAGCATACACTTGAAGAAATAGTTAATCATTTTGGGGAATGTCTTTATTTGCTTTCTTTCGGAGAGGTATGGAGCTGGAGCTGGGAGTCAGTTAGCTTAGCTTAGCATAAAGACTGGAGGCAGGGGGAAACAGCTGGCTTGGCTTTGTCAGATGTTCCAAAATATACCGACACCCTTGAAGCTGACTAATTAACACATTATATCTCATCTGTTGTCATGCAAATACCAATACAACACCTATTTAGCGTGTTTACTCCTATTTAGCGTTCTGTGGTGCATTGTTGTAATAGGAAGGAAATCAGTGACGTCTAAACTGTCTGTTCCTCAGCTGGTTTCCTTTTCCCACCTCCTCCCTAAACTATAAAGTTTCATCTTCGCCTTCACCTCAGGTCACTCTTTATCCTTCCATTTGCAAGGAATGCACTTCTGAATATGATAAGCTAATATAGACTGTAAACAAACTCTTACATGCCGGCAGCATTAGTCAGACACACCTGGTCACGTTTAGCACATTTCTCTCTGAGAAAAGCCTGAAGCTGCAAAAAAACCCCAAAAAGCTACACATTCCTTCTGACCAAAATGTATATTTTGTAAATAGCCAGGTTCTGCATCACAACAATTCAGGCAATTTTAGGTCATTTAGTTTTCTGTTTTTACTGAATTCAGTTTCAAATAATTTTCTTAAAGGTGGATTCAGTAATATTTTACTGAGTCTTTGTTCAAAATAGTCTTTCAAAGGATGCTTGGTGTGACGGTCAGTGTCAGTCACTTCTCTGTCACCTCGGTGGCTGCTGGGATTTCTAGTTTTTATAAAAAAGGCTCTTTGTATTTGCTGGGAATGTCAGTCGACAGCCAAACTTCACCCACTGAAGCAAGTTTAGGAGAAAATAAAAATCATATCATATCATATTGTTCTTGCAAATAATATTTGACCATGTTATTCTACATAAACTCCCCTGTCTGATAAATAACTAATTACTGTCTGTCTGTTCGGCTGGATATCTTTATTATTTATGGCTTAGAAGAATTTATGTGAGTAATATTGGGCTTATTAAAAATCAGATGTGGTTTTGTGTGTGTGCTCCACCCTTAATATGATTCATATGATGCAGTTTGATTGATTAAATACTTATAATGAATACTTTATTAGTTGACTGTGGGAAGCCTGTAACCTCAGCTGATTCTAATGAGAAATCACAAGTAGAAATATGTTTTTTTAATGATAAATATTAATAATCTTATCTGTTATTTGTAGAGGTTTAATGTCCAAGATCTTTGCTCCAGAGGGTTTTCTGCGCTGACTAGGAGGAAATTCAGAGAGCAACACTGGATACTTAAACTTATTTGTCACAAAAGCAGCCCCTTTTAAAGATCTTTTCGGCATCTTCAAATCCAGAAGGATCAGTATCGGTCTCAGGCTTTAAAAACTCATATCAGTCAGACCGCAGTCTGGTTCACACACAGGTCTGAGATTCCAGGAGGGATTTGGGGCGAGAGAGCCGGAGGATTGGGTGAGAAGAGGAGGAGGAGGAAGAAAGTGTGTTTATGTGTGTGTGTGAGAAATGAAGTGAGTGCGTGCGAGAGAGTTTTTTTCCCATGGCTCTGTAGCAGTCAGACAGGTAGGGGTCTGAGATTAGAGAGTGTGACCCAGCTCAGTCTGGAGTCTTCCCTCACAGCTCTCACTGGCCTGTACGAGGCATTAGTCCCACTTTACCAGAGACCATCAAAAGAAAGAGAAAACCTCAAAATCTTCTCCTTATTCTCCAATTTTAATGCCACACTTTTATGGGATGATAATCTCTATCTGCGAGCTGCACCGCAGTAGGGATTCAACATGTGTCCAGATTATTTGCTCTGCGTCTAGAGCACATTTGTGTCATGAGCGGTGAGAGCCTCCTCGACAGACAGACTGAGGAAAGAGCGCCACCTGCAGAACGACACTTTGACTGAAGTGCACCTCAGAAACACCACAGCTATGAGCACTTAGAATTTAAGATAATAAAAGAAAAAGGTTTGTGTTACCTCAAGATCTAATTTCAAAATCTACTTATTCTCAATGCCACCAATTTGTTCTTATTCTTTAATCAGTTTGGCTTGTCTTTGATTTATATATTTAGTCAAATGCTTGTATCTTATCTTTTTATCTCTAATTGTGTAACTGCGGTTTTGAAGAGTGCTACATGAATTAAGCTTTACTTACTTACTGTCTTGAAGAAAACCTTATATTTGAAGTGCCAAAGTCACAGTTTCATTTACATCATGTTCTGTATAATGTCCTGTTTGTAAAAAATGATTAAGCACATTCATTTCTTGTACACTAACTGTTGAAACATTAGAACAACATGTTTGGTATGTGTAGTATTAACTGCGACGTGGTTAATGAATACTAACACACCTTTCTTTTGTTTGTGTGTAACAGAGCCCTCTTTAGTGGATCTCGCTCTCTCTCTCACACACACACACACACACACACACTTGCAAAAAGGGTGTATTATTAAAGTGCCCTAAGCCGGTCTGCTCACAGAGCTTTCAGCTCAAATCTGAAGCAGAGCAGACATACCTGTCTGTCTGCCACTCTAATACCTGTAATTCTCTACCTCAGGGCCTGGCAGTGTGTGTGTGTAGGGAGGTTAGCTCTTGCTCCCCATAGGTCCATTTATTTAGCCAATAAACACAGTAGTTAAAATCAAACCAGCCAATCAGACGCCTGCCTGGCTGTATGACTGTATTCAGCTGCAGTCAGCTGTGTGTTGTTGTGTTAGTATGACTTTGTGTATCTCAGTCATTAAAAAGGAATGTGTCATACGTACATGATCTCTTTGAACGGTGTGTTTGCTCTGTTCTGTGTGTCAGTGTACACATGTTTTTACAGTGACGCATCACTAGTTCCACTTGATGAATAAGTATTATAACTCTCTCATTGGAGTTATACTCATATTTGGATCTGAGAATAGTCTTTTTTAATTGTCATGAATTGCCGTTGACCTTCACCTCTTGTATTATGTCTCCTGTGGCTCTACAGGAGTTATGTCAAGTCTGAGTAAAGTGAATAATATCGGCTCTGTTACAGTCTGTTTGCTTGTCTGTTTTCTGTCCTATTTTGAAGTCTTGTCTCTTGTGTCCCGTGTGTGCCTGCCCTCGTGTGTCTGATTGTCTACACCTGCTCCTCATCACACACCTGGCCCTGATCCCCTCGTCAGTCCCTTCTCTATTTATACCTGTCTTTTTCAGTTGGTCCTTGTCGGTTCATTGTGCATGTGAGGTGATGTGCTGTGGCCTGCCTGCCTTCCTTCCTTCCTTCCTGCCTTCCCAACTTCCCAACTTCCCAACCCTGCAAAGGATTAATAAAAACTTTAAATCTCCTGCCTGTCCACTCCTGTCTGCGCCTGGGTCCTCTCCCTGCTCCCGATCTAACAGGCTCTGGCTTGGAGACTATGTATTTTTCATTGATAAGTCTACGCTACACACTTTGGGCATGAAGGGTGAGGGCTTTTACCGAGCAGGGTGAATCTAAGGCTGCGTTCAGACCAAATCAGGCATTGCTGTGATTAGTGCAGGGTTGTGTGGCGGTGTGTCACTACATGGTCACGCTGATTGTAGCAATCCCAGCTTGAAGAGCAATACAAGGCCAAGCGGCTGCACAGCGAGTAACGTTTTTGTACTCCTTCATGGCAGCTGATGTACAGTCATCGTGGCGCCGATTGATCAGTCTCTCTTCCATCTTCACAGTTGCTCGGTAAACAGCAGAATGCTACAATGCTACGTGGTAAACAAAGCTCTTCTTCACCTGGGCTTCTTCCAGTCTGATCGCCGGTGTGATTGACGTCAATTGCGTTTCTCCAAAAGTTGATTCTGTTTTAACTTTTCACCTACGTTTTCAATCTTCTCTTGGCAAGGAAGGGAACAAGTGTATTCCCCCAAATATCAGTCTATACTATACAATACATGGTTCATGGTTAAAGCTACTTAAAGGGACATTTTAAGGAGAAAATAAGGACGTAAGAGGTTACAAAATCAGCTCAATGTGACAAGACACATTGTCCTTACATACTTTAATTTAATTCATGTTTTTATATGTACTTCCATATATTTTTGCACTTTTATCTGTTTAAATTCAAGAGTTTGTTCTACTTTATATGAGATCATCGCTTACATTAGAGAAACCAGCAAACTGGAAAGACTCTTTTATGTTTGGCAGCCAGCAGCAAGAAGGACTTCCTCCTGCTGCATGACACAACATGAAAAATATAGATTAAAAACACCAGCAGATAGTGTGGGAAACAAAGATAGAGGAACATTTTAGGGCGTGAGCAGCGAGCAGTTGCAGAGTGCTGTGACGAAAGGCAAACGGTAGGAAACAGAAATAAAGGGAATCTTTAAATGTTTTCTTCAGCGGGGGATTGGAGGGTAAGGCTGGAAAAGGCTTGTGGGGAGGTGAGAAGTGTGTGTTTGTGCATGTGTGTATTGTGTGTATATTACTCTATATAAGACAGACAGACATATTTAAATGTGTGTGTGTGTGTGTGTGTGTGTGTGTGTGTGGGCAGGTTTGTGCTCTGGAACATACTCTCCTTGGGATTCTTGAGTTTCAACATTTCTTTAAAAGAGAATTACATCAACTGTTCTGTTATCTGAAAGCTTTTTTTGGCTTCATCTGGTTTTAAGTTGTCATCTCACTCCTGTTATTTACATTATTTTGCATTTGGCAGACGGAGGAGAAGTCTCCACACCCTTTTTTTGAGTAAAAGAAGCAATAAAACAATGTAAAAAATGCTCAGTCAAGTCCTACAATCAAAGTTTTCCCTTTAAAATACAGAAGTATCATTAGCAAAATGTACTTAAGGGTTACATTATTATATATATTACAGTATATTATTGGATTATTATCACTCATGCACAAATTTTTGTAGATAATTTAAACTACTTTATATACTCTTGAGTAGTTTAATCTTTAACAATGCTTAGCTTCTCTACACGACACTAGAATTTAAAATCCTTCTCACCTACAAAGCCCTTAATGGTCAGGCACCATCATATCTTAAAGAGCTCATAGTACCCTATTACTCCACTAAATACATAAAACTGAAATGAATTGAATCATATTTTACCAGCTGATCATATATATATTTGTTGTAAAATATTATCTATATATATCTATATATATAATATGCAATAAATGAATGCAGTAAAAAGTACGATATTTCCCTCTAAAAAGTAGTGGAGTAGAAGTTTAAAGTATAAAAATCTACAGTATTACTGGATCCATCCAAGTTCGGAGGCTTTATTTGTGGACTGTGACTCCCTCTGTTGGTCAAATAAATCAAAAGTAGGCAGAGTAAAAGATACATTTGGATCAGGAACACACCTTCATCATAATATTAAATTAGGAGAGGGATTCTTCATGTCGGGACTTACTAATCCTTATTTACTATGTGAACTGACACATGAGACAGCCATTATTTTAAAGTCCTCGGATCCAGGTTATGTGTGAGTAACCCAGCTGTGCACACATCCTGCTTTTCCAAATGCAAACTGATAAGTTTTCTAAGCAGCAGCAGCAGCAGCAGCAGCTTAGAAATGAGCTTACAAAACACACTAAAGCTAAAAAAGCATCAACATCTAGTATAGTGTAAGTCATACATGTGGCTTCTTTTTGTATATATGCAGACACATTCAGGTATTTTATTCTAAAGTAAAATCACACTACCTAATTATTGGTACTGTCATATATTTTTGGATTAGAATGAATATTTTAAGCTGCTGTGTGTTTGTGTATTTGTGTATATGTACTCTGATGATGTTAGGGTACATGTACATGCATGTACGGATGCATGCACACTGTTTGTATGTCAGTCTGCATTGCACGTATGCAGATGCAACCACATGTCCTGAAGTTTCATATTTATGTTTAAAAGTTATTGTGTACTGTATGTGCATATTTTCTGTCTAAAGTAAGATGTAACTTTTAAAAACACACTTTTTAAAAGCCATGTGAGCGAATCAAATAACATTGACGGTCTGAGGGCTTAAACAATGCTGGATGGCTAAAAACTTTCGTCAGCTTAATGAGAGTAAGACATCGTCATCCTCATCATTGGTCCCACAAATTCCATGAGTGTCTCAACCAATCGTTTTGGTCCTTTGTCCTCAAATGTCAAATCTGACAAAAACATAAACTCTGTTGTTAGTTAGCTATTTCCACATTACTTCTGTTTAGGAAATATATTTTTTCATTATGGAGACATGTTTTACTTAAATTCTGAAACCTGAATAATATATATATATATATATGATTGAAGTCCGTCTAAAGCAGTTTATCCGTTACTTTAAGCTAATTATTTCAGCTTTTTACCCGTTACTGTTTATCTGCTACTTTTGCAACAGGAGGGCTTAAATAAGTAATTTTTAAAAATAAAACCTTTGTGTTGCACGACGGCCACTTTGTGTGAAGAGCTTCATACAGAAAAAGACTCATAATCAGTCCGACTGCGTCATATCTACCTCACATCAGAGGATGGTGGTAAATCTTACACAAATGGATAAACTGATAAACAAACGCAGTCAAACTGTGTCTTAACAACAGGGTGGAGAAGTCTGTAAGAAGTCTATAAAAATAAATATCTGATAAAACCACGGCCCATTACTGGTATCACACTGCTCATTAATCAGTTACTGGAGTTTCTGTATGTACAGAAATGTAAAACCATATCAGGTCTACACTCAAGTTAAACACTGCTCGTACTATATGATTTTCTTTATAGCCCTAACCAACTGGACAGTTTATTTTACATTATCTATCTAAACGATCATTTTAATTTCCAATGTAAACAGTTCCAAAGTCAAGACGTTGTCAGAGTAAAACACGTAATTGTCATAGCTGCTATCATTTTATGATAACTGCAGATTGTGACTCTCAGTGACAACCAAGCACTCAGTGTTTCCTCATAATTATTGAGCTGGTATCTTGGATTACTCACTGGAGTCTGACACTGGCATTTAAAACCTCCTACATGTTCAGAGCTCTAGTTTGTCTGATTTTCACACTTGCTGCTCCAATGTAATTTGACACATTTAAACTAAACTGAATGCCTCAAATTGGCCTCAGTTGGCAAAACCAGCTTGTATTCATTTTCCCATTCAGTCATGTTTATGATGAGTTAACATACGGAACACATATGGAAAAAAAGAGATCGAAATCGCTCTGATTGATCATTATCAAATGTATAAAGGTGTGCACAGATTTTCCCGCATGACCTGCAATAGACTTGACACTCAAAGCAGAAGGTACAAGGAGAATCACACTCACAGTCCAACGTCCACTTTAAACTGGTTTGACCTGATGCCAAGATCAGCACAGCTCTGACTCTCAGTATCAGGAGACAAAAAAGTACTGAGTGAGCTCAGGGAAACAAATGACTTTCTGATCTCTTTAGACATTTTAATTCTATTGGACCATTCGCTAATCTTAGGGTTGACTTACGCTCGAAAAGAATTTGTTCGTATGACGTCTTGTCCCACCACGTTGTAAATCGAAAGTGTTTTGGTTCTGGAACACAGTACAGTTAACAAAAAGAAGTCAGTGGATCTGAGAGCTCTATCAGGAGCCCACGAAATTGCAGTAGAGGATCATTTATGTACAATAACTGGGGGGATCTTTGGCCTCGGCCAGTCCCTGGACTCTGCCTCACCACCTGACCTTATGGACATTAGGCCTCGACCTGCCTCTGCCTCTGTATTTTATTACCCTGGTGTTTTTTGTTCATTGCCATTAAAACTCACCTCTAAGACTTCCGTGTTGTGTGCTCTTGAGTCCACCCCATGTTGCAGGTGCAAAGTGCATTGCAGCAATCTAGACAGGTTGTAATTTGCATGCATTAGTGTTTCAGTGTCATAGCTGGAGATGCGATATTGTTTAAAAACGGGGATAACGGCGCACATTTTCAGACAGTCTCTCCTGGAAGGCATTCATAATGCTGCACTTGAGAGATAAAGAGATAAATTCAATCCCTACATGCAACTGCTCGACACGCAGTATGCTGGCACCTTCAGACCATCTCGACCACATAGTCGGCATCCCTAAAGGTCCCTAAAAGCCTGTACAGCACCGTCCTTGTTGCGTTGAATATGTATAGTAATTTATCTGGAACTATATGGCTTCTCTGTGCTGATATGAGAAGCTTCACATTATAGGCTGACGTGATTAGTCTTGTCATTACCTCATTTCTTAATCCGTCATAACCTATTTCCTAATCTGCAATAGATTACGATCCATTCAATTAGTTTTAAAGACACATTAATTAGTCCAGACAGAACTGACGTCTTTAAACCCAATCACATGATCTTATTCACGTTGTATACATTACTCCACATCTTCCTTTAGGATGGAAAAGCATCTAAAGCAGCATTTAGACCATTTATGGACACAAATGTTCTTACTGAAAGCTGCACAAATGAAATAATTTGGATTTGCGGCCGCTTAAGTCTCGACAGACACAATCTGATAGAAACATAATAAAACATTCTTTCATATTTGCCTTGAATCTTCAAAACTAACTCCACTACAGTGCTTAGAATTAGACCATGGTATTGACCAGATCTGGGTTTTAATAAGAGGTTAACACAGGCCTGATACACCAGTCTGAAGCTATTTTGTTTAGTATTCAGTACAGCTGAGATAACAGAGGGTGGACCGCAGTGTCCCTGTGTTTTTCTCATATTTTTTCAAATAACAACAAGCTATCATGTTGTAAAAAACGATGAGTTGGCGCCATCGTAAAACAGAAATGGATCAGAAATGACATGCAGTAAACCTTTGCCCTGTGCCACTGCTCATGTATGTATGAACGATAACTTTAATGTATATATGATGACTCTCAGCTGCTACTGAACACAGCCGGGGAGAAACACAAGACTGTAAATCTGAAGTAGAAAGAAACGGGAAACACAGAGAAACACTGAGGAGGAAGAAGGAAACAGATGGACAAAACTGAAGAATTAAAAGTGTAGTAGGGAGTAAAAGAAGGGTGGTGTCCAGCGTGATGTTTGACCCAATTTCGTAAAAGTTTGACATGTGGGAGGCAAGCCAGAGACTCAATGATAAGGGATCTTCTGTGTAAAAGCTCTGCAAAAACCGTGTGTGTGTGTGTGTGTGTGTGTGTGTGTGAGAGAGAAGGCTGGACTTTGTTCTCAGCTGTTTCCAGTATTATGAGTTCATCACTGACACAGTCACTTTCAGTGGAATAGAAGCCTCCACTGACTTTACTTGCGGTGCAGCTGCTGTATGAAGCCATTAATCCTAAAAAGAAACCCCACACTTAAGTTAACAGTTATTTCGTTCTTGTTCTTTCCAAAAGGTAGAGGGTCTGTGTAGGCCTGTTTCTTTCTGAGAGGCAGCCATGATCAGCCGTAACTTCAAGAATGTGCTGGTGGTCTCTGTCGGGTTTCTGTCTCTGTTCACGGCTTATGGAGGTCTGCAGAGTTTACAGGTAGGTGGAGGAGCTTATTATTTATTATACAGAGAAGAGTTATGATTTATTCTACATTAAAAATACAAAGAAAAGTAGGTGTTGGTATCATTGGGGACTTAAGGGATTTATTCATGAAGGGACAACAAATTAAGAGTGTTTAGGTAAAGTGTTTTTCTTTCTTTAAATGTAAAGAGCCTTTTGACGTACGCTTAAAACTGAGAAATAATGGGTTTTTTGGAGGATCCCGTCTCCCTATATTGTATTATATTAGAACATTTATCAGTTTTATCCCTTAAAATAAGATGAATTGTTCATTAAAACACCACACCTTAAAAAAGTTCGAGTTACTATTTAAGGAACTGACTAATGGAGGGACAACTAGTTACTCACTGGTTATTCATGTGTATAGACAATAAACTCATTATATTTACTTATTAATTCCATTAACTGACATTTCACTGATTACCTTAAAATCTGACTTAATTTGATAGTTATAGGTCAGCAAATGTTTTTCTTTTTTTACTCTTAAAGACCAAGAGCCTTTTAATGTAACCTTTAAATAAGAAATAACGGGTTATGTAATATTATTTTGTTAGTTTCCTGTCTCCTTATAATTTCATTATATTAGAACGTGATGTGTTTTATCTCTTAAATGTCCTTAATCTTTAATTAAATTAAGATTTATTGTTCATTTAAAATGCCATCCCTCGTGAAAGTTAGTACAGTATGATGAAGCATAATAATTAACATAATTATAATTTACTGTACTATACATCTCTTGGTGTTTTGCCTTTTGTGCAGCACTTTGTAACTTGTTTTTGAAAAGTGCAACATAAATAAAGTAATTATTACCTTATATTGTGCTGAATTTTAAAATTGAAGGTAGTTATTTATTGCAAGTTTTTATTATTTAATTACAAAGACTGTGAGCCTGTAATATTAAAGGAGTAATAGTGGTTTATTGTTGCACTTTCATAAAGTTGAAGGACTCAAAATACACTTTTTTAAAATAACAGTCAAAATCAAAGCGGCAGAAGTGGAAACATGCTGACTTTTAGTCTCAAGTTTGGGTCAATTTTTGTGCATCAGTTTATGGTGGGAATGTCTTTATTTATGTAAAGGAAAACACAAAATTCAGGCGCCAGGTGACAATTCAAAATATAATGGAATAATGAAATGAAATTTAATTTTATTCATGTAGCACCAAATCATAACAGAAGTTATCTCAGGGCTCTTTTCATATACAGCAGGTCTAGACCGTAATCTTTATAATATTATTTACAGACTGTTCCCACTTGAATTGTTCCCACTAAAAGTAAACCTGAAAAACATTACTAAGCAGCTCATTAGCTGCCATCACAATGCACAACTTACTTAGTTTTGAGACTTTTTGAGAATAAATGTCCTAATATCGGCCCTCCTCCTCCTCCTCTGTGGTTATCAACCGTGCAGAGTTGCTTCTTCTTCTTTCCGTTTTGTGGCAGATTGCAACCATTACTTTCGAGTTTGCATACTGCCACCAACTACTTTACTGGAGGCATTTAAAAAAGTGGCACCTCCACGTGTCCCCCCACTGAAATCTACGCCTATGGCCTCATGAAAGAACCACTCTTGCGAACAAGCCTCACAGAAAAAAGCAAAAGAAGTTTAGGATA
The DNA here is from genome assembly GCA_002120245.1 of Maccullochella peelii. Lineage (NCBI taxonomy): Eukaryota > Metazoa > Chordata > Actinopteri > Centrarchiformes > Percichthyidae > Maccullochella > Maccullochella peelii. The sequence goes on along the minus strand of LKNJ01000370.1, from coordinate 45,994 downwards.
AGACAACGGAACTGTTGTTGCTGCTAACGGAGTCGCGTCCCTGTCTGTGCAGAGCAGTCTGAATGCAGAGCAGGGGATGGGCGTGGCGTCTCTGAGCGTCATCTACGCCTCCATCATCGTCTCCTCCATGTTCCTGCCTCCTATCATGATCAAAAATCTGGGCTGTAAATGGACCATCGTTGCCGGCATGGCCTGCTACGTCTCCTACTCCTTTGGAAACCTCTACCCCGGATGGTAATCAATCAGTCAATCAATGGAATCATCAGGCTCATGGTGGATATTAATTATCGCTCATTTTTTAAATCATATTTCTGCATTTTTAATGATTTCGTTGCTGTTTGTAGGCAATACTGTCATTTCCAAGATTGTATTTGATAACAAAATCAAATGAGACACGCTTCATTACAAAATAAATACTAATTCAAATCGATTATCAAAACTGTTCACAACTAACTGAAAATCAACTAATCAATTAATTGACGAGTCGTTTCAGCACTAAATCAGTGCTTACTGGGAACTACAACTACTGTACTGCTGCTGCCACTGTTACTTCTTATATTACCACTACTACTACTACTAAAAGTACTGCAATGTGCTCACGGAACGACGCAGGTCGGCCTGCAGTTATAGTTGCATCTTTATTCTGGTGCGAAAAGGCCTAAAAGGTCAAAATAAACGTGTTGAAGTATTAAAAAATTAAATTCCCTTTTGCTCTCTCACACAGGTACACCCTCATCCCCACCTCAGTGATCCTGGGTTTGGGTGGCTCTCCCCTGTGGTCGGCCAAATGCACCTACCTGACCATCTCCGGGAACGTGCAGGCCGCCAAGGAGGGCAAGAAGGGCTCCGATGTCATCAACCAATACTTTGGCATCTTCTTTTTCATCTTTCAGTCGTCGGCTGTTTGGGGAAACCTCATGTCGTCGCTCATCTTTGGACAGGACACCAGTATAGGTAGGAAGACACCTGGAAGTGAATACGAACAATAAGTTATTTAAGTCTTAAAATTGTGAGTAATCTGAACTGAATAGTTGGTTCAGTTCATTAGTTAATGTTAAATTTACTGAGGTAACTGACGTGACAATTCTACTTGTACTTTACCCGAGTATTTCCATTTTATACAACTTTAGACTTCTACTCCATTTGTTTTACTCCACTACATTTGTCTGACACAACATATGATATGATGCAGTACTATACTACTAATCTACCCAGTAGTATACAAAGTATTTTAACATTCAAATGCTCTTACATGTATTCATTAGTGATAAAAACAGAATAATATAATATTCTATAATAATAAACCACTGTGAAAGGAGTCATTCTGCATAATGAGTCATTCTTCTGTACCTTTACTTAAAGCTGCTGCAACCTATACAAAACCTTCCGCCTCTCTCTGCTGCCTCGTATCGCTGCGCTAAGCCCCACCCACCAAACCCACAACTTCGACCGGCAGCAGAAGGAGTCGCTTGCCCTACGAAACCAGGATTTTCCGCCATTGAATCAGGCTTTCACCATCTGAAGGGACGTGCGCGCACATCTGCATTTGTAGAACAGCCAATAGGAGCGCACTGTGTCTCTGAAATAACCTGTGATTGGCCAAAGTCTCCCGTCACGGGATAGATTTTCTGAAGCCTGAGAACAGAGCCAAGACCACTTGAATTACAATATGCTGAACGATTATTATGCCATTTTTTTTGGCATAGAGTATTTTTAGACCATGGTATTTCTACTTTAAGGATCTGAGTACTTCTTCCACCACTGAATGTAATATTTCAAGTTCAGCCAACAAAGAGTTACACTTGCTCTCTTAGTAACAATTTTTTAAAAAAAGTGTCAGAAACCTACATGAAACTTTACCTGCGATGTTTTGAGTCTTAAGGTCGAGTCACATCAGTCTTGTTCAGTGTTCAGTGAGATGTCAGGCTTTCACCATGTGTAATAGATACATATTGATCAGAGCGAACTGTAAACAGTCTGTGCGAGTGATGCAGAAGTCTGTAGTGCGATAACGTATAAAACAGGGAGGTGCAACATGCTAATAATAAAAGGTTCTCAATGCTAGCCTTTAATAGGAGCGAATGGGAAACAAATAGTGAATATTCTGAGGACAAAAGTGTAACGTGAGCCTACCTTTATCCCCTGAAATTGGCACTTGAACGCCCTGGAGAATTAATTCTACTTCCTGGAAAACAGCCCATCTTCATTAGTGACCTGCCACACCAGTGGGTGTAACTACAAAGCCGGACCAATGAAGTCACACATGGTGTCAACAATCCCACCTTTCTGCCCGTCCTATCAAATCACACTGCCTCTTGCTCCATAACTGACAGCCCATTGGCTTACACCTGTTTCCACAGCACTTAAATCACATTACCTGGGGAGGCCCATATTTGAGACTGCGTGTCTGAATACAGAAGTTTAATGTTTGTTGTTTTCTCGTTAAGCAATTCTTTCAGGCTAAATCAACATAATTAGAGTCAAAATCCTGCCATCATAAGACAAACAGCTACACAAACACAGCGCTGGTTAGCAACGTGTGTTTATAGTAAAAGGAAACGTTAGCTTGCCGTCTTATTATGTACCATTTTTCTTTTTGATACGTTTGATATTATATACCATTATACCATTATATATATACCATTTCACACAACCTTGGGCTAATGACAAACAAAAGGTCCACGTGTAAGAAGAGCACTTCATCAACGTGGTGCAGTGTCTTGCAAAGCTTGGTGTTGATTATATGTGTGTTTTTCACGACATGCATTCTTTCACTTTGCTCCTGAATCTGCCCTCACAACGCCTCAGCCTCAGTTTCCATCTTACATGCAGTGTGTAGCTGAAACCCACAAACAGTGGGCAAGGTCTAAATGCAGGCTTACAGCTTTTTTTTTATGGGTTCAATTAAAAAGAGAATAAGAAGGGAGCGTGCTGCCTTATATAAGTATGCAGTATATCGTTTTATTGGTGTTAATGCTCTCCAGCTTATCAGCTTAGATGATGACGGGCACTGTTGTTGAGGTGCATTTCTTGGAAGAACAACACAACACAGCTGCTTTTCCTTTTTATTTCCGTATCGGTTTCAGGCCGCACTGTTTTTCGATGGAAATTTGAATTGTGTGTGTTTGTTTAATTAGACTTCTTAAATAATAAAAGATTTTTGAACTAGAAAATGAAATGTGCTATACAAATAAAGTTGCCCTGCCTTAACGTAACTTTATTTCAGACACATATCAGTATAAAAATAATAAAATATAATTTTGGTGGGAAGCTTTTGTCTTCAAAGGGCAATAAATAAGATTTTTCCAGAAGCTACATATGCAGAAACAAAAAGCATTTCCACCATGATTAAAAAGCACTATTGTTATTTGGCTGCAGCACCTTTCTTTCTTTCTTTTTTTGTTGAAGAGTAGTATTTATCAAAGTGAAATGTATTGTTGTTTTGTTTCCTGACAGCTAACATCACAGCCGAGCAGCTGCAGACCTGTGGAGCGGCTGACTGCGGCCTCGCTATCAGCGCCAACGGCACGGCCCCCACCAGACCTGCCCAGGAACTCGTGTGGACACTCGTCGGGTGCTACATTGGTAACAACCGGTGTTTACTTTGGCATCACAATCAAGTCTGAAAGATTAAATGAGGATGTTCTTCCATGACAGTGTAGGATTTTCCACACAGAAGTGGGAGTCACTGCCCTAAACATACAGGCAGCAACCTTTGTGGACTTACTGGACGGTACTTGACTGGCCAAGTTAGTCACATGACCTCAACTGATCAAGGGCTACCATTGCTGCAGTGTTCATGTGATTTGGATGTAGTCACCCTCAGATTAAAAAGATAGTTTAGGGGTGCTCTGGTGGCACTGCCTCCCCTCTTATCCTGTCATCTCTCTACTGCTACTGTAGTCAAAAACACACCAAATAAAAAAAGAAATAATTTGATATTTTGGGAAATGCACTTACAGTATTTGCTCTCTTTCTGAAAAAACTGAATGAATGAATATAGATTAGATTTTTATCACACAACATGTTCTTGGCTACTGTTCTTGCCAACTCATGCTGTTTTATAAAAGTGGCTAAATATTATTGCACGACTTTTTGTCTTCTTCCAGAGACAGCCACCATTCTGAAGAGTACATGTTTAAATATATTTGAGATTGGCCGTGTTTTCTATTTTCTATCATGGTTATTTTTTGGGTCATTTGTGCCCATATTCAATAGTCTTACAGCAGAGATACCAACAGGAAACATGGGGATAAATTCCATATTCCAATTTGTTTCATTAAAAAACAAAAATAATGAACCTTAAACATATTGTTTTTACAAAAGCTTTTACTGTGAAGCGAGTGGTAAAATTCTGATTAGAGCTGGAAAAATAAAATTCCAGCATTAAAATAAGCATTCAGTCTGCAGGGTAGAAGTAATCAGAGAAACCAGCTGCACACTCTCAGACCATGGAGGCACCAGTATATTATACTTATGCAGCTACCTAACAATCAGTGTTGTCTGCCCTGTGTTGTGTGGTAGGCGTGGGTGTGCTGGCCATGCTCATTGTGGCAGTGTTTCTGGACAACATCGACCGGGAGCAGGCCAGCCAGTTTCGTGGGAGCCCGGAGCCGTTCTGCCACACCTTCCTGGCCACGTTCAGACTGCTGAAGGACTGGAGGCTGGTGACCCTCATCCCTCTTACCATGTACAGCGGCTTTGAGCAGAGCTTCCTCTCTGGGGAGTACACCAAGGTGAGCAACCAACTCCTGACTAAAATATCTGGGTCTTTAGGTCCTACATGATCCACTTTTTCTCTAACTTTTGCTAACTGGATATCTCTGAAATAGGCATATTTATATTAGATATATAATTAATTTGCTTTGTGAATCCATGTTGTGTTTATTTGCAGAACTATGTGACGTGCGCTTTGGGGATCCATTTTGTTGGCTTTGCAATGATGTGTTTTGGAGCCTCGAACTCTCTTTGCTCCTTTCTCTTCGGGAGACTCGCTCGCTACACTGGGAGAGCCGCACTCTTCTTCCTGGGTAAAAGCTCTTTTATACATAGATACAGTACAGTGTATGTGTGATGACTTTCTAAAAAAAAAAAAAGGATTACTCACTGCTGTTTTTTTGGAGAATTTGTTTTGACCTTCAAGTTTCCATTCGTCATTTTCTGTGAGAAGAGAAGAGTTCCTCTGTTCTGTTGCAGCTCCATTTTATTTTTCGAGTCAGATCAGTAGGCTGTTTTGGGTATTTTACATAAGATTTTGCTCATACATTTTTGGTTATTGAGCTGCAGTAGAAGACACTTAATGCAGTAAATGGAGACTAAGCAATACACGTATTAAAAAACCTGACATTTGATTTGCATATCTGTCCATTTTCAGCTGCACTGGCCAACCTTTCCTGTATCATTGCTCTCTTGTTCTGGAGGCCTCATCCTGACCAGCTGGGTGTCTTCTTTGTGTTTCCCGCTCTGTGGGGTATGGCAGACGCCATCTGGCAAACTCAGACCAATGGTAAGAAACTCCCAGCTCCTTTGCTCTCCTGAAGAAACGTGGGCCTTGAGTAAGATTATTTGTCAAATTATTCACAAGGTCAAGAATGGATTTCTATAAAATGTGTTGCAGATATTCAGATTCCCCAGAGGATAAATCCTCATGTTGTATTACCCACTTATCATTCTCCAGCACCACCCTCATGCCAAAATGTCCAATTCTAATTGAACAATCAAAATCAAGTTAGCAGATTGTCATTCATTCTCCCCAGAGGAATGAATGAACCCTTTTCATTTTGGTCACTCAAAAAGCTTCCCTCCAGCACCACCCTCAGGACATTTTAGCCCACTTGTAAAGCTCTAATTATAGCAAAACCCTCAGTATTTTTCCGTCTACACTTAAGTATTGTGGGCCTCTTGGGGGCTTTAGACTTTTTAAAGGTTTCTTGGACCCAACCCAGTCACCGCTTCTTTACATTTCTTACAAAATCATCATATAATCACATATAATCCAAATGATTATGTCTGTTGTAGGGTTTGTAAACACCTGAACTGAATTTGTGTTTGTTTCCTTCGTCTGCTTTCTGTCCTGCAGCTCTGTATGGCATCCTCTTCCCCCGGGACAAAGAGGCAGCATTTGCCAACTACCGTATGTGGGAGTCGCTCGGTTTCGTTATCGCCTTCGCCTACAGCACCTTCTTATGCCTGGAGTACAAACTGTACATCCTGCTGGCCGTTCTGCTGGTGACCGTCGTCACTTACCCCATAGTGGAGTACCACGAACACAAGAATCCCACGCCGCCCGTCAACGAGGGGACCTACCTAAGTCACAAGGAAACCATTCCGAGAGACGAGAGCAAGATCATTTGCCAGACAGAAATGTAGAGACTAAATTCAAATTTTGTGTTTTTTACATCCTGATCTGGTCACTAAGTTTGGTGTCTACCGAATTGTTCAAATAACTTAAAAAGAGCCAGACTGAAAAAACTCAAATGAAAATATGTGGTGAGAATGACCAGAATGATTTTAAAGGGTCAACCAGGAACTTGTCCACTTGTGTTCGTCTTTACTGGCTACCAGTAAAAACTGCATTTCAATTTTTACTGGTTCCCCCTTTAACCCTCTATTCCCTTTGTAGCACAGTACCACAAATAATAAGAAAGATATCACCACACTCAACGCTGGAACAATAATGCTGCATATTTGCCTTGACGATCTTTGTAGCTTTTTTTGGGTAAAATATTTTGCATTGTGTGCGTTGACATTTATCATCGTGAAGCCGAAAACTTGTAAGTTATATGCAGGTTAAATATAGATTATGTGCTGGGAAATCTAAGACCTCAGAGTTGCTAAGATTCGAGATGTCCAGCTTGTTTGTCGTGACCAACAATCTCTCCAAACTCATTGCCTTTTTAGTGTTTAAGGTTAAGGTTTGTGTCTGGATGTGTCCAATTATCACACCAACAGATTTTCTACTACAAAGCAGTATTGTGCCACATTTTTCTAAATGTTACTCTACTGTAACTGATATATCTAACTGAAATGATATACTGTAAAGTGCAAAATAAATGTATTAGTATTTTAAGGTTTGTGTCAAAATATTATAGAAGTCTTTACATGCCTTTGTCGGACATACTGGTGTCCCATCACTCCATTTTGTCTGATACTACACTTCCAGCTACGACACACTACAGCATCAGTTGTCTATGATCGTTGTCGATGGAAGACTCTCGAGGGACCACTACGACATGCAAAGTCATGGTTAAATCACACACAAAGGCCAATAAAGGCTGCTTTTTTTGGATAGCCTTTTAAGCAAGCAAGGATTCTTGTTTTATAAGTTACTAATAACTTTAGTTTGAACAGGTTTCTTAAGCAGCATGGGATAATTCCACTAAAATTCTGTTTCAAAGGTGTTAGCCGCCCCCCAACACTGATAATAACCCTTGGCATTTGTTATGATATGTAATGCCGCATGAATTGAAAATGTTCATTTAAATTTTTATGTTAGAATAGCCACCAGAAAGGCAACAAACCTTCAGTTGCTGAACAAAAACATGCACCACATTTTCATAAGATTATGATTTTTTTTCTCAAAATGTTCCTTTTATTTTTTCCTAAAAGGGTCTATATATTTATTTTTCCTAAAATGGTCTGTATTGTAATCAAAACTGGATTCAAAACTACCATATTTCCTCAAATAGTGACCGGGGCCTTTATTTACCTGAACTGCAGAAGGTACCAGGCCTTTATCTGGAGCAGGCTTGTATTAGATGCAGGCCTTTATTTCCAGTTCCCTCTGTCTGATAAATATAATTGGTCATATTTTAGTAGGAAGCCTGCATTACGCTGTTACTCAACACTTCCTGTATCGGTTTCAAATTAAAATCCCTCTTACCCTTCAACAAGGCTTTTAATGTGAAACATTCGCAGGAACATGTGGAAAACGCATCGACTTAAAAGGTTCCCATACGGCACTTGAAATGTAGCTAACACCATCTGGTGGCGCTTGTACGTTACTACAACAACACTTTAGATGAGTAATCCAGAACAACAGTGTGGAAAACAGCATGATGTTGACTTTATTAAATTACAATAATGGAAATATACATTATTCTTACCATAGTTGGCATGCACATAACATGACAGCCACCGGGAGTTTATCCAACCTTGTTTTCCCCCCCGGCCTATATTGAGGGCCGGCCTTTAATTGTTCGTGTTGACCACACCCCCGGCTGTTAACTGGAGACCCGGCTTTTACTTGACTACCATTATTTATTTGAGGAAATACGGGTATATTGTAATTAAAACTGTCATGCCTCAGGTAATGATTACGTGTTTGGATAAGGATCTGGAAGATTTCAAAACGACTTGTTGACGTCGACAGATCCTCCTTTTTATAATGTCAGGGTAATAAAGCACACACAGGGACAACATGCTGCATTTCAAATGGTGCTTTTATTGCAATGTGTTGCATTCCCACATTCATAGATGTTATAGATTTGTTAGTCAAAGCATCATTTCCTCAAGGTTGGCATCCTCACCTTGGAAAAAAAAAAGAAAAAGCAGAGGGATCAAAATGCACGAGGTGTTTGTGTTTTGAGTGTAGTAGAGAAGTGTGTGTGTGTGTAAACTTGAGCAGCCACGAACATATGAATGAACAAAACCTCCAAAATTTAGACTTCCAGTAGATGCAAATAAAGTTGTTTTTTTTTTTTTTTTAAATTGTCAAACAAAATGAGTTTTTGTTTGTTGGTCTGTCTATCAGCCTGCAGGGCTGTCACTCCCTGCAGGGACTGGACCCGGCCTGAGACTGATTGTCTACAACATCCCAAAGAAAAGGTAGATTTCTTTATATTCACGTTACACACCTGAACAGGGGAGGCGGAGGGGAGGGGAGGGGAGGGGAGGTATTAAAAGAGACAGAGAGAGAGAGAAAAAGAGAAAATATAACATGCATAAAATTCTCCCAGATGAACATTGTCACTCATATTGTCTTGTAATAGCTGCTCCGATGCCTCTTTAAAAACAAACTTTACATGAGTGTAATATACAAAACTGGACAAAAATGAGTAAAATGTATAATATATATTTATATATATATTTATTTATATTAATTTGTACAAGGGAGAAAGTGGAACCTTGGTCATTTTTATCTCAAATTCTCCAGAGAAAGCATTACCATTACCCCCCCCCCCCCCNNNAAAAAAAACAAAGTGGTGAGTTAATAATAATAACAAGCCTTCTTTTAAAAGTCTCTGAACCACATCCAACCTCAGTCCCAACACGGCAGCACTTACACAACACTTGACAACTGATGCTGTGGTAACTTTCACATAAGAGTAGAGATTAGTTTAGAACACCTGCGTTAGGAATGAGTGGGACTATGCAGAGTCTCAGCGGTGCACAAATACCAAAGCATTTTGGACCAATGACGAGCGAGAATGCCTCCTTTTTTTTTTGTTGTTTCGACTAAAAGACAAACGCAATCAAAGCTGATCAAACTGTATCCTCCTTTCATTTATGGAATATATCTTAAGGGTCAAGAGTTTGTTTTTTTGCTATGAATTTCCCTGACACCATGAAAACCTACATCAGACATTAGCCCGATCCTGCACCAGGCATTGGCCCGATCCTGGTATCAGCACACCACAACATATTCTACATTACAGGCAGCACAAAAGTGTGACAAAAGCAAAACAGAGAAGACGAGCAGTCATTTATGTCAGTGCACAATTGTTGCTAGATAGCAGAGGTTAAGTCTCACACAACCAGACTTTTGCTAATAAAAAGCGAGTGTCCACCTTGGTTTAAGGAAAAACATGTTCAAAGCTGCGCGGAGAGGGAAGCGAACGCCGAGCGGCAGCTACAGAGCTACGTGTTGACGGTTGCTGAAACTGTGTCGTGAGCAGGAATGTTCTGAGAGTTCAAGCTGGAGGAGTGTTTCTTTAACAGCTGACAGCGCAGAGAAGAAGGGAGAGGACGTCACCTGAAGAAGATTGGCATAGTATTTATACTGAGGATCGGTTGGTGTAGACAGAACGAGACAGAGAGAGAGAACTACACTACAAAGAAGGTAAAGTGTGTACAATTTTTAGTCGTCATCTGGATAATGGGTATCCACTATAGTCAAGTTCTTCAGAAAGAACCTGAGCAGTTCATCAAATTTCAAATTAAACTAGTAAAAGTAACATTTTCTTGGTACATTCAGGGGACATTACTTACTCTATCTCTGAATACTGATCTGATTGAGACAGTTTCTGATGGCCTTTTCACTCCGAGTAAATCCGATATAAAGTGCAAAATTAGATTGTATTTGCAAATTCCTGGAATAATTTGATTAAACTTCTATGTGTGTAAAAAAGTCATTTAAAATACAGTAAACTTTTTTTATTTTATTTATAAAGGTGAAAAAAGGTTTAAAAAAACCCTGGTTAACAAGGTTATTATTGTTAAACAGCAAAGGAGCAATCTTTACTGCAGAAAATATATACACGAGGCACCTCAAGTTTGGTATAAAGTAGTTAATGGAAAGAAAAAAAAACAACAACCCAAAAAACTTTTTCTTTCTCCCAAGAATGAGATTAAAAGCTGAGAAAGGTCATCAGATGTCAACTAAATTCACTGAGAGGATACTCCCGCTGAAGGGGCTTTTTGTCGTTTGTGTAAAGCAACTACAAATACCTTACCTATGAAATTAATGATTTAGTGTTGCTCCAGTGTTAATTCTACATACCCAAAGTGAGGAAATGCTTGTTTCAGTAAGGTGCATAGCTATCGGTTGCAATGTTTTCTTTCTTCCTGTAAACGAGTGATAGCACTTCAGGCACAAAAGACCTCATTGGCAAAGTGGAGACGTCTCTGAACTGACCTAACTTTTTCTTTTTGGGGACATCACGCACAACGTTGCTGACAGGCCACTGGAAAAGGACAGATGAGTGTCGAGGAAAAACATGCAGAACAACGTGGAACAGCAGCAGAACGTCACCGTGCGCGCACGAGAGAGAAATCCAAATGAACAAAAAAAGGGCCGCTACATCATGTCTTGTCCAGTGATGATGAGGTTTGCATATGATATCCATCAAACATCTTGAAGCTTTGGTCATTTACTATTGACAAATGCAAAAAAGGCTACATCAGTCAGACAGTTAGAAAATAAAATAAAAAGCCCACTAATATACACAACAACCAGGCAATGCTTCTCCAAAAAACCAAGGCTCCACTCTCCCAGATCTGCTTATACTTTTGACAACAGAGAAAATTAAATAATATGGCCTTTTTTTTTTTTTTAAATTAACCCGTACAAAAAGCCAGTCCACACTGCTTTTCTCTCAGTAAAATCACATTCAGCAGTCGCTAAAAACCATTCTCTGGCATAGTTATCTGAAAACACCCACAGGTACTGTGCAGGGTCTAAAGAGTAAAAAGAAGAAAAGAATCAAACCAGGACATCTTCCGACTTTTCCATCTTAGAGAACACCAGATATACAGTATTAATCACTTACACACACATACATACGCACTCACTGATAGTCATATACATACACACATCATCAGAAAAATAAAAAAAGTAGAAAATCAAAACATAAAATAAAAACATGACGGAGGCGAGAAGTTTTTTTTTGTTTTCTTTACCACAAACTCGGAGCACTACTTTTTTTGTTGATTCTGAACAAATACATATTCACATTTCTCTGTTATATACACCATGTTAACACCTTGAAACCAATGTTACAAAAAGAACCTAACCTTGTACCTGTTAATTGTAGTGAGGAAGGAGGGACTGTTGTTTCCATTGAATGGCTGTTGCATAAAAAAAAAGCAAAAGATTACATATGCATTGGTTGTATTTGGCATGGTTTGTTTTTAAAAAATGAAGCTGAGAGTCGCTGTTGAGTTTCTGCAGTTGACAGAGGAAACCATTTCCATAGGAATGCCTTTTCCACACAGAAAAAAAGTGAAAGGAGGGAGGGAGGGGGGTGGGTGGGTGGGGGGATGTATCAATACTGTATGTGTGAAATCATCAGAGCAGATAAACGAGAGGAGGCTGACACCGGCAGAATCCTTCCAAAAATACATTCTTCCACTTTGTGCAGCTTCTGTCTCTTCAGAGGATTTTACATCGACCAAACAGTGGCACAGGAGTGTCTGACTGGTGTTTTCACACTGTGAGAAAACATCCAGCGTTCGTGCAGCTTTTTAAGAGTAAAATTCAAGCACTCTTCAAGCACTTTCAAGGTACCTAAACCTAAACTTGAAGCCTTTGTCATCACATGTAAATTGTTACTCTAAATGCCAGGAGACAACAAATATGACGACGGGATCGTCTCGTTTAAAATATTTAAAGATTTTTGGTTTCCATGAGCGACTGTGTCGATGATGAAACACCAGATTATGTTGAAAATCTCATGTTGAAGATTTCTGAGCTTCCTCTTTCTTTATCAACTGTTCTTCCTGAAGGTGCAAAAAGGGGCAGGAATCTAAGTGCAAGGAATTAAGTGCCTTTCAGTCTCTACAGATTTACAGGAATCGATGGCTTTGTCCCAGCTCTCTCCCTAAACTCTCCTTGGTTTTGCAGACACCTCATCATCACAGACATTTTGGGTTGGAGGAGGGCTAACTTTTATTTTGTTCTTAAGTAAGAACCGTAAACTGCAGGTAGGAGGATCCAGTTTACCACTGCATTACAGCCCTAAACTGTTGTAAACTGTGGCACCTTGAAAGTCTCAGTTTGGAGGTAGAGGGGAAGTTTTAATCTGAGACACCACTACGTTTTTACATAAACCAGCAGGTTGAGGTTAGAGATCAAAGGAAAGAAATGGGACGCAGCACAAGTGATGGTGACCTCAGGAGAGCTGGACATCGACAACTATTCTGATAATCAGTTAATAGTTTAAGTGATTTATTAAGCAAAAAGGACCAACATGCGCTGGTTCCTGTTTTATATATCGTTGTAAATATGAATGTCTTTTGGTTTTGGACTGCTGGTCGAACAAAACAAAGAGTGTGAAGACGTCACCTTGGGCTCTGGGAAACTGTGACTGACATTTTACAGACTAAAATCGATTAACCAAAAAAAAACCCCCAAGAGATTAATTGATTGTTTGTGTTGTAAATCTAAGAAGTGCTTGTTAGCCAGCCAAACGCTAACGTGAAGCATTTAAAGCAGAAAAATGTACATGATTTTTCTGATCAACAGTTGGCTGCGGAAGCTCTTTAGCCCTGCAGTCGACCAATCAGACGAGCTGCTCACAGTGTGAAAACACGACCAAAAGAAAAAAAGAAAGACGATCAGACAGAACTCCGGTCTGATAGAACAATAATGAGGTAATAAAAAAGGTGCTAAAAAAGCCTACTGATGATTTATCCACATTTCCAATAAATATACACACAGAAAAGTAGAAAAAATAAAACCCATCTCAGAAAGTCTCGGTACATAGTTTTCGACAGAGTTTCCTGCATTTAGGACTTAAATGATGAAGTAAGATTAAAGATGGTGACTGTTCCTGGGCCTCTGTTTGGACACACAGTGTACTGATCTGCACATAAACAACGTCCAAATACGCACACAGAGCATTTCAGCTGAGCACAAAGTGGTTCTCGCGTCACACGACACTGGAGGAGTTTGTGGGTGGAATGTTGACCTTGCACACTATCCCTCTGTATCTGGGTGATGTTGCATACGGTGAAGTATCGCTGTAGAAAAACAGTACACAGGAAAGCCCTATTCCACTGAAGGAGCATCAGACTGCATGTTGTTGTTGACCAAATGTGAGCGATGAGTTAGGTAGTCGGGTAGTCGGTCGGGGGTGATGACACTTCCTAATATCTGAGTGTGAGGACTGCGCTGTATGCAAAAACCCCTCTCCACAGATTCCACACAGTTTTTACAGAAAGATAAAAAAAGAAACAAGGAACCAAGAACAAGGATTCACGCAGGAATAGTTCAGTCGGAGATCGTGGGATTTTGTGCTGCTGGAGTTCAGACGTGGCAGATTTGACAAAAAGTAAAATCAATTAGGACCATTTGTGGTCGTAACAAATCACCGGATGTTCCCGGATGAAATTATTCCTGTGTAAAAACAAAGAGGGCTTAAGAGACTGATACCAAACACCTCAGTCCTTAAGCATCCCACACCTTTTGGTATTAGTGTGCCAGACTGAGCCCTAAGCAAATTCTGATATTCCACATGCCTGATAACAAGATCATACTTGTGTTTGCATTAATTTTAGTCATGTAAAGAATATTTAGAGGCAACGTCTGCAGAGTTTTTCCTTTTCTAAATTCCCGGTAAGGTGTGAACTATAAGTAGCACATCTTATCTGTGTGTGTGGACTTTTGTTGTTGTTGTTGTTGTTGTTAACAGAGGTCTGTTATCACTGAGAGAGACAGTGTCTGACTGAGCAACAGTAGTCAACAGAAAACTGTAATGTGTGTGTAGCCAGTGGAGTGAAGTCTTCATCAGGGAACCAGAGGTGGAGGGAGAAGAGGGTTGAATCCCAAAAGAATAAAAAAGAAGAAAATCCTGGAGGGGAACAACACTGATGAACCAGGTTTGTGGGGGGGAAGGAGAGAGTAAAAGAAAATAATCTATTTTTTTGTGACTCAACCCATCCTGTTTTGATTCAATGTCATGACAGCTTTAAATTAATTACCCATCACATCTTTGTTAGGAACTTCTATTACTAAAGCCTCTACTTAAATGTCATTATATAGGAACAATATCCAAAAGCGCGTCGTTTGCTGCGACTGCGGGTACAACTTTGATGCGGCTAAAGTACCGTTAGCATCACCAGAGGTCACGTAATCACAGCAAAGCACGCGGTTTAAGATATTATTATGCTTCTTTTTTTTTTTATACAATGGTTACAAACACATGTACTGTCTGAAAAGTTTTCTCGAAAGTATTGTACATACATAAGAATAAAAAAAAAAAAAAGAAAAAAAAAAGAGGAGAAAGCAAGAAGAGATGGCTAACTAGCTCCCCGGTCACCACAAGAGAAAGCAAAGCACCACCGCCCCCCAAAACAAAGTGTGGCTTCTTGTAGCGCTGAATGGGACGACGAAGGGAGCGCGAGAGCTAGCTATATTTTAAAATCAATTGCTTGAAATTTCTTTTCACATTTCAGAAGATGGAATAACTTCCCTCTCCACTGCAACATTTAGCGGTTTTACAATATCATGATGCCAAACAATAATCTCATAAAAACCATGAGCTGACATTATTAGAATTAAAAAAACAAAACCAAAAAAAACCTGGATCCAATCACATTATACATAGTTTTGCTGTTCTGAGTAATCAATTAATTACACTTTTTTTTCGTTTAAAAGGAAAGCAGTTACAAGAGAAGAGTGAGCTCATCCGCAAGTCTTTGTCCTTCTGTACTGTACAATACTACCCGCCTGCACGGTGCACGTGGCAAACAACACTGATAGGCCGAGAGATAGCATGAAAGATACAGAGAGAGAGAGAGAGAGAGAGAGAGAGAGAGAGAGAGAGAACCCAACAGGGCTCTGTATTCACAGCTGCTGAGGTGAGGGGTAAAATGTGACGGACAGACAGTTAAATAATAATAACAGTCTCTTTTTTTATACTTTGAAAAAACTAAAAATAAAACCTCCTCCCAGGGGAGAAAGACACGTAAGTTCCAAACTGAGCAGCATCCCGTCTGTCTCCCATCCATCAATCAATCCATCCTGGCTGTTGTCAAAGCTTGTTCTGATGATCATGAAGATGAAGATGATGATGATGATGATGATGATAACGGTGAGAGCAGAATGTTTTTTTTTGTTTTTAAACAAAACCAAAACAATTCAACCAAAAAAAAACAACAAAATAAAAATAAAAACAGAAGACGTAATAGAATAATATGTAGAAGAAGAAGAAGCAGAGCTTGGGAACAACTCCAACTTCCACCAGGCACTGTAGCTGATAGAGAGAGACAGTCACAGAACCAGCTGATACTGAGCTTCTATCCCACAATGCCACAGAGGTCTGAAACCTTAACATTCCCACATCGCTGAGAGACAGGTAGAGGAAAACGACAAACAAACAGAACTAAAAGCCAGAGGTGCTGCTGTGCGGGATACTCCCACACTTATAAAACGCTGAGCTCAGCTGTATGCTGCAACTCATGCTCCCAAGATGCACTGCTGCTGCTGCTGCGACGACGGCCCTGACAGAAACCGTCGGATCAGAAAAAAAACAAAAAACAAGAAGGATGCCGGCCCTGATTTGACAGTGACGACAACTTGGCAAATCTACAATGATGTCGCAGTTGTTTTCTTGGGTCAGGAAGCAGGAAGTAGGTCACCAAGGAATGAGCAGCAAGACAACACTGCCTTTAAATAGGCTGAGGCAGACAGACAGGTTGTCAGACAGATTAGACAGGCAGGTTTAAATACACTGCTGCTCCTTCTGACTTTCTCAAAGTACTGGGCGGTAACACAACCAGCCCTGAACACCCCCCCCCCTCTCGCACAGGAGCGGTCAGGCTGCGTAACTCCACCGACAGCCAAACCTCTCTGAGCCTACAACACTGTGGCCGTCCAAACATCCATCCTTCCATCCATCCTTCCATCCATCCATCCATCCGAAAGGTGAGACAGCGACAGCAATGGGTCTGGTGCACCGACCTCCGAGGAGGAGGCGTAGAAGTGAGAAATAGAGGGCGTAGGAAAGCTGAAGGGGTGGGGTTGTCACTCGGTGAGCAGCTGCTGGAGGAGGCTCTTCTGCTGGGCCTGGTTGTTCTGGGAGCCCTGTGGTCCGGGGCCCTTCTGGGAGGCCGCGGCCCCGATGGAGCCCTGGTTCAGGTAGGAGTCACTGCCAACCAGGTTCACTGTGCACTGGACGTCCGCAAACACCCGGACCTGCTGCACCTACAGACAGAAGCAACAATCATACAAGGACCAAATAGCACTGAATGTTTCACAGCCTTGTCTTCATTACAGCCCAGCAGATGCTGGATTTTTGAAGCTGATACTGAAATCAATATTTTAAAGGCTACTAAGGATATAATCAGTCGATATTTGTTTAAATATTTTACATAAGCACATTAAATATTTTTGATAAGGATCCCTTAAACTTGGTGTGACTGTGTAGGTAATAATCTCTAATAAGTAATCTCTATATAGCTATAATTTCTGTACTGCAGTTTCTCAATACTCATCAGCTGACATATACACAGATGCCAGTATATCTGTCATATGCCAATAACACAGGCCATGCCGATGTATTAGTTTAGTGTTTAGTGTTACCTTTGTTTTTCTGAGACTGGGCATCTGCAGGTTTCAAAAACAAACTATGAAGAACTTTACTTGGAGGTCAAATTTAGAACAAACAAACAACAGATGCCACTATGACGACGCCATTTCCAACATGCTGTATACTCGGATAGCACAAGGAGAACTGTACTTATATTTTATGGACTTAAAACTTCAGAGAAATGCACTACAAAGCCCGGTACTAGGAGGGTGAGCAGATGGAAAACACGAGACAGTCAGCAACCCGTCAAGACAATAAAGTCCTGCAGGTTCAAAGTCACGAACCTGTTGGTCGCTGCACACTGAACCCACGTTGCTGAGGTTACTGTTGCTCATGCCAACCGGCTGCCCCATGGGAGGTAATGAGCCGACACCACCCGAGCCTCCGGCCATGGAGACGGTGATGCTCATGTTGTTGTAAACCCCCTGCTGGCCAAAGTCCTGTCCTGCACTCTGTCCTGACTGACTGAACAGGCTGCAGTACACAGAAACAAACAGAGAAGACAGCACATTACACAGAGGGCATGTGAAAGAGTCTCATTTAAATACACAAATGTGTACTGTGTATACTTCCTAACCTGTTGCTGCCCATGCCTGTCTGTTGCCAGCTCTTCATGTCTGGTGACTGGTAGCCAGGGGGCGGGGCTTGCTGAAGCAGAGGACTCTGGGAGGTGGAGTTTTGAGGTGACAACAGCGGACTGGTCGGGCTCATCTCAGGAGGGAAAGATGGGTCCTGCTGGATAGCTTTGAAAGAGGAAAAGTAAAAAGGTTGAGTCAGTTAAGATGAACAACTTTTGATTATATTATAACAAAAAGTGCCATGCAGGACCATAATAAGACACAACTGGTAATTTAGGTTAGTTTTAAGTAAAATTTTCTCTGCACCTTGGTTTGTCCTTTGTACTTTTTGTACTAAGCAGTTTTTTCTGTGCAGTTTGAACTTCGTCTTCATGTGGTTTTACACTGCACCTTCTCTTGTCATCAAACCAATCAGGTCTTTGCCCTTTTGGTTTTCTGTTGATGAATTAGAGGGGTTTTTGGTGGCTATTCTTTGCTAATGCTAACTACCTAGTTCATCTTATTTTTACAAAAAAGTTAAAAGATGAAATACGTGACTGTGGATTTTTACAAGGCTAATAATAACTGGACATTGGGTGAACTAATATCATAATGTTTAAGTATAAATATCTACAAGAAAGAGCAGCAAAACAACTGTGGTGGAGCCAGTTTCCTTGGACTCACCAGATCCTCCAAACTGCTGAAACAAGTTCTGCTGTAATGAGGAGTTCACGGTGCTGTTGAACTGGCCCTGCATTAGCGTCTGGTTATTCAGGGGAACTCTAGTGGACAGTTTGTTGTCCAGAGGGCCCCCGGTCATGGGGCTGAAGTGACTCGGTGAGGTAGGGGATTTTCCCGTCATCGGGTTGTACCCTGGTGGGAAGTTGAACTGCTGCTGTTGCTGCTGAGGCGTTGTTGGTGGACCTTTTGGGACCCTGGCAGTTCCAAGGGTTGCCACAGCTCCAGCCGGCGCGCCCGCCATGTTCTGTCTCATCAGCATGACCTTCTGCTGGAAAAGCTGGCGCTGGCGGTGCTGGATGCTGTAGAGTTCCCTCTGACGCTGGGCCAGCATCTGGGCATTCAGCGGAGGCTGCTGAGAGATGTGATGTACAAGAGCTTGTTACACAGAACTTATTCCCTATTTTCAAAGTAAATATACAACACACCTTGTTATTCAAGAGGTCACTTGTACAGGGTATCACAGTAAAGAGGAAAGATTTTGTTGTTGTTTCAAACTGTTGCTTTAATAACTGAATTTGGCTCATGGTGCAAAAAACAAGTTTATCTAATGTTCTACATTTACAGTACAAATGACAATGCACAACAGTTGAAAGTGAAATTAACCTATAATTTAAAAAAGCACATTACTTCAAACATCTATATTAAATCACAATAATAGTCCAATTGTATTTCTTATCTCAATTGCTTATACTGCCTTTAAATTTAGCTACTTTCCCCTTCTAAAGGAACACAACATTGACAAATTTTCACCTTCAAAGGATGATACAGCGAACTGTTAGCGAGTTGCAGCAGATCTGGAGCAACATTAGCATTCAGTTGGGGTCGTGCTTCTGGTCCAAAATTCACCCTCTTAGCTCAGTTTTGGCCTTTACCAACTCCTGAGGGAAATATCTGGCTCTTTAGTTACTGAATGCTCCACTATGTTCACCAGCTAGTCTTAACTAAACTAACTTAAGTTTTTTTTTGTTTTTTTGCTGAAAACAGCTGTGTGCTGCTGCTGGAAATGACACAAATGACAGTGAACCAAATTATCAAAACTGCAGGCTGTGAAACCAAAAAGAAGCTGGAAGATTAAAAATAAGCTGAAAAGATGCTGAGAGGAGAGAGCTGCTAATGATCTCTGTGTTCATCACTACAAGCAACCCTGCACATAGTTATTTGATCCATTGTAAATATAAAAAAATATTGTTTACAGCAGCTTTATGTAATATTAAGTGGGTGTAGCTGAATCTATGTAAACAAATGATCTTGATAGTCTTTCAGGCTCTGTGGAAAAACAGCAGTGGGTGGTTGGGGTGAGCTGAGCACCATTTGTTGCCACTGTGACTCACTTGTGAGGGCATTTGAGGCTGCTGAACCCCCTGACGAATCCCGATGTTCACGTGCTGGGCTCCTGCTGGAAACTGATTCATGCCTGCCATCCTGTTCTGGAGCTGAGACAGAGGGACGGAGGAAGAGGAAAAAAGGAAATAAACAGATGTCAGACAGGTGTTGAAGGATGGAGGGAAGAAAAAATTAGATCATTTACAGAGGCAGAAGGAAAGGAGTCGAATATTAGTGATGAGGGAGGAGAGGGAAGTTCTTTTAAGAGCATTTTAATATTTCAAAATTGATTGATTCAGACTAACACAGAAAGCTACAAATCAATACTTTGTGCTATTCCTTACCCATCTCAGCATTTGTCTTTCACCATCAGGAAAAAAATATGTATAGTATATGAAAACACTGAGGGCACAGGAAATGTGAAAATAACAGAAAAACGTTCCTTTCTTTCACTTGTTTATGGATTGTGTGTTGCTGTTGTATGAGCAGCCTTTGAATCGTGTGAATAAATGACACCAATAAGGTTTCTGAACACACGTCTCCCTGCACAGTTGTGACTGTACGCATTAAACTCATTGGGCCACAGCGGAAACAGTTCACCCTGAAAGCGTGTTGTAAAAGCACCACAAGTAGCAACATCTTCCGTCCCAAATGGAATATAGTCCAAATGAAATGGAATACAAAATAAAGACAAAGCACCGCCTCTGTGTCCTCACCTGCTGTGGGCCCTGCAGCCTCTGCTGCAGCTGCAGACGCAGTTGGTTGGGTGGCAGCCTGAGCGGAGTGCCAATCCCCTGTGGTCGCGTCATGCCTGGCCTCAGCCCCGCCCCTGTCGTCCCACCAGGGAAAGCCCCCCGGGGGGCTCCGAACCCCAGACCCTGTGGCCCCACTGTGGCCAGCTCTGGAGGAAACTGAGCTTGTGGAGCTGGTGTAAATTGGGAAGGGTAGGTGGGGAGTTTAGGGTCCATGGAAACTGGAGTGGCAGTGGATTGCTGAGTTGGGAAGCTTTGGGGCAAAGAGTCAAAACAGCCACCCTGGGAAGAGGCAGAGAAAAATAGGACAAAGAGATATTAATGATGTGTTTCTTTATTATAAATGAAAACAGCTCATAGCCATGTCATTTGAAAAAAACAACAACAACCATTTGCTACATTACGTTATGTTTCTGATGTCTAACAGACTGCCGGCTGCCCTCTCCCTCCCTGATGTCACTCTATTTGTTACAGTGAACAAAATGAAGTGTAAGAGCCAGTGACAGCCCTTGATAACAGCCAATATATACACTCTGAACAGGCTATATACTATATTCTGAAGCTAAAATAACTGGAGTAAAGCTGGGGATTGCTTGCAAAGTGAAAGTGAAAACACCTCCTGCTCCTCAAGCAGGGCTTTTGCCAAATCCAGCTTGGTGTACTACAAATATGTAGAGCAGAGGCTACCAGAGGCAACTGTTTTGTTTGTTTTGAATAATAATAGTAACCCTGTAAAATTAATGACGATTCACTGATATTAACATAAAACATGTAGAGCTTTTCCTAACTACACTCTTTGTGCCTGTGCACATGCACTGCCCAGCTCTCTCGAGTATCACACACTCACCTGTACCAGTTTGTCAATACCCAGGGCCTTATCCAGCTCAGCCAGCTCACTCTCATCAGTCCTACTGAGGAAGGAGACGAGCTGCTCCAATAGAGCTTTCTCATCGTTTCGGCCTTCGGGTGTGGTCGGAGGGCCCAGCACTTCATCCAGCGTACAGGGCACACACTGCCTGCTCACACAGGGAAACACAGCGTCTTATGGCACTGCTGCACATCATCATCAATCATAGCATTTTTCTCCCACAACTTCAGGATAGATAATTAAAAGTTAAATGGCAATAGACTGGGTATTATTGAGAGTACAATAATGCTTACTCTTGTGGTGATGCCAAGGGAGCTTGTAAAGGCGTTCCAAGACCATCAAAGGACAAGGTGTCAGACAGAGCCAGGGGCTGGAACTGGGAGTCTCCCACATCCATCTTGGTTAGGCCTGAACCAGATTTTAACACAGTTTTAAGGGAAGAAAATACACAATTAACACCCCAGAAAAACATCTATTGACCATTAACTTGGACTCAAAATAATCAGATTCAACAATTATAATTAAATCATATTAAGTTCATGTACAGTAAGTAGCACCTTGCTATATTTAAACAGTACCTTATAAGCTTAAGTGCCTGATTTTGATGCCAAAGCATTGTACAGTATAGTGCAAAGCTATATCACTTGTGGGGTCATATATGTAACAGAATACACCCAATGGTGATATGTGGTGGTATGGTAATTTCTGTAAGAGTGTTGAAACTTTCAACCTATAGAGGAGCTATGCTTTACTGCTACAGAAGATTCAGTGTCAAGTTACTAACAGGGTTCCCACAGTTGTCATTTCCCAGGACATTTCTTGTACATTTTCACCGACTAACAGTTTGACTGCAATATGTTTTCTTGTATACCAGTGCTTGAACTGAATGGGTTGATAACTTCTGCCTCCGGAAAGGGGCTGTTGTCTTTGGGGGTCTGGAAGGGGTCTCCCTGTCCCTGGGCCTGTGTCTGGTTTGGAGTGGAGGGACTGCAGAAGTCAAAAGATGACTGACTCTGAAGGCTGCAGCCAGAGGGCGGGCCACCATCACTGAGCCCTGGGAAACAAACACAAGCACGTGGAAAATGAGGGAAAACAAATAAAAAAACGGGTGAAGAAACCTTTAGTGTATAATACACAGACTCACACTTTGAGACTTTTATAGACATTTGACATTCTGCACAGGTGTTCCATGTGTGGTCTGTTGACACTGCAATACCTTTTAATAACCACTAGGGGGAATACAGACTAACTATATTTAGGTAAATAAATGAATGAATGAATAGAGGGAGCTGTCTGGATTATACTACTATACTGGATACTACTACTACTACTACTACTACTAATAATAATAATAATAATCTGAGATAAACACTATTTTGTCCTTTCTTGACATGAAAATGGTAAAAATACATATATATATTTTTTACAAACACACAGCAGTTTGAATAAAATATTTATGCTGCACTTCAGTGTCCATAGGTGGTATCTTTTTAATCTGGCTTTTAATTTGGAGTAATGTTATAACCTTAGTTTTTAAGTTTTAATCACTGGTTTTTATATTACTTTTTTCCCCTGGTGTTTATTTTATTTTATTTGTTTTCAACATTTTATTGTTTTATTGTTGTAATTTTCACTCTTGCAAAAATGTTATCTATTGTCATCTATTTTTGTATTTATTTTTTGTCTGTGTTGTTTTAATCTTGCTTTGGGCTACATGTTTGTATGAAAGGTGCTATATAAATAAAGTTGAGTTGAGTATGTAGGTAGAATATTATGCTTAAGTCTTTCCTCCTCTGCATGAGCCCCTGCCCCCTGCTAAGTTGAAACTGTACCTCTGTTAGGAGTGCCGGAAGGCTCTCTCTTCACATTTACATTGCGGGGAGTTCTGGCCTCGCCAGGATGGAGCTGAGTGGGTGACTGCAGTTTGAGCTGGGGGGAAGGGGAGTGGAGCTGTGGTGACGGCGATTGCAACTGGGGAAGGGACTGGGGCTGGGGGGACTGGAGCTGAGGCACGGGGGACTGGAGTGGAGCTGGGGGCTGAGGTTGGGGGGCCGGAGACTGGAGTTGGGGGCCTCCTCCAGGGGTTGTTGAATCTTCACTGCCCGGTTTGGCTCCACTTGGTCCTCTCAGGCCAGGCAGCAGCTGGGTGAGAGGGTCCATGTCAACAGGGCCACCAGACATCTGAGGGCAGGAAACGGAGAGTAAAGCATAAACAAATGACAACGGATAGAGATGAGGAAAAAGACAGGATGGAAGATTGAAAGGTGTAATGGCGTGAAAGAGTAAACAATTAAAGAATAATCGGTGGCAGAAAAGGGGGGGGCAGACGATCAGCGACGGAGAGATGGGGAGACAAAGGGTCAAAGGCCAGTGAGTTTCAAAGGCTGCAGCTGGTAGCTGAGCCTACAATGGAGACAAAGTCCAAGAAAATAAACATTCAACATGATTTACAACGGCTCTCCGGCAACTGCCAATGCAGGAGCAAAGCTCAGTAGAGGTTAATTCCCATGCTTAATTGTGAAGTATTCTTTCTCACAGGGAATGCCTGTGTAAATCTGAAAGCAACAGCAGCATGCATGCATGAGTGTACCCCAGAGGGAAGATGCACATTTCAGTGATTAGGTCATCACAGTTAAGATTTTGGTGTCATGACGGGTCCAAGTTGG
The DNA here is from genome assembly GCA_002120245.1 of Maccullochella peelii. NCBI lineage: Eukaryota > Metazoa > Chordata > Actinopteri > Centrarchiformes > Percichthyidae > Maccullochella > Maccullochella peelii. Next base: position 21,838 of record LKNJ01000370.1, on the reverse strand, counting down.
ACAGAGTCCTGTGTAGTCTGAGCCAGTTTTTTGGCTGTTGACAGTTGGGTTTACCACAAACACAATGCAGGTATGCTGAATGCATGTTCAGCCTGATTAATACCAGACTGCTGCCAAAGTTTAACTGCTGGTCTGAATGAGGCGTTAACTATGCTGGCTAAGAGTCATTCTGCCCTATCAGGCCGGCCCTACCGCACATTAACTTCGCTGTCTCTCAGTTCAAATCACTTGGTGGTTGTGAAGATCAGCAAGGCCTCTGGGGTAACTCCTAGTAGGCTTTTAAACTCAGCCTTGTCTCTTTTATCTTATTCTGATCTACAGTCCAACCGATACTTGATTTTTCAGGCAGATACCGATATAGAAATTTAATATGTTAACGTTTTAAAAAATCTGATGAAGAGGATTGATAACGATCCCTTAAAGAGTTAGGGTTAGGGAAACCCTCACAGGTGTTTTCAGTTATTTTGGTTAATTAGCCCTCTGCTAAGGTTGAAGGTGGTCGGCGCTTTGCTAACAGGAGAGTCCTGGAGATGTCAATCAAACACTACCTACGTGGGTTTACCAGGAGCGTGCAGGGCCTTTAAATGTATTTCTTTTAAGGAATGGTGACCTAGATATGTACTGAGCAGGACATTGACCTCAAACATATTCTGGCACTTCTGCACAGCAAGTTTATGTGATCTGCCAACATACACATACACACACACACACACACACACACCCAGGAGATTTACTGGTCTGGGTCTTTTCTGCTGCAGTAGTTAACAACCCATTATAAACTGCAACAGTGACCAGTTTGGCACTTAACTGAATTAGAACTGGGATCTTTCATGTGGCAGTCCTAGGTAAGCCAGCATTCAAAGTCATAGATTGGAACTTGTGCATTTACGATTTGTAAAAATTCAATGACTGACTGAATGAAATCCTGCAACCTAAAATGGCATATGGTTGACCACGACTGTTAAAGCCCACAAATATCCATCAACACCCAGGCAATGTCAAACAGAGATAGTGTGTGTGACAGATGATGTTTATGGTTACTAAACTTTTCTCAATTCTAAACACCAGAACACTCCAGGATACCTGTCAAAGGTCAAATCGTTGGACTAGTTTGGGTCATTACAGATCACCACGACATTGACAACAACTGTACCGTGGAGTCTCGGCTGTCCCTGCGGCCATCTCGGCGGTACTCTCTGATTGGGCTTGATTTGGGACTGATGCAGGCTGAGCTGCTGGAAAGTCCTGCAGGTTTGGATGCACCTCCTGCCGCAACGTTAGACCCCGTACAGGCCGCTGCCTCCATGCTGGCCCTCTTCTCCACTTTTACCCTAACCGTCTGCAGGCTGAGGGCAGATGGAGGTGGCAGGTCCCCCAAGTCCTTCAAAAACAAATTACGTTTCAGTGAGTTGAAAATTTAATAAAAAAAATAGGTCAATAATATGGATTTTACAGGGCAAATACCAATGATACTCTTTATTCACATTCACATTGATCAAGGCTAACAAAATGTAGTACTGTGTAATAAACAGACTTTCATCTCTTAAAATAAACGCTAATGAATTTGTGTGAAAATAATGACAGAACCTTATGTGTAACGCTGCAATAAAAAATTAAAAAATGTAAAGGGCATATTTTAATGGTCACCTTTTCGTCTGTATCCAGGAGAAATCGGAGTAGTTGATGGTCCTGTGGCTCTCTGGAGCTGGACTTGGAAGCTGCTGTAGTCAGTGCCGGACTGGCAGGCGGCTCTTTCTTAATCTCGACCTGGTTTTTGTTTATTCCTTCCTCAGTGGTGGCAGAGGTGTCATTGGGACTACTGTCCTGGAGCAGCCGGTGCAGGATCTTATGTCGTTCTGTTAGAGTACTGTGAGAGGCAGGGCACTGAGGGGCAGGAGGAGGGTTAGGAGGATGAGGTGATGAGGTGCAGTGGATGCTGTTGTTGTTAGATTCAACTCCATTCCCATTGCTATCCACGAGCTGATTGGGTTTGGGGTTACCTAGCTGTGAGGCAGAAGGAAGGGGGGCTTTAACAGAGTCCTCTCCCCCTCCTTCTCCTCCCTCTGGGGGTTTTGCAGATGGAGGCAGAGTAGAGGAGCTGGTGGGCGTACTGGTTTGTCTCTGAGGGACAGGAGAGGACTGGGAGAAGGACCCCGTTGACCCACCGCTCACGCCGCTACTACCGTCTCCGCCAGACTGCTGCCTGTTGAGGCTGCCTCCACTACTTAGTGCCCCGGCTGGGGACTGGAGGCCTGGTGTGGAAGGAGAGAAGGGGTTCCCCGGTACCCGAGGGCTTCCCCCTAACCCAGGACTGGCCCGTGGCATCCTGGGTGAGATAAAAGAGGTAGGGGTGGCTGTGAGTGGGCTACTCAAAGGAGAGGGGCTGTTGACCTGCTGGGAACAGGTCCTATTGGGTGTCAGGTAGCCTGAAGGTGTGGCTGGGTTATGTCCGTGGGAGGAGGCGTTACTGTTGTTGGGGTGAAGGCCCGAGGTGGCGAGGCCTGAGCCTTGGGTCCAGTTGCCGCTGGGAGGAAGGGAAGGGGAGCGGGAGGGAGTTTGGGCAAGGCTGCCAAGATTCGGTGGAAGGCTGGGGTTAGTGTTTTCCTGAGAGCTAGCAGTGTTGTGTTCCCTGGGAGAAAGAAGGAAAGTAAAGGATAACTGTAACCTGAGGAGACCACGTGGCAGAGCAAAAAACAGCCAAGGATCAAGTCTACAGGGTGTAAATGTGTGCGTTTATATACACAGTATCCCAGTTTTGAGTCTTATCCTGGTTTCTAATGGAACATAAGAGAAACCTGGTTCTAATTATCCAGGTTTCAGATCTTCTGCATCAGTGCAGGTATGTCTTTGACTCTTCCATGTCCAGCAATCTGTCATTTCTGTACCGACTCAGTTACCTCGACAGTTGAGGTTGATTTCTGGCTGCCTGGACTGAGCTATATTTACCACTCTTCAACTTCTCCCTCTAATCAATACAAGACTACAGCAAAAATAACATTTATTCTCTGCAATACCAGTGTCATTTCAGGATGAAAATCAATATTAAGTCGTGTATCATCGTATTTTTTGTTGTTTTACTTTAACTTAGAACTTGAGCTAACAATGCACCTTCAAACATGGCGAGAGAATGATGAGTTCACATGCCACAGTATCCCTGTTTCTATCAGAGTACTCGAGCTAGCATATCCAGGTTTCTGAAACCAGGATATAGTATCAACATGTGCAAAACATTTCCTGGATACTCTAATAAAACACTACTAAACCGGATACTCATGTGCAATGTAAACACACCCATTGTGACCCTACAGTCTGCAACAATGTCCCTGTGCACAGGTTAAAAGATGATAATTCACATTACTTACTTACTCTTGTTATGGCTTCATGTTAAATGCAGTTTAGTTCATTAACTTGTGTTTGAGTGTCTGTTTGACTTCGTAGCACTGGGCATCTTCAGGATTTGGGATAATCTTTTTCATGAAGCAACAGAATATTCTGTCGAATTTACAGAGATTTTTTACTATGTTTGCTGTGCATTTTTACATGACATGCGATTGTTAATTTGGAGTGCATCACCTCACAATCCATTGTTTGGAACCAGCTCCAAAAATGGAGTGTAATGTATCATTGGAATATGTGGAAATCTGTGCATTAGCGTGTGTACGTGTCCAACACAGTACCTGTCAATAGTGTGAATGCCCATAATGAAGGGCTGTACGTCAGGGTTGGGGGGGCAGCAGAACTTGCAGCGGGTCTGAGCGCTGAGCGGGGTGCCATCACTTAATGCGAAATGGTACAGCGGGCTGATGGCAGTGCCGTGGGTCATCACTGTACAGAATACCAAACACACACACAGGACAAGAGAAAAAGGCAAACAGGGTTTAGACTTTGGTCTCATCTCATTGGCGGCGTTCTGGAAGGGAAACCGCCCGGGGACTCTATAGTTCTGCTGGGGGACGATTGGGAGGAACGGCCTCCCCGATCTGAACCCGAGCGGTGTTCTGTTGTTGGACTTCTGTGCTAGCCATGGATTGGCCATAACAAACACCGTGTTTGAGCATAGGGTTGTTCATACGTACCTGGTACCAGAACACCTTAAGCCGCAGATCGATGGCGTTTCATAGATGAAACAATAAATCGACTCATTGATAGTTGCAGCCCTAGACTGAAGCTCTGTGTATTCTGATCCCCCTTCTTCTGCCTGCCTTTAGTCTGCATATGCAGTATGCTAACTCTGAAGGTGATGCAAAATTTGAACTAAGCTCGCCTGACACACCCTGCTGCAAGTATGAAAAGTTAGTAAAATGTAGTATTCGAGTCATTCTATTACAATGGTATCGAAGCAGTGCTGAAACTCTGGTAACCATGACAAAGCTGGCAGAGAGCGTGTCAATGATTTCTGGGAGTGAAAATGAACAATCAGTTGTGGCTACTCACCCTCATGCAGCAGCTTCTTGGCGTGGGAGGGCTCTTTACCCTGCGGCTGAAAGAAAGCGTAGATGCACTTCCTGACCAGGTCCTCCCAGCCAGGCCGGCCTGTCGCTCGCAAAGCACTCGTTTCTATGGAGATGATCTTCCCTGGAGCGGAGAACCACACACACACACCATCAGTCTACACAGATTTCAACATCTGCAGTAGCCTCCACACATTCAAAGTTCACACTGTGACCTCATGAAAAATTATATAGTTTTCGAGTTGGAACATTTCCTAAAATGCTCTTTAATTCTGATTATTCTGTTTGGGTTTTCAGTCCACCTGGACACAAATGCATTACATTAATGTAACATAATAAAATAAATGTGTAAAACACGATAAAAGTATTTGTATATTCTGCTACTTTCCTGTAATGTAACCCAACAACATGCCCATGGAAATGATCAGTTTCTCTGACTGTACCGATGTGAAGTACTCCTCTCAAAATTCCATCGTATTCCAGCAATACAATGACAATAATCCAATAATCCATGCATGACTAATGACTATTATACAATACCTGTGTGTGTGTGTGTGTGTGTGTGTTACCTGTGGGGTCCTGCTTTGTGATGAAAGACTCAGTGCTGAAAGGCTGGGCGCGAGGTATCCGACAGGCAATACAGATCAGGCAGCTCTGCAGGTCTGAAGAAAGAAAGGACAAATAAGTTCTGTAAGCCAAAGAAAAACAAAAAACACGGGGACAAAGGAAGAAAAATAGAGAAAGAACAGATGTGTGACCCTCAACAAATCTCAAAACTGCCATGGAAAAGATGCACATAGATAAACATGTAAGTGAATTATGCCACATGATCGAGGTTTATATTACCATCTAATTTACACAAAATACTAGATTCATATTTTTCTAATATCCCTCTCAGATAAACACAGGTGGTAGAAACATACATGTCAACCTGTCAAAACTCAAAAATCTGATCATCATTTTGGTTTCTCTGTATAAATGAGAAATTATAAATACTGACAGCTAAAACTATTTGGTGATAAAATGTTTCTCTCCACTCACTTGAAGAGCTCAATTTAGAAACAAGAGGTGGTTAAAGCCATTAAAAAGGATGACTGCAGCTTTTTTTTTACCATATATACACAGTGGCTTCAGTTCCTAGATGTCAATAGTGGTTATGTTTTGCATACTAAGAGAATAGTGTCAGGGGTCAAGAACACTTTTCACAACTCACTGTTGGTTAGAAAACTGCTAAATGTCTGACGAGGTTCATGAAACATTATGGAGACAATAGTACGAGGATTGTGTAACAAGCCACACTGGGTTAAATAACAAAGCAATCGTAATAAAAGACACGAGACTCGACAAAGAAATTACAAACTTAAGCTACAGTGATGACACACCAGTAACCAAATACATTTCATATTACAATTTTTAAAATAACAGTAACAAAGCCATTTACAGAAATAAAGATAAAAGACAGGCAACGTTGTATTCTGTGTACTGATATTGCCTATCTACTGACTGAGTGTAAGAAATGCCTGCAGACTGTGTGCACTCTTTGTGTGCATGTGTATGTGTTTGTACCATCTCCCTCCTCCTGCATGGTCCGTGGTTGGGACACGGTGAAACACTGCATGATCTCATATTGCTGCCGAGCCTCCGGATTTTCTGAATCCAACTCGTCCGGCGGCCTCTTCAGCATGCGGCAGTTAAAGGTGTGGCTGTTCCTTCGGCTAGGTTCCTGTGGCCACGGCACGCCGTTTACTGGACAAAAAGGGAAACAAGTTCAGTACTGATGAGCACAACTACAATTAGCTGTTGTTATTAATACGAAAAAAGAAATACATCCATTGGGAAAATGTTAAAGGTACCAAAAGGCAGGAAAGAAAAAGACTACGTTTCACATTTTTAAAAACACAACCCATGTTTTATGAAGAAGGAAATGCACACGTTGTGTTTTGGTGAGTAACACTGAATGTAAAAAGCTAATTTGTTTACAAGAAAACTCCTCAGGTGAGTCTGTTACACAACATATTTTAATGCTGGATGCAATTATTACTTAAGCAATCCCAATAAACACTGCTGCTTCTTTGTTACTTCCGTAACATTGCTTTAAGATCGAAGTTATTTTTTCTTCCCCTTGTTTTAAAAGAATAAACCTGTTTTTAGTTTCTCTGAGAGTGGGTGTTGGAGAGCTTTGTTTCTGAGGAGAAAGGAGGAAAGAACTGCTCAACCTTGTTGTTCGCTATCTTTTGTCCTTATATGACCCCCCCCCTCAGGCCCCCCTCCATTTTCATTATAATCTTTTTTCAAGGTTGCAGCTAAACAATTAAAACAACATTATCACAGGGGAAGAAAGTCACTGTTTCACTCTTCCCTCGCTCCTCAAACTCACCCACACATACCATATGCTGCGTCTCTACTCTGACATCTCTGTGTGGAGCACTTAAAACTGTGTTAATTTAAAATCTCCATAGCTCGTCATTCTACCTTTCTTCATAGCTCTTCAAATTTGCTTTAGCTGAAGTATTTTCCATCAATAAACCAAGTTAATATCTATATTAAAAGGACTGTATAGTCATTTTTCAGCCAAAACCCATCTTCTGAGTTTTATTGCCTCCTTAATGGGTTTCGTTGGCATGGAAACTGTCAAATTTGAAGATACTGAAAATGTAATTACCAAATATCTTTTAAAAAATTATAGCTATTGGCATATTAAACCTAGGACATAAAGTATTAGACATCAGATGCATGCACAGTCAGTTTTCTAAGTTAAAACCAACAGTCCCGGCTCACTCACCCAGGCTCTTGGGCAGCAGATTGCGAACAAATTCATTGTGGTCGCCCACATGAAGGATGCTGTAGACACTCGAGGTCATCAGCTCCTCCTGGGCGTATCCAAGGTAACTCGTCACGTTCTCGGACACAAAGACGATGCGGCCCTCCCGGTTGACGACGAAGAAAAACCCATCAAGGGCCTGAATGAGCAGGAGAAGGAGCGGGAATATAGAGAGGGGAGGACGAGGAAAAGAAAATCAGATTGCGTGAGTTGGAGTAAAAAGCCCAGCAGTGGTGGTGGGTAAGACATGTCGTGTGTATGTACTGTTCACCTCTAGCAGCATGGGCCCCAGTGCCTCCTTCTCCACCAGCCCCTGGCTACTGGAGGAGATGTCGCTCTTCTGCACCTCATCATCTGGAGACAGGAGAGCTGCTTTCTCTGTCAAGAGGAAACCAACATCAAAAATCTGAATACACAGACACACAAGTGTCCTGAAAACATCTTACTTACGTACTTTATTCAAACCAAAAAAAATAGCATTAATAGCATGTATATACATGCACCTGTAAGTGACCTAGAAACTTTAAGACCTGGACCCCAAAGCAGGGATCATACAGCTTTTTAAGAGTAAAATACAAGCACTTTCAAAGTACCTAAACCTAAACTTTCCAGACTCTCAAAGCCTTTAACTGTTACTATAAATGCAAGTTTTTTGGTTTACATGAGTGACTGTGTAGATGATGAAACACCAGATTATGTTGAATATCAAGCATTTTTCATGGACTATATTCAAATTCAAGCATATTCCTCATAACCTTGAAAAGGTAACAGTTAAAATTAAGCATTTTCTTTGTACAAACCCTGTCAAAGCCATCAAAGTTCATGTTTCAAGTTCATAACATACTATAAAACCGTAAAGTCCACTGAGAATCAATTAAGAACTGTTATATGCTTTTTTTGGCTCAGAATTTCTACAATTTTGAGGGGAAATTAATTTTTAAAACATGAATATGATAAAATAAGATGTGATATTTTGATCAAATGTTTGTCCCTGACAGAGGGTGAGATGTGTACCGAAAATAATAAAAAACTTTGTATGGATTGGAGACAAAATAACATTTTTATCAGTGAAACAAATCGCACAAAAACTCAAGTGTGCAAACTTGAGTATGTGGTTAAGCCTCTCATGAATCACTCCAGCGCGCGTGTGTATGTGTTCCCTCACCCTGCTCACGCCGTTTCATCTGCTGGATTTGGTCCACAGTGCTCTTGAGGATGTGGCACTTGTCAGGCTTGACACTGAGGCTGGCAATGTCGCCCATGTTGGATGACAGCAGCTCGGCCAGCTCCTCGATGTAGCGGCACTCCAGCTCCCGTCTCCGCTTCTCCAGACTGCAGGAAAAAAAAGAAACCGTGTGTAGAGAGCCATGAGTTTCAAACATGTTATCACTTGCATTTTGTCCTGTTTTAAAAGTTACACTAGGTAAGTGAGATATGATTTAAAGGATTTTTTCCAATATTGATGGAGATGCTGTTATTTTTCTCAATTAATCAAGTAATACTTTTGTCTTTGGTATAAGTAATGTCTTCAAATTGCTTTTTTTTGTTCAACCAACAGCCCAAAACCCAAAATTATTCAATTAACTATAATGTATGTGTGATCTTCACATTTGAGATGCTGGAAACATGAAACGTTTGGCTTTTTTGCTAAAAAATGTACTTAAAACAAATTAATTGATTATTAAAATAACTGCAGATCCTTTTCCATCAATCAATCTTTTCAGCTATTTAAACCTGAAAACAACTGGATCAATCTGGAACATTATAAAAGTAACACTGTGGCTTTGAGTCGTATTATCTGTAAGTAATAAGTAATAATTAGTAATAAAAAAAACAACATGAATTTAGAATCTTTTCAGACGAAAAAAAAAAAATCACAATTAATAAAACAAAACAACACCATAAAAGGAAAAGATGTCAATCAGTAAAACAAAAATAAAGATATACGTAACATGGACAAAAATCATCTTATCTGATATTTAAGCAAATGCATTTTTTTTTTTTTTTACTTTGCATGAAACGTTTTCAAATCATCTGTATCATCAGACACTAAACATCTGGAATAAGCCATCTGTAAAAATTATAATTGTCCCTGTAGCCAAAATACACCGTTATTACTCAATAATATCAAACTGTTGGCTGTGAGTGACGGAGCAGCGAGGAAGCAATAAGAGAAAAATGGGAAGCTGGTGAGAGACCAGAGGATGTGTTCAGACAAGAAAAGCCTTAATAGTTCTCGTTGTGCAGGAGATCCCTTCTGAGTGAAGCTAAGACCAGGGGGCACGAGGGGGAAATCACGGTGGGATAGAAGGAGATAGAGGTAACGGTGGAGGAAGAGCGGCGCTGATTTTAAGTGGTTTATCGTGCTCTTTGGCTGACAGGAACACAAACAATGGAATATATCTTTAATAGAGGTGAAAATATTATCAATTATTCGATTACATTTTGATATTTGATTAATCGTAAAGGTTATTAACAGTAAAATACAAGCACTTTTTAAGGTACATAAACCAAAAATGTCCAGACTCTCGAAGCCTTTATCATCACGTCTAAATTGTTGCTATAAATGCAATTTGCGAAAAATAAAGTTAAAGAATAAATAAAGAATTCCTTTATACCCACAACAATCAATGTAGCTGCTGTTCATATTAACTTTGATTATTAAATGCTTGCTAATTTCCAGAGTAAGGGACTTATCTACCCATGAATGAATGAATCTTTAATGGTGTCAAAGAAGAGAAAGCCTTTAAATCATTTAAAAAACTGTTTACATGTTTGCATATAACAGCGAGCACAGTAATATCTGTATCTATTCAATTGTCTTAAATGGTTCAAGACATTTTTTTAGGCAGAAATGACAGAATTTCACTGATTCCAGCTTCTTAAACGTGAATATTTCTTAGTCTTCTATGAGAATAAACTGGATATCTTTATGTTTTGGACCAATACTGGATCTTAAAAGGCAGATACAGGTATTTGAGAAAAATCTGATAATGATGTATCTGCTAATAGTACTTTATTTACATAAACATTTTCGATTAGGATCCTTTAAATGTGTTTGATTAAAGAATTGTGACTCAGATATGTACTCAGTGGAACATTTTTCAGCTTGTTTCTCGTAACAATCTCTGTAATGGAGACATTGTTTCTGAACAACCTCTAGCACATCTTTTAGTTTCTCCAGTGGAATTTATTTGTCATTTATTGGCCAACCTATACAACGATACTGATATATCTGCAATAAGCTAATATCAGCCGATATACTGGGCCAGCAGATTTATCTGTCAAACTCCAGTTGGTCGGACAAAACGAGAAATTTGAAGACGTCATTTTGGGCTCTGGAGACTTGTGATTATGACTTGTGCATTTTAATTGCTGACATTCTACAGAGACAATTATTTATAAAGGAAATAATTGGTAGATGAATCAATAATGAAAATAATTGTTAGTTGCAGCCCTGAACTTTACTTGACTGCTGTTTAATGTCAACTAAAATTAGCCAAAGTTTAAATTTAGTTCACCAGAGCATTTCAACTTCTGATCACAAGAGTGACGCTTTCATAAAAGTGAACAACTGAAACTTTATCAAAACAACAGGTGGTTTAAATTATCAGTGTCAAGAGTGTGTAACATCACAATGTGCTGTATGAGCGCAGCGGTTTTTCAACCCAGCTGCCTGTAATTTGTTTCCGTAATATGTAAACATGAAAGTTGCCATATATGAGCAAGTCAAATACTGACACAAAATATCATAAGCATCTTAAATCTGCCTTTAACTTGAGCCTCTTCGGACTCTGCGCGCAGCCTGGTGCTCAACCTTACTCTCGGGTTTCAATAATATACTTCCAAACCGACGAGTTACAGCAAGGTATGTGGTAAACAGGAAAAAAGGAATGTGTGTATATATGAGTGTGTGTGTGTGTGTGTGTGTGAGACGACAACAGCAAAAGTAGGTCAGTGCATTGGCCAGCCAGAACACACAGGCGTGGTGACCGAGGGAGGGAGGGGTGAGGAGGGGGAGGACGCTGCTGTGTGAATGCGCAGGTCAGTGGCTGCGTGCTGTAGGAATGCTAGCTGGGCTGTGACATAAGCTTACATCAGCTATTGGGCCTTATAGACTCACACACACACACACACACACACAGAGTACACCGAGTACATTCATTCCTTAACCACAACATGACCTACCTTAAACCTGAAGCTGCATCTAACCGTAAAACCCTAAATCAAGGTCTATACCGTGCGATAGCCTTTGGAGATTTTCCTTTTCTTCTTCTTCTCCTCATTTAGCCGTCCTATTGATATACATTTCACACATAAGACAGCATTCACAAGGCCTCATGTTGCTGCTCAAAGTGCAAGTGACTGATATGCCTTTTGTGAGCCACAGTTTCCCCAACTGCACATCTTCATACTGTCGTCACTCATCAAGCTACTTGTCTTGTGCTCTATAGAGGGACTAAGTGGCTATTTATGAGGCCAAGCAACACAAGTCCATATTCAGATACACAAAAAGACCCTGATTACTAGGAGTAATTAGCCTACAGGGCAATATTATACCGTTTAAAATTGTTTGGAAAAAAGGGGGTGATTTCTGATTGTGTTTTCATTCAATAATCTGCCATTTCTCATCACATTATTTACCAATGTTTTAGGTAACTAATGTCTGGTGATCTTCGACATGCGCAAGTCACAAACGTTGCTTTTCATTAGCAATTCATCTGCAGATCATTTTCAATATTGGCAGATTATCCATTTGGTCTCTAAAATGTGAAAAAAATAGTGAAAAATGTCTGTTACAATTTCGTGACGCCTTCAAACGTTTTATTTTGTCCGAGCAGTGGTATCAAACAGCAAAACATTACAGGTATTTTCGCTTGAGAAATTACTTAAATGATTATTTAATTATCAGAATAGTAGGCAATTGACTTTCTGTCGATCTACTAATTGATTACTCGACTAATTGTTACAGCTCTCGTGTCTTCTAAGAAAAATACTGTTGATATTTCAACTTCAGTACTCGATAAATGTGTTTACATGACAATTACATGTTTATTTCCTTATTATGGTTAAGATCTACTTAGCAATGAATATAAATAATAGTATTATTCATTTTACAATATTGCACATTTTTCTATTTTCTATTTGTTGATTTGCTCATTTGTTTCTTGACTTGCTTTTTACTTGCTTTTATTTTACACACACATTATATATACGTGGGTTTTTTTTCTCTACTATGCTTATTTATGCACCAATATACCAAAGCAAATTCCTTCAATGTGAAAAGCTACTTGGAAACAAACCCGATTCTGATGATTTTTTTTCTTTAAGTTAGAAGGGACAATACAATATGGTTGTTAAGCCCTGGGGCACAAAATGACCATATTACATCAAAGCGTGATGATCAATCACTCAACAGGAGCTGATACTCTTTGCTTTTACACACCACTTTTTGGCAATTCTGTTAAGTATGCTCCCTCTATAGCAAGTTGTGTCCCTTAAAAACACATGTTAAGAGTTTCATTTCTGCAGTATCTTTTTGGCGGTAATGTAATGTCACTAATGTAACAGGAACACATCGCTGGGTCTTTACCTTTGCCCTGATGTGTCACATGGCGAGCCCTTCCTCTTGCGTGACTCTGGCGTGGCAGGGTCCAGGGGGTTTTCCCCTACTGCACTCATTTTCAGCTTCAACTGACCTGTAGAGGAGGAACACACGGTAAAGCAAGGAAAGGTCATTGACAACAAATCCAGCAGCTCAACCATTCATTCTAATCTTTTTTCATTTCATCAGAGCGGTTGTAAAGACAAATACAGCGGTTGTTGTATTTGTAAAGTGGCTCTTGTCACTCAAGTGACACGCAGTCATTTTCTTTGGATACCTGTGATGAAACTGTACAGCAGTGTTTGGTTTGCAAACACAATCATCACTTACTTAACAGCTCTTGCTGTCATACAGTAAATATAATTAGGGCTGCAACTAACAGTTATTTTCATTATCAATTAATCTGCAGATTTATTTTCACGATTAATTGATTAATCATTTTAGTCCAGAGAGGCTCAGTGAACTGAAGTGAAAAAATATTACATTAGTTATCAAAAGACACATATAATTCTAGACTAAATGTATGTGATTTGGTTAAAGAGACAGTTCAGAGATACAATTTACTGAGTCAGAAACTAATAAATGCCTTAGGACAGACCTTTTTATGTATTTGGTGTAGTCTGAAGCTGTGTCAAACAGCAATATTAGGCTATTTTTTATTGACTATGGGATCAAATAACATAATCATGATCCCACAGGCATCCAGGAATTCAGCAAAACTAAGCAAGTAAACTAAGGGGGAGTGAAGAGGTGCCTTTTCCAAGCTTTGTCTGAGGAGAGGCCCACAGTCTCATCTGAAAACCCCTGGTTTAGTATATAAAATGTCAAAAATTATAAAAATCTCACAAATGCTCATCACAGTTTCAAAGAGCCCAAAGTGACGTCTTCAAATTGCTTCTTTCTCTTATTTACCGTCATAAATGACAAAGAAAAGCAGCAAATTGTCACATTTAAGAAGCTGGAACCAGCAAATGTTTTTGCTTGAAAAATGACTGAAACGGTTAATCGATTATCAAAATAGTTGGCAATTCATTTTCTTTCGATTAATCGACTAATCGTTGCAGCTCTGATTCTAATTACATTTTATTAGACGGCACAAAGCCAGTGGTGAGGTTCACAAAATGATCTTGAGTTTCATATTCAGTCACAGTTCAGCGTGTTTTCAGTACAGCAGAACAAAAACAGAACAGCAAACGATACTGATTTTCTTTAGTTTTCAGAGTTGTTAACAGTGGCACGCAGACTATAATTTTATGTAGCTTTTTAAAAAAAATTGTTTTAAATATAGCAACAAACAAGCATCCATATAAGTAAGTTAAAAAACCGGAAACCATACAGTTACATCAGAATTTCTGAAAAATGTGTGTAATGTTTTAAGATGTGTAACTCACATAAAACTTAATATAAGGCTGTTCAAAGAAATATAAATGTTCAGAGTACACCAAATGCAACAGTCCCTGCAACAGTAGCAATAGACAGTTTTAACTTATATTCTTTATATTCTGATACATTCATTATAACTTCGGAGCACCTTTAGAAATCTAAGAGAAGTCTGCCATAACATGATAATTATGTAGCCGTTGACGCCGAGTTATGTCAATCCCCCGAAGGAAAAGCACACCTACCACAATGCATTTAGTTAACACTAAAATATTTATTTAGATTGATTTATATATACATAAGATTTAAATTTTGCTTGGTATCTGGATGACAACATAGCTATAAGGGATGCACAAAGTAACATACAGTAAATTCCAGTCTGTTCCATTACAACAGCTCTGCAACAAACCCTGGTGCTGGTGCTGATCTGATTTTTAACACTGCAGTTTGTGGTAATATTATTTTAAACTGCATTATATTGAAAAGCCCGCCTGACGTTTTGCCTTGTGTGTTTCCGACATTCCTCTTCAGTCTTCCCTTAATGGACTCGTGCCTTTTCTTACATCTGCAAACTGTACAGTCTGCGTCGATCTCGCTGCATCAGAAGGGTAATCATGGCAACGGAAAATGCTGCAACATTTGATGAAGCACACCGTGTAGAGAGGATAGGATCCATTAAGCCAAATATTAAAGTTAAAACCCTTTTAATGGTATCAGAAATTGAATTTAAGACCAATTTATTTCCCCAAATAGACACACAAAGCAGCAAAAACCAGAAAAGGATATTCATCATTAATTCTGACATGTTCAGAAAAGTTTAGAGACAGACAGGGTGTATTATTTTATTACTAACCTGTTGGAAAAAAAAAATCAGGTCTCTGCCTTTAATTTATTCTTGGGAACTGTGCATGTCGTGACTTGGAGGCAAAAATGCACACATGACAAGTTGGACTCAAGTCTCTTAATGTGTAAAACCACATCTATGCTGTAGTATCTAAATAAAAATCTGTGAGTCATGGACATACACACAAACTACACACACACAAAAAAACGGTTTTAAATCCATGGGCAACCCGCAAAAAACAAGCCACCATTGTCACAGTGTTGAATACCGCGCCGCAAGGCCATGCTGCTCACAGGACGCTAATCCTTCCTGACTGGCCTCGTTTACATTTCACCTCAAATCACCCCTCTCCTCCTCAGCCCTTCTTGTGTTGCTGACCCGCAGCACTCAAAAAAGCTCCATCCGCCACAGTGAGAAATGAGAACACTGCTGCACATTAGCGCCCAACGAAAACACAAATTAGCCTAGTTTCTCGGAGGTAGTAAGTATGTGCATATAAAATAAACAGCTGAAATTGGGCTTACGATACGTGTGTGGGAATGTTCAGGCCTGTGAGCACCCACTGAAGTGTTTTCACACCTATAGTTTGTTTGCTCTGGTCCGAATCAGTTGCGTTTTCACCTTGGTTTAGTTTCTTTTCACACAGAGGAAAAATCAAAGCGACCCAAAATGCATCACTACAAACCACGTGAGAGCGTTCACTCCTCTTATTGGTCAGATATGTCTGGGACGGGAAGCAAGAAAGTAAATACAGGAAGAAGGTCTGGTGTTCTGAACTAGTACATATTTCTGTAGGAGAAACATTGCTGACTCATTCTCCGGCTAGCTGCTACTACAAACAGTTTGCGTGCTCTGCCGCATCCCAGAATGCAAAGTACACCTGGCTACAGGAGCTTGCAGAGTACACCGGGTAGTTGGGTCGGATCGAGGTCCGATCACGCTCCCACCACAAACGAACCAATCCAGAGTTCGTTTGGAACCAGACCAGGACCACCTTAGTCAATTGCAGCCTGGACTTGTGTTGAGTCTCGTAATAAAGTAATGATCAGCAACATTTTCATTCATTAAACCAATGTTTGTTTTGCCTGTGTATGTGGCAGGAATAACACAACAGTTCCACAGAATAGCAATACTTTTTTGTGCTGGTAGCAAAACCATATTTCTTTTCATACATTACTTTGCTGAGTATAAACATGTTTATGTGAAATGTCATATGTCAATTCATTTGCCTCGTTTTGTCCGACCAAAAGTCAAAAACCCGAAGATATTCCATTTGTAAACAGAGGAGAGAGGCACCATCCTTCCAGGCTGGACTTGCCATCATAACTCTGTTCATTAATGATGTTGACGTGTTCAAATTATGTCTGTGTATTTCTGGCAATAAGTCAACACAGATAATGTTTATTGATGGAATGGGAGCAGAACACACAGTAGTTATTTTTCTTAATGTACGAGGCAACACCAGCTGCATACGCTGCACTCTGAACCTATATGGATGATTTTATTTATAAATTCAGACACTTAAACATGTTCCAGCTGTACCGTTCATACTGCGAAAACATGCCTAACAATCCATTTCCCTATAGAGCGAAGCAATGAGGGAAAGCTGGCTAAAGTGTGTACGGTCGATAAGCCTCATCAGCCGTGTACAACAAGCCATCAACAGCCATTATCATATTTCTGCGCTTTCCTGGTTCCCTACCATTGTGATTATGTTTCATGAACAGCTATTCCTACCTGGTAAGTGTTTATGATTAAGGCAACGTCATTGCACTTGGTAGCCAAGCTTTTGATTCCACATCCCAATAATGCTATCCTATAAAAAGGCATCATCAAGAACATACATGATGGGGTAAAGTTGATGAACTCTTTAACAGCAGTCGACTACATGGGTACAATTCGAGCCTTTCGGCGCTTGCAGAATAGAACAACAATTTGATAAATGCTCGTAATGTAAACAGTCAGCAGGTTCGATCTTAAACTAATCTTGCACTCTACTGCACATGCTAAACATGAGTTAACTTCTTGGGTCATGTATTATCTGTATACAGTAAAGAAACCATTATTTACACGCAGTCACTTCATGTGTCTTGAGCAGATCGGACAGCTAATCTGATCTCAAAGAAGCGAAGGGGAAATGCATGATGATGAAAAGCTTTTTATCTGATCCCTGATCGATCCTGATTTGCATGGAGCCCGGGAAAACAAAGATGGCTTGCAATCAGTTTTGTGCAGCTAAGTATAAATGGAAGTGTCTTAAATCTCATCTTGATTTTATCCGGATACGAGATACAAGAAATGACAAGTGTAAATGGGGCCTGTGTTCAACTTTGTAGAGTTATATTTGGCTTTCTTCTATGAAATTATTTCTCTATTCCAGAAAAAAGTAACTGTCTCCAAAGTAACTGTTAACTATATTATTGATATTCACTTATACCACTGCCTTTGTCTGATGAGATCTCATTCAATCAATCCCTCAAAACCTTGGTCTGTAGTTGCAGGTATGTTTCCTTTAAATGGATTTAGACCCCAAAATTCTGAAAAGCAGAAAATGTTATTTCATTGACGCAGCTAACACTGCATTATTAATCGTCATGAAAGCTGTTCACACTCCTGCTGCTTCATGTCTTGGCTGTTATCTTCTCT
The DNA here is from genome assembly GCA_002120245.1 of Maccullochella peelii. Classification (NCBI taxonomy): domain Eukaryota; kingdom Metazoa; phylum Chordata; class Actinopteri; order Centrarchiformes; family Percichthyidae; genus Maccullochella; species Maccullochella peelii. The sequence continues at coordinate 4,091 of LKNJ01000370.1, read as the reverse complement.
AGCAAGAAATGCAGGAGCTTCAATAAAAGCTAAGGTAAAGGTGAGCATATACTGAAAATCTACTACTCTACACAAAGGGTCATTGTCATGGGTTTAAGGTATTGGATTGCTTGTCTCTAGCCTGTGATGATAAAGAGCTAATAAAAACAACAACAAGTCGTGAACCATCAGGATTAAAAGGTAACATGTTAAAGCTTCAAGCTACATTCATTCACTCATGGCTTACTGTATCTGATGCCAACAACACTGTCACTATGAGAGCCCTGTTGTTTCCTGTTCTGCTCTATTCATTTGCTAAAGTTGACGGCGCACTATTGTTGTCACATCACAATACCTGGGCTTCACATGAAAATGCAAAATACAAATGTTGAATGTGAAGACAGCAGTAAGCCTTCACTGCGAAACCTCGTCGGCAAGTACGGACAATAAAGTAAAACAAACAAAAAACACCATGCAGGAGTTAGGAAGTTAAAGTAGGTATGTTTTGGCTTATGAGGAAAAACACAAATATGGAGGCACAGAAACTTCTTACAATTCGAGTAAACCATAAACTTCCATCATGAAACGAATAGGGCTGACCCAAATACTGTTGCCAAGGTAATCAACGTCCAAATCAGTATTCAAATGCTGCATAGAAGGAGAGGAGACATCAGCCGCTCTCTATTCCATCCCCGCCTCCAAAGTCTCAAAAGTCAACTTGACGACGAGTGTTGAGCAGTTGCGATAGCGTAGGGCGGGTCGAGCGGGCGCCCATTAAAGCCCCGTGCTCGCTGGACCGCATTTGTGCACATGGAGCAGAAATGCTCCCTCATGAGGATGCTTTTCCACTCGCGGACACTGTTCTGTACGCTCGTATCACGTTAGGGCCCGTCGGGCTCGAGTTTGGTCACGTCACAGTAAATATTCATGTAGCCTAGCTAAGGATGGGGGACGTCAAACTAAATTTTGTCATCGGGAAAGTTTAAAAATATCTGAAAACCATGCAGGGAAATCAGCGGTATGGAGGCATTTCGATTTCGGACTCAGGGTCGAGTTCAAACAGAAATATGTGGCCCAAGCCGCACTCTATATCACATGCCGGGTTTTTATGTGCACAGGTTTTGAGACTAATTTAATTAATTAAACGTCATAGCTATGGCTGTAATTTATGTGACGGGATTATTGCACATTTTGTTGCCGTTTTCGTTTTAATAAAAAGGAAAATCCTTTTTTTTTTGTATTTATATTTGTATTTATATAATATTTTCAGGTAATTCTCACTGAAGCTTCCAAGACCCAAAAATGGTATTCGGGACAGCCCTAGTAACAAAGACAGGTGACGTCTTTTCCATAGTGTACCTGTCTTACCAACATACAGAGGGCAGCACAAAAGCAGCTGACCTCTACTTGTGAGTTTAGGGTCTGTACACAACACCAGAGATCCCACATGAGGAATTACAGCTATTAACAGTAATAAACAAAAGTAGTATGTCCTCTATGGTAAACTGAACTGAACTTATTTTTAAATATATAATGGGCTCTGTTAACACAGAACATCTCACTCTGTTATGATGAATAAGCATTCGCTACAGAGGAGAAGCCAACACCTGCTCCACAAAAACTGTTAGAAATACCAATATCCTGTTATTACACAATTTACACCCAGTACACTGTGAGCTTTCACATAGGCATGAACAATTACTCAGCAACCCATATATATATACATAAACATAATTAGATCTGCCAACTTACTTTTCAAAAGGCAAATTGTTCAGTCAGTTATTTATATTTTAGTAGCTCCTTCATAGTTAAATGGAACCTAAATCATTGGTGTAAATTTAAATCTACTGACTAATACTGCCCGGTGATGAAAGTCAGGTCCATTATAGGAAATTAAAATGTTCAAATGATCCAGTTTAATATTCTTTGTCTCGCTTTTCTTTCATCCACACACACAAAGAAATGAATACCTATCTACAGGAAGATAAACATGACTTTCTCTTTTCTCTCAGGTTGAAAAATACTAAATAAAGCACAGCTAAGAGCATTCATATAAGCATACAGCCAGGTACAGTAAAACACGTAGCTTAATAAAAAGATCTCTGCTGATAAATTGATGCCCTTAAACAATCCTTTTAAGTAACCATTCAAAAAGGTACGACAGCAGTATTTAAAAGACAGATGACAGCTTTCACAGCTTGCACTTATTGTAACGTCTCGGTGTGTAACATATGACTGAAACAATCATAATTCAGAACTGCTACAGCTGCAGTGTGAGCATGGCCTCTGTCACAGTTTCACACACACCAGCCTTGCAGTAAACAGAAAAGAAAGGAAAGGAAGAAAAAAGAATAAAACACGGAAGATTAACTGCAAGTCTAATCCCCACACACACACACACACACACACACACACCTGTAGACCAGGTCAGCCTCCTGCGCCTTCTGACCTCGCACCCCTCTCTCTCTGTGTGATGTATGGTGGAGGAATCGAGCTTTCAGTCGCCAAAGAGGAAGGAGAAAAAGAAGCAGCAGCAGCGACCGCGCAGCAGAGTCAGACTGCTGAGAAATACAGCCCATTGCCTCCACAGGCTCCCAGTACAACCGCCTGCCGTCTCAATGTCTTTAGGTTCGTCTTTTTTTTTTTCTCTCTCAAAGCTCTTTCCTCCTTCGGTTTCTCGTTCCCTGAGCTATACTGATCACTACACACACACACACACACACACACACACACACCAGTGCAATGTATAGCTTGCAAGGATGGAGGGGGGGAGGGGTTGTATGAGGAAGAGACCACCAGGTAGGGAGTTAAGGATGTGGATTACCAGGAAAGAGAGAAACACACATTCATTATCCTTATTAGCTGACCTAAACAAGCTTTCACTAGTTCCCGTTTTCATTGTTTAGGCTTCTTTGAGAACCCATATCATTTTGGACATCCTGGTATGCGTGTCAAGCACAGAGTGGTGACCAGGAGCCATGGGTTTCTCTTTCTACATGGTTACTAGAGAGCTCCGCTTCTCAGCGTTCATACAGTATCTTGGTCCTGACGTACACTAAAATGGTGCCAAATTTGTTCGGCAAAATGTCCAAAAAACCCCACGAGCTTCAATTTTCACAAATTTCTTAGTCTCTAACAATGCCGCTCGAAATTTCACATTATTCCAGGAATTTCATGACTAGTGGGAAGCCTTTAGCGTGGAGTATTCATGGTGTAAATAAAGATAACAGCAAAAGGCTAATACATGATATTAGGGAATTTAAATTGATATTCGTTATATATAATCGTATAATGTGATTATCCTATAATTTGAACGAAGGTAAGATCATCACACTACTCGTGCACACAGTGTGACCACCCCTCTCTGCTACACTGAGTTGGTACAGGCCATGAGAAGCTGCTCAGTCACTGTTGCTAAGGCCCACCCTCTTGAATATAGGACATGACCAGGGAATGTACACAGCGTCTGTGTTGCGTGAAACAGAGTACTAACATGTGGACAGGCCAATGGCTAATTCTCATTATTGTTAGCGTGCAGCTTCACTACAAGCCAGACAGTAATTACATTAATAATAAACTTTATTTATACAGCACTTTTCTAAACAAAGTTACCCAAGTGCCTTACATGGTTGAACCAGGGTTAAAACATTTCAGGACTGAGGCAATTAAAATAATACATATAAGGAAATATAAGGAATAAAACCCCCAACGATAAAGATAAAAACTAATAATAAAACAGATACGACATGTTCGCAATAAAACTGTGTGCTAGAATTAATTAAAGGCTTTTTAATGAAAAGATAAATTTTGAGAAGTGATTAAAAGTAATGTAGCTGGGAGCTGCTGAACCATGAAGTGCTTTAAAGGTGATCAGTAAAATCTTAAAATCAATTCTAAAAGTGATCAAACAGGGCTGACATGATCTTGTCTTCTAGTAGTTGCGCTTTGCACAAGCTGAAGGCGTGCATGTTTTATTGGCTCAATGAATTACAATAATCTAACCGGGATGATATAAAAAGCATGGATGACCTTCTCGAGATCAGGCCGAGTGAGAAAAGACCTGATCTTTGAGATTCAATTCAGTTTTATTTATATAGCGCCATATCATAACA
>LKNJ01000369.1:160125-177229 GCA_002120245.1 Maccullochella peelii | reverse complement strand
GGCCTCCCTCATCTTTTTAAGTGGGAGAACTTGCACAATTGGTGGCTGACTAAATACTTTTTTGCCCCACTGTATGAATCAAAGTTGAACTGGGAGATTCTTAAATTGACGTGAAGTGAGGAACAAGATCATTTCTCTAGAGGGGAGTCACCGCTCTGTTAAACTATAAAAACACCACTTTAGTCCACTGGCGGCCGTACAGTGGTGTTACAGAGTGATGTTTCCTTTCTTTTGGATGAATACAGACACCAGAACAGCCAAACATTTCATTTTAACCAGTGACAGCCACAGTTGGCTAGAAATGAGAGGCTGCTACCTTTAAATAGTTTCTGTTTCTCTTTACTAATAAAAGAGAATGAGGAGAGGTTAAAGGTTTGATAAGAGATTCATCAGTATTGGAGCTGAATGAATTCAGATCCAAAATGGAACCGGCTATCTGTACCCATCCCCATGTATCGCGCGTGACCACAGGTTATGGTCTTAGTGTAACATGAGAGGAATTTTTCCTTCTCAGATTGATATTTAGAAGTGTGAATTGGTGAATGTGGAAAGAATCAGAAATTCAGAAAAAATGAAGACAAGTTTCTGTAGCAGAAATTAATGTTTTTTTTCCTTATTTATCCCTTTAATCATGTTGTGACCCCTCAGATTTATGTTTGGGGGCCCTTGAGGGCTTTGTAATTAGGTGGTACTGAAATGCCTGTTGCTGCTTACAAGGCGGTTTTGTATTTTGCTCTTGCTTTAAGTTTTTATTTATCATTTCCTACATGCCTACGCAGACATCCTGTCATTGATCATGCCTGATTTCTGTCTTTAATAAATAAGATTTCATAATCTGTCACAGCATCAATCTGTGCAGACGGATACAGACAAGTATCCTTTTGCAAAGACAGAATCTTAGTGTGAAACCCGTCCTGCCTCTTGAGAGCAGAGAAAACAATACAAGATTATATACGTACAAGAAAAGTTTCCTCTTAACATCTCATGTGGCACTCTTAAACCCTGTGAATGACATCATAATGACACAGATAATTTAATTTCACCTACAGCGAGATGAAGTCTTTCTGCACAAGGATGGCAGAGACTCCACAGAGTTTCCACAGTATGTGGTGGTGGGCCCAGTCCAACAAGATGTCCAGAACCCCCGTCCACAGCTGACCCCATGTTGACAGGGTCCGAGGAGTGCCATCGCCAAAGCGGCTCAGTCTCCAGGGCCGGTGGATGAGAGCCGTGACCACGTTGGGGTCAGTCTGACGCATCTGCGGAACGGAAGAGGTCAGAGGTCAACAGAATACTGTCGAAATTAGAAGGAGGGTTTGGCTCTTCAGTCAGAAACACCCTCATCATTTTTTTTTAACTTTTATTATAATATGTGGAACGGTAACACTAGCAAACCAGAAAGCCATCTTATATTAGGTTTTAGCTAAAAAAAAGAGTCATGACTATTACCGTTTTGTGGTTGTGCCAGTGCTCCATTTAGAGACAATAAATAAATAATTTAGTAAATAAACAAAAAAATTTAAATAGAGAAATTAAGGAGAAAAAAATTCATTCAAGTCATTCAAATACATCAGACACACTTCTAAACATTGAAACAGCTTTTAAAAGATGATGATTATCATTTGTGTTGATCAGCCATATTTTGTGTCACCTTGTAGATGACTTTGGGTTCAAAGGAAGATACGATGCTGGAATTGTAAAGGACAGGAAACTTCTTATAAATCTCATGAAGCACTGATGCAGCCTGGAAAAGAGGATAAGTTATCAATATTTCATAAAAACAGGAGAAGTGACCAACAGAACATTATTTAACTGTCTTATTATAAACCGTCTTAGTGCCTCCTAGAAGGGTCAAAAAGGTAAAAGAGAAGGAAATCTGAGTGAGCCCATCGGCTGGGTGGATGATTGAAGCTGTAACTTCAGTCTGTGATTACTGCATTGACCACGTCTGTAGGCTAACATCATTGTTCCAAATATGCATGGATCCATATATTTATAACAAATCTTTTTTCAGTACCTTATCAGGTTGACCTTTGACATCAAAGAAGATGGTCAGCTGGTGTCTGATGCATTCCTCCACTGCCTCCTGCAGAGTCGGGACCTTCTCTCCACTGAACTTGTCCCTGGAGACAAAAGAAACCACAGCAGGTTTTTAAGTCAAAACTGAGGAAACGTTCCTGCTGTATCACACTTTGATGCTCTAAGTCTGTTTCTCTTGTTCCCTTATGTTAAGATTTTGGCACTTGTGATAAAAGCAAGTAGTGCGATTTTGAAACAAACCTGGATGATTTAAAACGTTAAATGGTGACATGGTGATATTTGCAAATGGCAAGGGATCACTCATATGAAAACTATATTTCTGCAATTCAAACATTTTCACAGATTTTCAATCAAGTACATCTTATTTCAGTATTTTAGTGTCTTTATCTGAGCATTGAATCACAAGCTTAGATTGGCTAAAATTAGTGTTTGATAGGAGCATACTTCAGCCTGTGACGAGCAGCAGCATCTAGTCTCTTAAGTTGGACAAACTGCAGTTTGCTAACTGCTCCAGAGCCGTTGGTGGTGCGGTCCACAGTCTCATCATGCATCAGTACGGGTATACCATCAGCGGTGAAACTCAGGTCCAGTTCCACTCCAGTTGCCCCGTTCCTACTGGCCTAAAGCAGGATATCATAGGGGGAACAGAAGACAAAAAGACAGCGTTCTTTCTTTGCAAAATGGAAATTTACTGACAGGTAGAAAAATGTTTTTTGCTAGGGGTTTCGAACAAAAGCAGAAAATGAGCCTACATGAGTAAGAAAGTGTGGATACATCCTCCATTTCTGTGGGCAGTGTGAATGTTTCCCAGTGCTACAGACACACGCAAAATACACTATGTGTAGCATGTAAGAGCATGCATTAAAATAGGGCATGTTGATTTTAAGTTGCTATCCTACAGTGCCAGGTTAGATCTTAATTAAAACACTCAAAAACACACAAATGACAACATGAATAAAGCATGACTAAATATTCCCAAACAATAAAAAAAACCAAAAACGTATGGGATGTAGAAGGGGCTCTTAGCTTGATAACAAACACTGAGTGACCATGTTACTCAAAATATAATAATTTGTCAAAAGTGACACCTAGAGGCAGACTCTGTATTTGACACCATTGGACCAAAAATCTGCCACATTTTGCACAGATATTGGTTTTAGCAAGTGACAGTTTGATCAGACATGCAGTGGAGAAAAATCCAGTGTTTGATAACATCTACAGTCTTGCAATAAAAAAAAAAACTTCTACTCTGCATGTCAGAAAGATGAACATAGTTGTCAATAGAAAATTAAAATGTTCTTTTTGATACCAATGATGCCAACAAATGTAGGTGCAACCCAGAAATACTTGTCTATGGTTCAGTGGCACCAACCAAAGCTCTCCTTGGCATCAGCATGTTTAAGATGTCATTACTGACTGAACAAGCTGTTTCAGTAGGCCTACTGTGCTGTACCAAGGCAGAGCTGAATGTATTGTTATCGTTTACACCACATTCAGTGGCTGCCTGCAAGGTAGTGGAGCAAGTCCTGGATCAAAAATGTGTTTGTAAGAAGAGGCTGAACAATCGCTTGTTAGAAAGAAACTCATCTAGAGGTGAAGGAACTGGACAGATGAGAGGTGTGATTGTGAAGGAGCACAATGAGCCACTGATCTGCAAAGGCTGCCCATTCAGGATAGTGGATGTGGTGCTTACACTGCAAAATAACTGGGATGTCACGACATGCAAAGCCTAAGCAATTACTAGCCTAAGCCATCAAAATTATCACACAAAATCCCTCATGAAATTTCCCCAATATGCCTTTGGGAACTCATTTGCACCTGTAGCATAGTGCTCTAGATCCTACAGAAACTAAATAGGGTATATCTTTTATTTGGGTGTTAAATATCTGTAGCCTACATTTCTAGAGCCTTGCACTTTAGCTCTGTAGTACACAGGATCATGCACAGCTCCGTATTTTCATCTAAAACGGATGTCTGCACGTCACCTCTGTGATCGCTGCCAAGGTGTTCTCCGGAGCGTCGTGGCTCCCTCCGCGGTGCGCCACCACCGGTACGCCGCCTGATGGAGCCCTGGGCCGGAGGACACGGCCGGCCTGCTCCGACGGCACCGGAGGAAACCGGAACATCACCATGAAGACGTAGAGGAATGCGGTAAGGAGGGAGGCCCCCGTGGCGCTCCTCGTGCCCAACATCACCAGCAGAAACACCGCCGAGAAATACACCACCTCATCTCCGATCTGCAGCATGGTGGACGGAGGACGGGATATCTGTGGCACGATCGGACCAGAGGATGAAAGAATCGTTGTTTAGAAAGATGGCATAGATGGAGCTCTGCTGCCAGCACTCAGGGGACTACATGGTGGAGGGTCAGACACACCGGGAATCAGCAGTTTCACTTCGTGATTGTGCAGAGGATGGATGAGAGGATGGAGGAGAGGTAGCGTCGCTGCTATAGTCAATGTCAAGTTTGAAAAATATAATAAAACATCCGGGCAGAACATTCAAAATAAAAAATAACAATTAGCCTAAAATATTGTACAGACTACAGTATTCAAAAATGGTTTCATATTTAAAAGATTTAGATTTATTTTAATGTCATTTGTACACACATCTTAATAGTGATTGAAAATGAAAAAAGTAGCCTACACTTTTATTTTGAAGACAAAACCACATGACCCAGCTTCTCTCAGACTCAGCACCATCTGAAGCAGGGGCTGCTGAGAGTCTGGGCGCAGGAATGCACAAAGAGTGATGAGTGTGTTAAGAAAACATTTAAACACAACCACAGTGCATCACAAATATATTTGTTTTCATTAAAACCAAACATCAGAACCAAAGGAATACAATAAAAGGAACGCACGCACGCAGAAAAACTGTTCTTGAACAAACGGTAAAGGAGACATTCTGCATTAAAAGGCATATTGAACAGTTCACCTTAAAATATAAGTCATCTACTCAACCACATGAGGGTCAAAACTCCACTGAATTCAAGTCCTCAAGTGAAAAATGCTCCATCATATTATAATCAGCACGCTGTTATAGGTTGTTCATCAATGTCCATTGTACAGTTTAAGGTGAGAACGTTTTTTGAATTAAGGCACAAACTTCATGTCACTCAGGACTCTCTGCTGTGGTCTCTGTGGGCAGTGAGCTGATGTGCTGCAGTAGCTGGTCGCAGTACAGAGGACTCCGCTGTTTGTCTCTCACTGCCTCCACCTCCCTCTTCAGAAGTGCCGGGTGGACCGAGCTGCCTTTCTTCAGGATCTCTGGACACACACAAACAGGCACAAAACAGACAGGAGTCAGCACTCAGGATATGAGATGAAAGAGGACACACTCAAGTATTTCAAGCAGAAATACTCAACATTCTGTACCAAAAATAAATATCCTCCATGCAAAACTGTAGTAACTGAAGTTTAAAAGCACACAAAATGATTAAATGTATAAAAATGTATACACTCCACTGATTGACTAGCAACATCATGATGACTCCAGGCTAGCCGTTTCCCCGTTCCCAGTCTTTATGTTAAGCTACGTTAGCAGGCTGCTGGCTGTAGCTGCATGTTTACTGCACAGATGTGAGAGTGGTATTGATCTTCTCATCTAACTCTCTGCAAGAAAGCCAATAAACATATTTCCCAAAATGTCAAACTACTCCTTTAAGTTTAATTCTTCAGGGGAGACTTAATACCTACTTAAGTCTATAAGTACCGGATTTTGTGATCTTCAGTGTATCAAAGGGGCTGATGGTCTAATTATACCTGCTCTGATTGCCTTTTTTATTCTTCTTCCATGTTGGTTTTGCCAATCAATCAGGTTAATTTACTGATGGAAGAGTTTCTCTTAAGTTTAAATGCAATAGCAAAAATGAGTTTATTCACATTCAGGTGCATCAAACCCAAGTTCACTATAGATCTTGAATTAAGTTCTTAGTATCTGCAGATAGATACTCCATCCTGATGTGATGTTTTCTGTAACAAAGTCGGATGCCAGCAGATGGCAGTGATGAACTACACTACATCAACTCTGCAACTCAAATACTGGATGTACAAGTGCCCTTTCCTTCCACTGAGAGGCGATAATTCTCTGCTCAAACCTGTTCCTCCCATTGTTCCCACACCTGTTGATTTTCAGAGGTATATTGAATTACATGAATTGCTGTCAATGGGTAAATGCTTTGGAAACCACAATGCAAAACTGCTGTTCCAGTGGTGACATGCTGTCACTCTGGATGAGTTATCTCATGTAAACTCATCATCCGATACCCGCCTTTGTTCTTCAAGGAGATCGAGGATTTTTTTTTAGCTTTTGTGTATACTGTACTCAGCTGGGGTGGAGGTGGGGCGGGGGAGTGGGACTTTGAATTAAAGGAGAACAATGATGACTTGTGAGACGTGAGTTATACCCATGCCAACAGTCTGTGTGACTGAGCAGGAAGCAGCCGTGCTGCCAGTACGGTGGGATTATCAGGGTGGAGGACTGGAAGAGTGAGAGGAGGAGGGATGAGAGGTGCTGTCCATCATGCTGTCAGGACATGCTGCAGACATCAAGCCACTTCACAGATATGCGTTTGAAATCCAAGAAGCATAAGAATGGGAGGGAAAAAAAGAACGCTTCAAACAGAGCCATGCATGAGAGGAGGAATGCTTCCACATTTGTGGCGCAGGCGGTTATGGGTGCTGTCAGATACAGACGATCACTCAGCAAGATGTGAGGTCATCTCATGTCACAGACAGACTCCGAGCTGTCTATGAATCTACTGTACTTCATGGTTTGAAGAACTGGGCTATGCATGGCTCATATTTGTATCTTTACACTGTATGGGCCAGATGTGGTGACTCACTTTCTGAGGCTGATAAACAGTTATAATGCACTTCTGTCATTAGTAACATTTTCAGACTTGATATTGAAGATACTGATAAAGAAGTATCAATTCTATCCATTACTCTCCCTCAACAATAAAAACTAAGATCATTCAAAATCATCAGTTTTGATGATTATAATTTGATGACTAAGGTACACAGCATGTTAACCTGGTAACAGCTAATTATGTTTAAAGGATAAGGTTGGCAATTTTCTATATTTTTGTTACTGTCAACAAATCACAACCAAGAACCAATCAAGATCAAAACCAAAAATGAGTCTCTCAAAACTTTCCGACTTCCTTTGCTTGTCCGTGGCTCTCAGGGCCAAATCCATTCATTCCTACTAAAGATGTAAATCTATAAAAAAGGTCACAAATATATGAAAAAGGTAAATAATTTCCTAAAACAGCTGGGAACTAGTTTTTAGCAAATATTACTCAAACATGAGTAAATTGTGCATTTGTTGGGGACTATTTTCAACTGTGGATTTGGTGCTCTATTGAGTATTTACAGCAGCAGGACAGTGTATTTGGCATTGACTCAAAATAAACTACAGAGCTTATGTTCATCGTAATGAGGGAACATGTCACCCAGTGCAACAGTGTGGCTCATTCATGTGTTTTTAAAAGTGTTTGGATGACAATGGGAGTCTATGGCACAGAGGAATAAGATATATCAGGCTTTAGCTAACAGACAATACTTGTTAGGAGGATCAATTCAATGTTGATTTTGGTCTTTTCATGGGATTTGTTGACAACAAGAAATATATGAAATATCACCAGACTTATACTTAACTAGTATCAGTTTTGGTGCATAACTAATTGCCACAGTTAAAGATAAATCACTGTTGCAGATCCAGCATAGGTTGAGACAGCAAAGGAAATTGTCCAAAATTATCCCTTTTATGTTTTAACTGGAACATACAGAATTACAGTATAGTTTTTCAAAGAGAATCCTTAAAATACACACACACACACACACACACACACACACACACACACAACTACAAGAAATACAGACATACAGTATGTGGGCGAAGGCCGGCTCATGAAGTTGATTCACATGTGTTATTCTGCCGTCTGCAGTCAATGTTACAGACACTTGATAACCAATGGCAACAACAAAAATGCTTATTGTCCTCGGAATGCTTTCAAAAGCTGTCTTGCAGGGCTAGAATTCATGCGTGAATGCCTTCTCCTCTTTGTTTTTTCTCTTTTCTTCTCTCTACCTCTCTATATCTAGCTGTATGAAGATGAGAGATCCCATAGCGAGGCCTCTCTCGTCGCTGGCTAAGGCATCAGCGTTCACCTGCCTCCTGTCAGAAGTAATGACAGCTAACATCCATGAGAGTGGGAGAGAGTGAAAGTCCAGAGCTGAGCCTCCATAACACACTTTAGGAAAAGCCACTCAGACTTTCCACTGATACATCAACATTACACAGCCATCACAGAAAACACTGGGTATGAGAGGAGGAAGTTAACACGAACAGATAAAAGATGGAGGGATTAAGTGGGATGGGTGTGAGGACAGATGTGGAAAGGTGGCAAAGGGAAGGGACCACGTGGTTGTCATTAGGTGGGACCGTTCTCTGTTGGAGGGGGAGGCGGAGATTTGACACACACAAAGCCCGGTCTACCCTAGGTGTGGTGGCAGGGGAGTAATACAGATATTAGGGCTCACATATCAACCTGTGAAGTGTCTCTCTCAGGTGGGTGCTTATCCATATCTGGATCCTGAGTTTTAACTCTTTAGGGCCACCTCCAGCCTGGCCCCTAAGGGCTTACTTTGGCAGGGGGAATTGCTCAAGCTGTGATGAACTGTGTGTGGAGAAAAAAAAAAAAAAAAAAGGATAACAGAGAGCTTTTGAAATAAAGGACAGGGGGAATCTGCTGGCAGCGTGCCAGACAATAATCTAGTGTTTGATAGTGGATACCCCTAACTCCTCTCATGCCTGTGTGAGTGTCTCGGATACAGCAGGCTGGTCTGCAGATCATCACAGCGAAACTCTGCTTTTATCGTCACCTCACATTCACCATCTTTACCGTCTGTATCAGCTGAATATGTTTATCAGATATTCAAGGTCATTAAGTCCATATCACCTAATAATTTCAAGTCATATGCAGTATATACACATGAGAATGTTTCATTTTATGTATCCCATAATGTTGTCTTCACAATCCCTCCTCATTCTTATCAGTGCTGGTATCAAGGACGGTCAACAATGCATTAAAGGCCAGCTAGAAAAAAGTTTGCTATATTTTGTCAAGAGTTATGGTTATGATTAATAGCCAGGACTCATAAAGAGGTGAGGGAAAAGCTATGGTACATTCCACACGGAGTAAATCTTAAAACAGTAAAATTTTTCTCCACTTTTCTAGGATCCAGACTACTTATTCATTTTTGAACCCACCTTCAACAAAGCATTGTCGGGATATGTGCATATCCTCCTGTTAAGCTTTCACCATCAACAAGCTATCAACACTCCATCCTCATCTATGAAGTTGCAGGTTCAAACACCCCACGGTCCCCACCCAGTCTCACCGAGCACTTGGTCCTGCACTGAGCTGTCGGGGTCGTCCAGGTGCAGGAGGAGCTGCTGGAAGAGGAGCTGCAGATGAGGAGAGAAGAGCTCAGGGTTGTAGTCTCTGGTCAGGCTGTTCAGCCACAGCCCGAGGGCCTGAAGAGAGACGCTGCGCACCTCCTCGCTGCTGTCATCCAGATGCTTCAGCAACTCTGTGGAGAAAAGACACCAACATACAAAACAACTGATTCACAGAATCAACAAAAACATAAATTCATCTGTGAATTTTGCTGTTGAGTGGGTTAGTTGCTTGAGTGTGATTCTGTGAGAAAGGTATGTAGTTTAGCCAATTTGAGAATCAATATTCATTTACCACACTCGCATCTGACAACATTTACTTTCAGTGAGAGAAGATGTTACTAATGAAGCAAATGTTTCCCCAATAGCTAGTAAGCCACTATTCTTTGATTATATTAGATGCACAAACTGTGACATGCAATTATTAATACAGAATTAATTTGCAAAGCATACATGTAAATTTCATTGTGCAGTGTGACAAAATGTAGTGCATTCATTTCTGAGTGTTCGTCATTTACCGGGGTAGATCTTGTTGAGGGCCTCAGGGTGCAGACTGGTTCCTATGAGTCTGAGTATGGTGGACAGAGAACGACAAGCCAACAGTCTGGCCATGTGAGAGTCTTCATCCAGAGCCGACAACACCAGGGGACTCAGCTTCTCCTCCAGACACAGCAGCTGCACACAGGAAATACATGTTAAATAACAAGTCTGCCCACATGTTTAATACAATTCAAACTCAATAAAAGGAGACACTTGTCTCCAGTTTACAAAAAAATATTTTATATTCTACAATGGTAACGAATGTACTCTTCTATTAGAGGTTATGAAATTCCAACTTACTGGAGTGACTGAGGCTGTACAGTCAGAACCACTTAATTGTGGGGTCTCTGTACACATAAGGAGTCGGTCTAGACCTGCTCTGCCCTGAGATAACGTTGTTATGATATGGCGCTATATAAATAAAACTGAATTGAATTGAACTGAACTTACTTTAATTTCCAAAGCCCTCTCTAAAATGTGTGTAAAATGTGTGATGTCAGCACATCCCCAGGAAGGCTTAAAGAACAGTTTCCACACTTTTCATAAATTATTTGTGTTGAATTGTGGGGGTTTTTTTAATATAGATTTTTAAGCATGACAGATTCACATCAGGTCTGGATCACTTTGTACAGACACACGGGCATGGGGCCCAAGTTCAGAGGTCCAATGAAGACCGATGTTTTCATCACACCATCAGATGAGATACAGAGGAAATGGACAAACAAGGTGAGGCTGAGCGCACCGAGCCACAGGCCAAGAGGTGATGGCTAAAACCTCTGTCACGCCGTGCTAAACAGTAAAAAAAAAGGAGTGAGGGGAGAGGGAGGGAAGGAGACAGAAAGAGGAGGAAAATTTGGCAGAGAAGTGATCCGGCATTACATCAGTGACAATCTGAGGGTGCCAAGTGTAACTGGAGCTGCTAATTGTTTTCACAGGGAGTAGAGAGGAAACAATGTCCTTCTAAATGAAAGGCTGTTTGATTTGCCTGTGGAAATACACACAACCTTCTGTTGTCCCGTCAGGACATCATCTCAACTGTTACCTAATTTTGAACCCAAACTCCAAGAGTACCACGGTCCTATTTAGTCACCACTTTTCCAGGTTTTCTATTCTTGTGAGGACGTTTGGGTGCCATTAGATAGTAAAAGCTTGATCACACACCTACACCCACACACCCACACTCACGCTCACATTGTCCCCCAGCTGTTTGCTTTGCCTTGTACTTAAAGACGTGTGAATAGAAGAGGTGTGTGAGCCGGTTTCAACTGGTCACTCTGCACATGCGAGGGCAAACACAGCCAGATGTGAGTGTGTGTGAGCACACATTCTGTGACTGGGCACATGCTCCGACAGGCAGGTGCAAGGGCATGTCCCGGTGATAGTTCCTACCTATAACAAGGGCCCAGAACAGTGTAAGCATTGTTCCTCAGGGACAAAGGTATGTGAACCCACTTGCCCCCACGTACACCTGCTGCCTGACGTGGCCAACTCTTTCAGCCAAGGAGCGAAAGATGGCGAATGATATATTTTCCTAAATGGCCAAGTGGGACCATCTATTTTGATGTGAAATGGACAAAACAGAGAATTTGAAGTAAATGTCAACGCCTGATGGATTAAAAGAATGCACTACCACATCTTTTCCTTTACAACTGAGTCAATAAAAAGTGTTTCTGCAGATTGGAGATCAGGAGTACGTACTACTGGAGACCTTTCATATCCGGTGTTCGCTTCCAATGCTTATGGTTACATCTACTTCCAAAAAGGGACCCATGTGTGTCATATTTGTCTTTGTGCAGGCAGATGTATTTTGTAGATGTCATCTCTGCAGCATTTACATAGGCTTGTGTACCTGTCCAGGTGTGATGGCCCCTCCATGCAGCATGGCCAGCAGACAGCTGATGGCTGAGGTGCGGACGGCAGCAGCAGTGCGGCCTGCGTGCCACACCAGGTTAGGAAGCAAGATGTCACACAGGAACTTCTCTGACTCATCATGGAAATGTCTGGAAGGAGGCAGAGAGTAAAAATATGGAGACAGAACAGGAGCAGAGAAAGACACTTCTATTGCTTCATGTAGGAGGCCATTGGCATTTATATATTTGTAACACCTAGCAAGCAATAGCTTCCATTTTGAGAACAACTGAATGATGATGGGTTTTGGGAATGCAACGCAACACAATGGCTATAATGCAGTCATTTTCCCACACTTGTTTTAAGGCAGAAGGGGAAGGGGGGCCGTGGAGGAGAAGCAGAAGGCGAGGAGTACAACATCTGGGTGTCCTCCTTTCCCGTCTGCCTCTCTTTTCCATGCTGGCTTAGGCCCTCTGACATCCTCTCACACACTACCAGAGTCTGCACTGCCCTTTTGCTCCAGACCAACTCTGCCACCTCTGGTAGCTGCCTCTAGCCTCTGGCTGTTCAGCTGGTGTCATGATAAAGCATGCTGTAATGTTTCAGTGCCAGTAGATGGAGACTGTGTGCCACTCATATGACCAGGACTGTGCTGCTGCGTTAGCCCCGGGGCATTTGTTTGCTCTGGTCCGAATGAGTTGATGAGTGTAAACTTGGAGCATTTTCCCCTTGGTTCGGCTTCTTTTTAGACAGAGAAAAATCTTATTTTATATAAACCGCTTATTGGTCAGATGTGTCTGGGGTGGGAGCAAGAAAGTAAGTACAGGAAGAAGGTCCTGTGTTATGGACTAGTGCGTATTTAGAAACATTGCTATGCAATTTAACATGGAGCAACGACACAGTTGGTATTTGCTCATTACTGTGGTAATTAGCTGGGCAATAACTGGTAGTTGGGTCAGATCACGTTCCCACCACAAACGAACCGTTATCAAGGTTCTTTTGGGACCAGACCGAGACCACCTCCTCTCAAGGGTCTCAAGGGCACCTGAGTGAGATTACTGTGTTCACACCTGCCCAAACAAATTGCACCAAGGGAGAAAATGAAGCAGAGCACGATTTAACCGGACTAAAAAGCGCATGTGTGAAAACACCCTCAGTCTCTTCAGCTTGACAGGTGTTGAAAGCTCATCATGAATGACGCAAGGAGATGGAAAGACATGTTTCCACATTACAGGGATGATGTCCAAAGGAAAGTAGAGTTGGACTTTACCTTTCACTTGTAGGCCTACGTCTGTGCACACACAGAAATTGCCAGGAAATTTTGTCTGTACACCCCATGGGTCTCTACACATTAGAACTCTCTCTCACACAGCACAACACAGCATGAAAATCTACATCTATGTCAACAAGTAAGACAGGGTAAGGACAGTAATTCAATAATATCGATTATCAGATTTCAGCAAAATTATTTTATCATCTCATGTACTTGTTACACAACTTTCTGTTGTCCAAATAACTGATCCAAACAATTATTTATATTAAGTTTGTGTTTGACACATATAAAGAATTGGTCTCATGTATTGTATTGTGGAAAACATCCTTACTGAATACAGGGTTGTTTTTGGTATGTGCATAATTGGATCTGCTTCATGTTACTGACAAAACCACATTTGGAATAAGAGGAAGATATCACCCCAATAACAGTTTTTTTCTTGTTTTATGTCTTGAAAGCTAAAATTAAGACTAAAGTCAGATGCAGTTGCAGTTCACACATGCATGAAAGCACACACTTATATCTCCCTTGCCACATGCAGGCAAAAAAGGATAAACTTTTATTTCTTACACATAACCTTCTACTTAAATTTCACATCTAGCTTTTTAATCACAGAACACAAATCCACATGAAACAAAGACATTATGTGTGTGTGTGTGTGTGTGTGTGTGTGTGTGTGTGTGTGTGTGTGTGGATGAAAGGCACTTACATGTACCCTAACTTACTTTCCCTTTATGCTTGTTCTACAGCGGAGCTGTCATTATGTCATTTTGGTTGTAGAGCAAAGAGAAGAGGTTTTCTCTATGACTATCATTGTCCTCTTGATGACATATAGCGTGTGTGTGGGGGCTACAATCTGCCGAGCAAAGATCAGGCCATAAATCATGAATGGACGGATAAGATGTGTATGAATGGCAATATTATGGCAGACCGCGGAGCCCCACATACTGTAAGTTAAGCATTTGTTTGAAACCTCTTGAAGGTGTAACACGATTTCTGTCTCCTGACGGTCCTGTGATTACTGGAGATATATCTGTGGAATGAGAGAAGCAGTTAGCAGCACAGGTGGTTGTGCTGGGAGTGGGGAAGAGACAGAGGCTTCTTTTGTCCAATCTGTACATTTATGGATAAAATAATCTGATGAAAGCTGAAAGCAAAGTTCCAATTTCCACTTTTTTGGCAAAGGTGGCAGAATATTTTGGCTTAAGAACACTTCCTGTAGTTTATGCGACATTTTTCACTGATATTGGATATTATTTTGTCTTGTACTCTTTACATTGCTGCTAGGCTCATGCACTTTCAACATCTCAACACACAGTCTATCCCTCATTATTAATCAATGGAAACACTTACCAACCCTTATGGCTGTAAACCTTTTGGCTGTAGAGTTAGGGGAAGTTACATGCTGCACAGATGTCTCCATGACAACCCCATGGACGAGGTCTCTCTGTCTGTCTGATTGACAGCAGCAGCTGCTATGATCACTGGGACCTGGAGAGGGCCTCAGGCTTAATGCATTCCCTCAGATTAGGGCTCTGAGCCCTGTCTGAAGACTGCACAGCTGAGGGTTTTCGGAGGGGACCCTGGAGGGTGAGGAAGAACGCACAAACGGGAGCTCCTCTCTGGGTGCCAGACGTCTCTCAGTCATCAGTCAATAACCATTCAAAAGGTGTTACTAAATCACTGAGGAGTGATTCAGACACCATGTGCCTTTTGTCTTCTTCAGGCATGCTGGGAAGTGATTAACTAATTTGAGTTAGTCTAACTGATACTCCCAAAGAGACCATGTTAATTCGAATGGGACTCCTTGCGGTGAGTTTGGGATTTATCATTTCTGAAATATGATAAACTGTATCACACCTGGAATATACCCCATCATATGACCCTACCTGAATCAACTACAAGTCCTAAAGAAGCTGATGGGGTTATAATGACCTCATGGAAATACACTATTGTGTTTTTGTGTGTGCGTTTCTAATTATGGTCCCTTGTGGGTATGGTACTAATTTGCAGGTTAATGTGAGGCTAAAAACATGAGCTGGGCTAAGAATGAAGACTTGGAAAACGCATAACAACTGGCTGAGTTTAAAGCCCAATGTAACATCATGCAGTGATGAAAATTAACCTGCAAGTTAGCTGTGTGTCTTTGTTCAGCATAAAACATACAATAACTTCTCTTTAACAGAAACAAGTCCTTCCAAGGTTAATTCATAAGATAACTTGCTCTGTGTGTGTGTGTGTGTGTGTGTGTGTATTGGGATGTGCATATGTGTATAGTATGTGTGTTCATGTCCCTCTCACCCCTGGGAATCCAGTGTGTTGGTTGCATCCAGTAGCAACTTGGCAAGCATTGTGAAGATGCTCATCCTCATTTCTGTGTCTCTGTCCGGTTGGAGGCAGCTGCGAAGCAGGGGCATCAACTGGCTCAAAAACTCCCCGATCACTGGACCTACAACACACACACGATTTTCTTTTAACGGTTTTTTGGGGGCATTTGGTGACTTTATTTGACTGTCTGAGATATAGACAGCAAATATAGGGAAAATAAGCGGGAATTAAATTCAACTAAGGTACACGGCCTGAATCAAACCAAAATGCTTTGATTGTACCTCATGTGTTCAAAGCTACACAAAAGAAATCTTCAGTGTCACCTCAGCAGTGCTTCAACCAGGATTCTTTGTTTAAAGTCTTCCTAACTATCCCACATTGCTGGGTCAACGATCAAATGACTTAAATTAATTCTGTAACCACTCATTTTCAGCCTAACCGCAAAATACTAAACCTATCCTTAAAAACTCTAGTGTTCCCTTTTCAGAGAGACAACACTTTTCACATTTATGCTTTTCCTTAATTCTTCTTTGTCAGGACCAACTGTGGAATGGTAAAGAAGAAAAGGCCTGCACAGACTCAAGGCTTTTTTATGTTTAGCACTGACCAGAGGGCTTGAGTTATTGAGACCTCAATGGATTGGTGAGACAGTGACACAGAGCTCCGAGGAAATGAGACATAAAAAGGTCTTTGTGTGACACTTCTTTACAAGTGTCTATTGCAGGAAAAATGAGAAACTCACAGTGCAAGTATTCCCAGTTACACACCCACTAACAGTCTGACTGCATGTTTACAGAGCTATATATAGTAATCTGTGTGCGTGTAATGAGTGATAAGTGTCCATGCTGTGTTTGGACTCCTGGAATTGTACAGACATGAGAGGAGACAGAGGAAATCCTGAGACTGCCCGAGGGTGGTGGCCAACATTATAAAGCAATATGGGTAAACAGAGAGAGAGACAGACAGAGAGAGATCCAATGGGAATGTGTGAATCAAAGGGTGTGTCATTTAACCAGAGGTGTTTAGAGATGTCTGCAGGTAGCAGCACACCGACTACAGATATAACAAGGCAGCAATAGGAAATCTCACTACACTAATAGAGACATTTTCACCCCAGCTGACAAACAAAAGACTGTGAGGAGGATATGAGAGGGCAATAATTATTCCTGTCTTCAACAAACACAGATGGAGTGTGAGAAGAGCTGATGAGCAAGCAAAATGACCAATTCTCAGTTGTCAAATTAACTACCGTCAATTGTTCAGCAGAGGGCCGATTTCCCTGAATCATGTGCACATCAAACAAAGCAGCCACATGCTGTCTGTTCTGCTGCCTGTAATAAAGTCATCGGGTCCTGTTAATAGACCAAAGATCACATCTGCAAGAATGAAACCTAGGGAAGCTTAGAGCGACATTCAACATGTGCAAAACACACACACACACACACACACACACACACACAGATACACAGAGAGCTTCAAAGTAGCCTTGATCCAGGGGAAGGTCAAGAGCAGGCGGCTGTGGTGCCGTTTGATGTAGTGACCTGCATGGGGATCACTGAGTGGACTTGAATGGACTGGTCAGTTAGCCGTGGGAGTGTGTGTGTGTGTGTG
>LKNJ01000369.1:0-160120 GCA_002120245.1 Maccullochella peelii | reverse complement strand
GGGGGGGGGGGGGATTAGAGGGGTACCCAGATCAATTAGAAAGAGAGGGGAGTGAGGGAGGGAGTAAGAGATGGAGATGAAAGTGTTGGAGGTGCTGATGATGGAGGATTATATGGTATAGAGGGAGGTAAAGTGAATTCTCAGCACCAAAGGCAGGGTCACAGCTTTTTAACCCATGGCATCACACACACACAAACACAAGCACAGACTAACCCCGTCTCTAATCTGAGACACACTGGCTGACTGATAAACAGAGGGAGAGACGGGGATTTACAAAAGTCAGGAAGCCAACTGGTGCAAATGACAGCCCTTTCTTTTTCTGTTAGGGTGTGTTTGATCATGAGCCTCTCTGCTTAGGTAAATTCTTCCACTGTGTTTCTGTAGTGAGGGTCATTGATGTGCATCCATCTTGGACAACAACAATGGAACAGCATGCATCTATTGGGCCGTCAAGCAATAAATCATATAGATTTTAACTTTGTGTCATTTGACAGCCCTCATATCTATCAAGGGGTGCTGACAATTGCTCCGACCACCACTGACACATGTCCAACTTTTGATGCCTACGTAGCTCTCAGGAGCAGTGTGGGACTATATGAAAACATGGATGAGGAGGATGCTTTTTGCCGCTTTTTACGAGTGCAGGTTCAAGAAAATGACAGATTACAAACTATTTCAATAAACTATTTGGATCCTTTGTACATGAGAGAGTCTGTGCTGCTGCTTTGACAGCTGCTGGTTTTGATGTGCTGCCTCGATGATGGATCGTGTGTGAACAGGACAAACAGCTTGATGCTTAAAATGAGATGTAACATGTGTCTGAACAAGTTGAGGAACGAATGGCTTCACAAACCACACCAGGAAGTAATGTTTAATAAAACATGATACAGACTATACAGTCTCACCAACATGCTGGGGTGAAATGGACCCAAAGAGCATGTACAGACTGATGACTGATGTAGTGATTTTCTAATCATTAACAGGTCATTTGACAGACAAGTTTCTCAAAAACCTTACTGTATTTCTTTGACCATTAGTGTGTGTCTATACGTGCAAACTTCAGCACCTGCTGTATAATTTGGCAATGTCTTGTGCACATTCAGGCTTCACTTCTCACCTGATTGTATGACTATGATATGCAGTTGGAGTCTCTGCGGGGAGTAACTGGACCAGGTGTTGACAGAGGCAGCCAGCCAGTCCAGCAGCTGGCCCATATGTTGTCTATAGAGCTCCATCACTGAGTCCAGGCCCTGCACCTTACACAAGAACTGCACACTCTCCAAAGCCTGAGGGAGAGAGGGATAAGTGGAACAAAATGATGTCAACACATTTTTCATAAAATCATATGGAATTTAGTCAAAAAACCCCCAAAAAACCCACAAAGAGACAGAAACGTTTGGGTGGGAGAAAGGCTAAATGAAGAGTTGATGAGAAAAAGTGATCACAGAGCAGGGGCTTTGTGTTCAAGTTCAACAATTACAGCTGTTTTCTTGTAATTTCAGGAATTCTTCAGGTCACGCTCACACGGGAGGCACAAAACCATCATGTGAAACCATGGGAAGAACAACACTGCAGACATGACAAGGTCTTACACATAAAACCACTTAGAAACAAAAACCCCGACAGATACACAGGATGTCACAAAGGCACAGGAACCGACAGAAAAACACACACACACACACACTAATAAAGCTGAGCTGGGGGGAAAGGGCAGGAATGAGAGATAGGAGAGTAAATAATTAGCTGACTCTTTAGGGCAGGGGAACGGACCTTAAAGGCACTTCATAGTTCCCTTCATAGTCCCTCAGGGATGGAGAGGGACAGAGACAATGTCCAAGTCACAGATCAGCCCCTTCAGAAGAGAGCTAGACAACACTGAGCTGTCCACTGATGGGAAAGATGTGCCCCTTTTCTGGGAAAACAAGTAATGCTTTTCCTCTGGGTCCGGGAATGCCCAAGGCCATTCTCACTCTCCTTCTCTTTTTCTTAATCCATTCCTTCTCATCTCTTCTCTAACACTGCTCCCTGTCTGGACACATACACAGACGCAGACAGACGTAAACACACAAACACTGGTGGCCCATGTGGTGTCTGGTAAGCATTGGTGCCAATCCCTTCCCGCTCCTCTCCCTGTCATTAGCCTCCTACGGCGTCAAGCAGTTAGGCGACACGCTGGCCTCAGATACGGTTGGCTTCACTTGTCACTGTTCCTGTTTGTCCCTTTGCATTTGGAGGCTGACCACAACATGGAAGCTTGTTACTTGCATATCCTTTCGCTTTCTGAAGACGCATTATGGAGCCACAAATGGGGCTAGGCTGATGACACACACCTGCTAAGAAACACAACTCATCTCTCCCTGTCTATTTTTTCTCTCTATTTCTGTCTGTCTCCCTTTTTCTCCACCTTTCACCCACCTCATTTCACCCAGGACTGGATTTAAAGTTCCACTCCAAAGGTGCAATTTCAGCTCCTCTGGCTAAGTGGGTAATTATACTGTTGGCCATGCCCACTTTGAACTCGTACAAATGCTCACATTCCTCAAATAGCTCACTTGCTTCATAAAACCTTCTTACCTTTCTAATAAAAAAAGAATGGAAAAACTAAAATTGAAGGGGGAATAAAAGGGTGAAAACATTTCAAAGTAGAATTGAAGAATTACACAGGTGAGGTGAAATGCTGGTTTGCCCACGTGGAACAAAGTGATGGCAGAGCTGCAGAGAGGACATATTTGGGACTGCATCTTCATACTGTTTTCTCACCTTTTTGCTGAGATGTGGCTCGGTGGAGAGACTCTGGATGGTGACCAACACCTGCAGCAGCTGCAGGCTGACTGAGCCACAGTCTGACTCACACTGACGCACCAGCACATCCACGCAGGCCAACAACTGCTCCAAGTACATAACCTGGGAAAGAGGGAGAAGTATTATAAGATCGTCTTGTGAGAAGGATTCGCCTTGAATGTTGGCCCTGTCTTCCGATGAACCCCACTCAGCCAGTGGTGAGCTCATGTTTAGACAAAGACCTGCGGTTCAGGCTAATTTCTATGCCATCACTGGGATCATGGCCTCTTTTCCTGTTTTCTCGCAGCCTGTCATTAGGGCTGGATGAGGGTGGGGGGAGGAAAGAGGAGATTGAGGGGGAGATGGAAGGTGTGTGAGTGAGAGAGTGTGTGTGTGTGTGTGTGTGTGTGTGTGTGTGTGTGTGTGTGTGTGTGTGTGTGTGTGTGTTTTTGTATGTGGAGGGTTGAGAGCGGGTAAAGCGCCCTCCAGGTGTTTTCTCTGGTCTGGTGGTGAGGAGTTGGGTGGTGAGGGGGGACAAGTGTGTGTGAGCAAGAAAATACTCAATGCGACCTCCTTATATGCTCCCTCACTCAAAACACACACCAACTCACTGAGCTTGACTGACCAATACCAGAGATCCATCACTAGGGGGTGCACTCTCTTTTCACAAATTTGAGAAGCTATTGTACAGCACAGCTTGGCATTAACCTGGAAAGAAAACAAGTGTCAAGCCAAGTAAAGATGCTCAGAGCTTAAAAAAGGCAGGGCTTGTAAGGAGGAAAGAGGGCTAAGGGACTTCCAGTCTGCGAGACATATGAGCAAATGTTTTTATTTTGCAATAGAGTGTTAGGCACACACTGGAAAAAATCCTGTTATATGCATCTTGAGTCCAGGGTGTTAGTTAAGTGTGTAAACACATTTTCTGGAGGCAGTCTGAGGCTAAACTAAACGTCCATGATGCCCTGAACAACCACGACATGCCCTCATATCTACAGCTGACTCGTCTCAAAACAGCTTACCCATTGCACTGTGCACTCTTGTTTGAATGTTATTACACATGTGTCACTGATGGGGGAAATCCCTGCCTATGACCAAGCCATTCACTGGCACGTAAACACAGCAGGAGCTCCAGGGAGGCAGTAGTGGAAATAACGTGACAAACAGTGGCAGATACACACATTAGCTTACACATACCCGGACATGCATATTATACATGCACAGAAAACAGCCATTACGGTTGGCTGAGAGAGCGAAAAAAGTGGTGCGGTGTAATGACTAGGTGGACACCTGGAGCCAGGCCAGATACACCTGGTTTCATTGGCCTTGGCACGCTCCAGGGGCCTTGTTACACAGTGTGTGCATCTGTCCACCACTGGATACATCAATTATATATACACACACACACACACACACACACACACACACACACACAACTCCACTTTAAGGAGCAATACCAGGCAATGGATTCCTATCCAGTGGGGAGTCCACCCCCCGCAGCAATGATGTTGCTACAGCAACAGGAAAACAAACACTGGCGGTGCATGGGGTGCCGACCCTTTGCAGTCAGGTAAAGTTTGCTATCCTGCCTTTCTTCTCCTTTCTTCATCTGTCGTTCAGTGGAACAGTGAGCAGTATGCCGCTGTCATTCATGACAAAAGGCAGGCATGCACGAGACACGCTGATGTATGGCAGTATGTTCGTGTATTCGGCAGAATTCTGGATGTTGTGACACAAGTGCAAAGTTTCTCCATTCACAGACAAAATGAAAAGACACGGAACCTTCTTTCTCCACTCTCCCCTGCTGATCTGTTCCTCTGAGTTTCACCAAGACAGCATATTCACTCTTAACGAGACTGGTTGTAAATATGCTTGCTAATTCACTGTCAGGCCCCCTCTTTATGCCTTTCTTCCTCTCTCTTAGTACTATCTTTACCAATTTACTCCAGCACTGAAGATATTGTGATGCCCCCATCACCATGGCAAACCACAACACAGAGACACTCAGCTGTGTAAGGTGTAAGGTGTGTGTGTGCGTGTGTGAGATGGTGGGGATTTGTTAATCCTCAGTGGAATACCCCTTTGAAAATAAACCTGTATGTGATTCATAAGCAAACACCCCATATAAAGTACACAGGGTACCTCAGAAAATGGTGGCTTCTCTAACCACTGACTCGCCTTTTATTTTCCCTCAAACCCTTGACATCATCTTCAGTTTATGACCAATATTTTTATTTTTCGCCAAGCATCTGTCATTTATTTTTGTAAGCTGTCTTTTCCCCTACTGAAATAAAGAAAAGAAAACAGGGACTTGAAAGAGCTGACGAGGTTAAGTCGTGCAGAAGTATCATATATCAGTTTCCAAATCTTCAGCATGTGCCCCAAACTCCCCACGGAGCCCTGCTGTTCCCCCTGCCTCTGTTCACTTTGAAGATTATTTATATTTCATTTCTTAACAGGCTTCATTTTGTCCAAGTCAAACTTCACTTTTTCTTTCTCTCTGCCTTTGGTTATGTGCCTTTGGGTGGCACATAACGCTCGCAAGTTGGATCCAAACGCACATATCTTTAAAGTTCTTAAGATGCCACATTTTAGTAAAATAAAATAAAACAAGGGTAGTGAGTCTGCTATTTCCATGTTTTCGCTGTTTGTGTGTCTGCAGGTAATTTAACCATTATCAAATACAAGTAAATCAGTCCCATATGAAGGATCTGAGAGCTAACCAACACTTTGGATTGAGCAACTGTGCGGCAAGTGAGTGCACAGTATTCTGGGTCAGCATTTCAGCACAGAGAGAAAGAGGGATGCAGGTGCTCCTGTCTCCAGTGGTGTTATTTACAGCTACATAGTGACCTTGCCCTGGCCCCTGCTATGAACCCCTGCTGGTTGTCGAAGAATGTTGCAGGTGCTTTGTCTGGGTGAGCTCTTGAACCACAACGCTCTGTGCTTTGCCCTCATAAGCAGACACACAGAGAACCACAGAGGGAGATAGATGGAGAAACAGACAGAGAGGAAGCAGAGGTCTGCCTCCATCTGTGCGACAATGTGTGACCGTCCCGTCCTGTTAGTTCTCTCCCCACCGGGTGACCCCGCCGGATAGCAACGAGGGAGGACAGAAGGGGGTCAACGTCCCTCTCTATTTATCACCGACCTTGACAAGGCAGGCTTTGAAATTTCAGGGATTCTTTTAATGGTGTGGCTGAACCACAGTCCGGTGCCGAGACCTTACACATGGCTATAAAAAATAACAAAGGCTATGCGCTGCCTTGTCTGCTCAGAGGGGTCAGAGCAGCCATGCAGGGGTCACGTGAAATTAGTGGATTTTTGTTATTATTATCCCAGGGAGGAAATTCTTGCAGGCCTCACTGGGAGGGGGGTGGGGTCATGGGTATAGGTGAGTCAGTAGTGCGGTAGGATCAAAAAATAGCTTTCTGCCAGACTGTTATTTTGATTCTGAAAGGGAAACATATTTGGTGCAAGAGGAAAGGAAGCGGGGAAGAGTCTGCTCTGGACTCGATGGGATTTTTCCACTGGCAGACTGTTATTTGCAGTAATAATAATTTCTGCTATGTAAAAAAAATAGAGATATTTGCAACGTTGTGGGAGCACATTTCACAGTTGCGTGAGAGCGGAGTCGTTTTGATCATACACTTGAAATGTTAGATTTGAAAAACACCATGTGGCCAGGCTGTCACTTCAACAGGGTCGGCATTTTAGAGGATTACTCAACAGCGAACCCACTGAACTCACAGTGTATAGTGCTATTGAAAACTCTTGAGGACTCTTCAACTAAAGCCCTTTCAAGAGATGTTGCATCTTATCACAAAACCTATTTCCATAAGGGACAAATTAGGCAAGGAATATACAGTATGACTGCTGCACTGTCACTGCCAAAAATAATAGCGTTAAGGTACAAAAGGAGAGTAGAAAATGTAAAAAACCTGGCAAACCTGTCATCAAAACAAGTCTGACTTTTAATATTTTAAAACAGCCAACTCTTTGCCCTTCCACAGTAAACTTCAGAGGTGCTGCTACTCCACTAAAACTATTCCGTTAACAACAGTAGAAGGATGTGGTTGCACTGGGTGTGAATGGGGAAGATGGCATTACTGGCAAAGATCAGACATTCTCAGGTAAATAAGTTAAAAACAGATCAACCTCAACCAAACCCAAGCTTCTCTCTGCTGACCTGTTGATATTCCTGGCAGACGTCGGGCTGGGCCAGTGTGTTGGCGATCTGTTCAAGATGTGGTTTAAGGAGGGGTCTGGGACAGCCTCCCAGCACCGCAGCCAGCACCATGAGAGGGGCCCAGGGGTGAGAGGAAGAGGAGGGAGATGTCACATGATCCAGCAGCAGCTTGAGGAAGACGACAGGAGGGGCAAAGGTCCCCAAGAGTTTAGCAGCTGCCAGGCACTAGATGTGAGAGGAAGAGAGTGAAGAGAGACACAGAGGCATGCGTGAGTGTAAAGGAGAATGAGAACAACAGGAAGTCCTTTTTTAATTTTCCACACATCAAAGATCTGCAGAATCCTCCTATGTAAACAGGTGCATCCCAAGCCCTGCTCGACCGAGTCTACATTGAGGACAGTCAATAAAAATGCTGACTGAAAGCTCAACAGATGTGTCCAATTCTCTGTGCATAGGTCGAGTAAATGCCACACCTGATCCAAAAAAAAAAAAAAAAAGGAAATGCAGTATGATGTATAACATCCTGCTAATGTGATGACTAGCTCTCTGGGACTCACATTGCTGACCACGTCCCTCTCTGTGTCGGCGCAGGCCCGGTAGAGGGTGGCCAGGAGAGGCGGCAGATGCTGGGTGCTGTGGTCCTCGGTGTGGAGCAGCAGCACAGAGAGCAGCTCAGAGGTCCTGACCCGTGTGGGCACCAGCCAGTCGGTCACATCGTGGGTAATGGCCGGCACCAGCCTGCCCAGGTTTCTCACCACAAGCTCCCTGCAGCCCAGCCCTGGACGCTCCACTGGAGGAGAAAATGAAGAACATTTGCCTTTGCATACTCGTCTAGTGTCAGATATCAATTTGTGATGTTCAGTTTTTTTCCCCCTTTTCTCTCAACCTGCCCGCATCTCCTACAGTTAGTGAATGACTTTGTTTTCCAGAATGACTATGAACAATCTCCGACAGATGGGCACGTTGTTGATTTTCATTAAAAGGTTTTTGAATGACATATAGACATAGCTAGCAAGCACCTTGTTTGTGAAAGCTCAAACTGCAACATTATTTCTGGCTCCATTATATCGTCTATGCATGGTCTATTTATCTATCTTTTATGAGAACTTGTGGAATTGTGTAATCTATATTGTAATAAATAATGTAATAAACTATCACTGATTCACAGGTTTTCAAATGTCTGCTGGGCTGCAACGATTACGATTAAGATTTCCCCACAAGGGACTTGTCAGAGCAAGTGAAACACATTCTCAAATAGTCCTACATTTCAAATCCAGCACAGCCCCCCCCTCACTCTCTTTCTCTGCCCCACCTTATTCTCCTTCTCCTATAGGAACACTAATGAGTGGGGAAGAGAGGACTAAAGGAACACAGAGATAAATCAGAGAAACACACCAGGACAAGACAAAACAAGCCCCTTTCTGGTCGTCTCTCACTGTCTGACAGTGACCTCTTCACACTGGGAGGCCCGGCAGATTTATGACGGCAAGAAAGGGAAAGACAAAGAGGGAGAGCGAGCCTCTTCCTTTCCTTTCCTTTCCTGTCCCCAGGCAGAGCCCGAGTTCACCCACATTGCCACATGGGTAGCTGTGGGACATGTATAGGAGCTTTAACCAAGATGCAATGCCTAGGAACTGTACCCCTGACACACATACACACACTTAGCCTGGCCCTATAGGCAAGCCATGGTGACCATGTTCAGGTTCACACTCATTCCTGGCCCTTAGGCAGACACTTTCCAAGCCAGTGCTTGCCCTGAAAACTAAGCTGTCATACACAACATCATGGGTGCGTGAATGGGTGAATGAGAGACATCTTGTAAAGCACACTGGATAAAAACACTATAAAATGCAGCCAATTTACCACATTTCATCCATCCATCCATCATCTATACTGCTTACCCTCAGAGGGTCGTGGGGGGGCTGGAGCCTATCCCAGCTGACATTGGGCGAGAGGCGGGGTACACCCTGGATTGGTTGCCAGTCAATCACAGGGCTGACACATTCACACTCACAGTCACACCTACGGGCAATTTAGAATCATCAATTAACCTGCATGTCTTTGGATGGTGGGAGGAAGCTGGAGTACACGGAGAGAACCCACACAGACACGGGGAGAACATGCAAACTCCACACAGAAAGGCCCCAGCCGACAGGCTAACAGTGCTAACCACTGCACCACCGTGCTGCCCCATTTACCACATTGTACATATGAAATTAATGAAATGGACGACAACACATTTCTTTGGGTGAGTAGTAAGTTCAGATAAATGCACTGTAAATGACTCTGCAATACTGGTTGACTTCCCTTTGGGCCACTATGTAAAATTAACTGGATACTTAGTGGGGCTAGGTTTCTTCTCTTTTATCCCAAAAGAAAAAAAAAATAAAACGAATTTTTGCTATCTGCTGCAAATCACTCATACAGAGCATGCTAAAGAATCACAAGGTGTCCACAAATGTTGTTAATTTAAGCATGCCACTTTTAAGACCTTGAAGCACAAGACCGTAAAAACATGAAATAAATGGGGAGAATAAACCATGCCCACTGTGACTGACCTCCTGGTGGGTAGAAGGGAGGAGGGGTGAGGAGAAAGTCCATCTTGTCCTTGATGTCTTCCTCATTCTCCTTTTCCCACTGGGCGCCTACTTGCTTCCATAAATCAGCTGCTAGAAGTCTGCAGGAGGGGAGTGGAAACACAGATAATCTTACCAATCAACAACATTGTCACTGCCATCAATATTGCACTGTACTTCACATATGTTGTAGATATTTAGGTGATGTTTTCATTACATTAAACTCGCCCATGAGAATATTAGCATACGTACCTGGAGAATATATTTTATGTGACATATTACTGTATTACATTGTATTATGAAGCAAAGAGTAAAGCATGACAATGTCCACGTTTACCTTGTTTCTGGGATCTCATCATTGACACTGCTGAGTAGGAGTGGGATGAGTTTGTGGAAATAAGAGTATCGGTCTCTCATGTGAAGTAGCCAATCACCAACAACTGCAGTCACAGCTTTTCTCACCTTAAACCAAAAGAGAGCAAGATAGGGAAAGCAGAATTGAGCACGTTTCACTCAAGAAGTAAAGTCTTGATTCCTCGACCCAGAGACAACACGCTTTGATTTTGACAAGACAAGTGTAGGCCCTGGAGGCGGACAATTAAATAAGCAGTACACGCAATGAAACACAGTTATTTTAAACTGAACCTGTGGTGAGTCATCAAACAGCCTCTGTGCCAGGTGAGAGAGCACGTCATCCATGTTTTTCCCAGTGCCATGCTGAATGACTGCTCCGGTGGCTTCGATGACAGACACTCGTACCCGGGAGTGCTGATGAGCAATCGTCTGCATGAGAGGCTGGACCAGACTCTCAGCCTGCATATGAAAGTGCTCTGAAGAGAAAGAGGTGAAATGCACTTCAGTCCATTCAATTCAGTTACTGTGGAGCTGGGTGATACATTGATATAAGATCAATATTGAGATATGGGACTGCACCATCCTTTTGGTTACCTTAACATTATGATATTGCTATTGTGGTTTCAAAGGCTGAATTGCAGTCCTGCCGTGACAAGTGAATGAAATAAGGAATTCATCCAAAGTGACACGTTTGTGTATTCATCTGACTGTCCATGCTGTCCAAAAGTAATAATTAAGGGCCTTTTTAAATCAGGGTCCCTCAGCTTTGGAACTTCCTGTCAAAGAATCTCAGGCAAGCCAAATGAAAAACGAGGTACATAATTAGTGTTGAAATGATTAGTCCATTGAGAAAAAAATTATTACTAAGCCAGTGGTTTATCGCCATGTTAGGAAATGCCTAGACATTCCTCTTTTGTTACTTCTGCATTACTGGAACATGTTACCTCATCAGGCATCTGAAAATTATTCAGATTAGACAAAGAAACACAAAATGGTTGACCAGTCATAAATCATAGACATTTGCAACTGGTGACAGTGGGTCAAAAGTTGATTGTTTTCAAAGGTTGAGAAAATTAATCAATAATAGGCTAAGTGTTAGTTGCAGCCCTAGTTGAGACAAGTGATGGAAGGCAACTGGTATTCAAACATTGCAACTTCTGGTGATTGATGAGAAGCTATTATAGTGTTTCAGCACAAAAACAATATCTTCATGTTTCCCTGAAATTACACAACCTCAGGATTTATTCTGGCTACTTAATGTAGGCTAACTGTAGAGGAAGGCCAGGCAGCTGCGCAGTAGGCTACAGGAAAGCGAGCGTTTCTATCACAAACATGTAGCGTGCCTCGAAACCATGGCAACAGACTTTATCAACAACAAAAAAAAACTTTTCACAAACCTGGCAGATACTTTGCAAGGTTCACGGTGCATTTGCAGCTTTCTCTTTTGACATCTGAGAAAGGGTCGACTATGGTTCTCTGCAGTATCTCGATCATTTCGTTCAGATACGGGGCTAAATGCTTCCCGCACACCTCCAACGTCAGAGTCAACATCTCCACGGCCGACAGCCGAAGCTCCTCCGCCGGCTCCTGGATCTCTTTCTCCCCGAGCCTCTGTGCCAGACAAGGCATGAGATAAGGCAACGACTCCTCTGGTTTGGGGACACAACGAATAAACTCTGTTATCATCGTTATCGCGGTTTCTCTGCATCTTTCCATCGGGTCTGACAGACATTTGAGGAGAGGCTTGAGGAGGGCAGAGAAAACCTCCTGTAAGACGCTGCTGGAAAGTCCTTTATCTACAGTCTCTCTTTTGATTAGCTCAAGAGCCCTCTTTCTTGTCGACTTGTTGTCTTCGTTTAGGCAGTTTAAATGTCGGGCGAGTCCCCTCAAAACTTCAGAGGAAACATGCTCGTCTCCAGACGCCATCGCTGCCATCTTAACTGCCGTTATAGCAACCTGCAGCTGCACGACAAACAAACGGCTGCTTTACGATAGCTTCCGATTCAAAATGTCAAACTTTATTCGCATCAACAATCTTTTCCTCATGTGCTCTCCTCTTTTAAGTCTAAATGTTCCCATTTGTATTGACAAAACTGAATCAAATCTAGGCGAAGTGATGACACTAAAACTACTACAGTTACAAAAAATAGAAATGGTAGATTTGATTCGCTCATTCCAGTGTTTCTAGACTCAATATATTCAAATGTGACTACGTTTATGTAAATTAAGTAATTTTAAGTAAACAAACAAAAAATAAATAATGGATTATCTATATTACAACCAAAATTGTATTCCTGATAGTGTAGAGAAGGCTTTGAAACAACATTTAGACTTTCATATTGGGAAATTTGTTTAATATGTTTAATATATTCAGTTTGACTACTTTTAAGCCAACAATTATAAAACAACAACAAAGAATTCACTATTTCACCACCATAATTTTATTCCTGGAAGCGTAGAGAAGGCTTTGAATTAACAGCATTTAGACTTTCATATTGGGAAATAAAACTTAGAGACAATATACAATATAACAGTAACAGAAAAATCCAAACAATTAAACATTCTTGGAGAGTTTCCTTACGGTGTCTGGACAGACTTTTGTGAGAAGGGAGAGAGGGTAGGTGGTCTGGCATTAATTTCTAAAATCCTGGCTATGGCCCTGCGTGAAAGATGTCAGGATTTCTCTCTATATGACATATGCATACAGTCTACTCAAATCTTCAAATAAAAACTGTTCACTGTTTACAGAAATACTTCCCACCCACCCCCCATTTCTTTTTAGGGTGGTTGTTTCCTTTAAAGATCTTTACCTGCAAATGGACTGGCGCGTGCTCGCTACTGCTCGCCTCGAGAGAGCGCAGCTGCGGTCGAGGAGATGACAGATTGACGTCATCGGGACTGACGCAGAGAGAGCCGAGGTAGCAGAGAGGCAGAGCAGCAGCAGCAGCATCCCATCTGACAAACTGCACCTCACCAATTTCCCACCACCAGCGAGGTGTTTTCTCACTGAGCATCCTCCATAAATAACGGTAGGGACACCAGCGAGAGCACCGGCTGGACCGTGTTTCTATGAACACAAAATAGCGGTTTATTCCAGGCCCTTGATATCGTTTACGTCGCAGTAATTCCCCCTCGTTGTGGTTTGGTTGTCATTGTAAGGTTAGCAACGCTAGCTGGGTTAGCTGTCTTTTGAATGCAACTGAACAGGTGCTGAGTTTCATCACTAGCACAACAGCAGTATGGCAAAATTGTTATATGTGGGCACTGCTTTGCTGTTTGCTGTGAAGAAACTGCACTCGGCAGATGTCATGCCCTGAAGTCATAACTTGATTTTGATTTATTATGCAGTAAAAAACCATATCGTAGACGTGATTTCCCTTTGAGGAAGTGATACAGTGTAGTTAACTGTTAGCTACACCTGCTCAGCTTCCTGGCTTGCTGTGAGACATACTGCTGTTATTTGACATACCTGGAGTCTGACATAATAGCTATTGTCAGCCTCCACCTGCTGAAGTGTTTACTTTCACAAATAACATTATAGCCATTAAAGCACCGGTTTCCAAAATGTTCATGTTCAGTCATCTTCGTCCACAAAGAAACATACTAATGGCAGGGCTAATGATCATGCATCAGTAAAGCATCAATTGTGCATGAGAAATGTAAGTGTTAAATACTGTTCATGCCATTTTCAGTTAATTAATCATAACCCTCTTAGACACAGGTTAAAGGTATGCACATTTTCCCAGGGATACAATTTTACAAATAATATGTCAACCAAATAAGAATGGGCAACAAGGATAACGTCCTCTATCCTGGGATGTGCAATTTAATGTTAAATATCACTATCACTGTAATATCACTATATACTAAATGTTTATAGATCAAATAACCTGATAGGAATGTGTATTTTTGGCTAAACCAGCTAATTAAATACCTCACAAATCAAGGTACTTCATCACATTGTAGAAAAAATCCTAAAAATTCA
This sequence comes from Maccullochella peelii, assembly GCA_002120245.1. Lineage (NCBI taxonomy): Eukaryota > Metazoa > Chordata > Actinopteri > Centrarchiformes > Percichthyidae > Maccullochella > Maccullochella peelii. Next base: position 146,238 of record LKNJ01000369.1, on the reverse strand, counting down.
AAGCAGACCTGATCATTGATATGCAGCATTGCCCACAATGGTCTAATACACCCACATATATTAAATGGATAGCTACCATGGTATAAACAGAATGACAAAATCTCAGTTGACTAATTTATATTGTCACATGGTGTATATCGTCATATCGCCCAACCCTATAACCAACTTTATGATTGGTATTTACAAAATGAACTATCTTCTTTAACTAAGAAAGGTAACATACACTTGCATAAATTACCTTCATCATACATTGTCATGTGTTGTTTAGGGCATTGTCAACTGACAGCAGGTCATGTCATGAGGTCCTTCACACGAAACATAAGCAACAGGGTGTGCAATGTTCATTCACCTCCTTCCCACAATCCATTGCTCTTCCATTCTCTATCCTACTTTCCTCTTATCATACTGTATGCACTACATTTTTGCCCCTCCCTTCTATTTTCTGTTGTCCTCAACCCACTTCTCCCCTGCTACCCTTCTACCCCCTTCTCTATTCTGCTTTCCCTCCCTCCCTCTCATGGTCCACCCTGTTTTCTCCCACTGCCACAGAGCTAAAAGATAAGATGGCCACCTCCTCCTCCACTCTGGAAGAAGACGAGAGTTTGAAGGGCTGCGAAATTTTTGTGCAGAAGCACAATATCCAGCAGATCCTCAAAGAGTGCATTGTGAACCTCTGCATCGCTAAGCCTGACCGTCCTATGAAGTTCCTGCGGGAGCATTTTGAAAAGCTGGAGAAGGTTGGTGATAACAAAGATTTGTGTTTGTATGACTTAGGTTTCTCAGTCTGACTCTCTGCTTGTAATGTGGGGCTCTGTGTTGCCTGAAATCTTGTGTGGGGAGCTTGAAGTTGTTAAATATAATGTACTTTTAACCTGAATATAATATGTGACATGAATGTTCACTGCAGTGTGTGCCAGTTAGTAGGGATTTCTAGTCATATTTCTCTGATATTATTTTCTCACCATGTATACAGCCAATGCAAATATAAATTATATGAGTTGTTATTACAGGCTCAGTTACGACGTGGAATGCTTTTTTAATGTTGTGGATACTTGTGTGTGTAAAAATATACCTCTCATTGGGTGTGCTGGTATTTCATGTGTACCGTGCACTGTACACAAACACTTTTTGTTCCATTGTATGTTCTCAACTAATGTTTGTAACACCATCACATACGAGCAGGCAAAGAATATCCCAGCTAGCTACTGTGTTAAAAAAAACCAGGCTGTTTTGAAACTGTTATAACAGAGCTTTCATTTTTCATCCTATAATAGGAGATCCATTAGGGAATGTGAGAGGAGCACCCATAAAAGGCCAGTGTCCTGTTTGTAGGCTCAGGGAACAGACTGTGTGTGTCTGCCTGTCTGTCTCTGTCTGTCTGTTTGTGAGCAGAGAGACAAAAGGTGACATATCACTCATTGAAAGATAACAGCTACAGAGAGGAGAGTAGGCTTTTGCAAGAAGAGGGAAAAGAAAGATCATAACTAGAAAACTGGTTAAAACAGGGGCAACCCCTGTAGCACATTCCCCGTGGCCCACCAAAAACGTGACTACTCAGAGTGTGCGTGTCTGTCTCTTTTCAGCTAACGTGTTGGCTCTGTCTGGCACCTCTACAGTGGCAAGATGCTTTTCACATGAAAGTTGCTTCGCTGAAGCCTGCTGTATTTATTAGGGGCTTTTTGCACTAAATTTGAATCTACTACTACTAGAGCATCATACTCTGAAAATCACCAGAGGGGTGAACAATCTGCACCACAGTATGCAACCAGGGGCTGAAACACTAACAAAATGCCTGTAGCTAGCTAAAAACATTAGATTTCAACATGTCAAAGGATTATTTTAGCACCCTATGTCTACCAGAGAGGAAAAGGTATATTGACAAACTCAATATTGTCGGTCTATCTCAGTGTCCCTTCTCAAACTAAGGCACTTGCAAACATAATACTGCATAGCGTTCTGATTCATCTACATTCCACTATAACACAAGTTGCATACTGTCAAAATGCGTTAGCTTAACTTACAGCAATATAGTTAGCCTAAAACTGACATTTGGATATTTGACTTATCAGTGACAAAATGCTTGCTGCATACATAGGCATACTGAGTATCAGGATCCCACAGTTTTGTCTTGTTAAAGGCTCAGTTTTTTAGCAGCTTATTAGTTCTGGGTTCTTTACCCTGTTGGTAGTGCATCCCACCACACAGCAGCTTTTAGGCATTTTTCTATTGTTTGCTAGCAGACGGAAGTGACAAGGAGGCACCTTCATTGCAATACAAGTCAATGGAGAGCGATGAATTGTGAGAGTATGACTTAATTGCACTCTGTCTCTATACGATTCTATAAGATTGTCAGGTTTTTTCAGCTTTTTCTGAAGTATCATAGTGGTTGTATTGCTAGAGACATACAGGTAAATTCTGTTCCAGAATTTAGCCTAAATGGATGTTCTCTTCCAACATTTGGCTTTGATCAAGCAGACACGCAGATGGGTAGTTTGCTCATGAGTTGATCACAAGATTTGTTAGTTTAAACAATGGACTCTACTCTTATACTACTGCTACAAATAGGTCATAAAGGTGTATGAGGTGCAGCTGCAGGCTGTTGATGTTGGCCTGAGGAGAGTTTAGGCCTCCAACAAGAGAAGTAATTGTGAAGAGACATCAGATATGGCAGGGCTGACGTTCACCATCCTGATGCCTGGAGGAGGGTCTCCATCCTTGCTGTAGTGATGTACGTGTGTGTGTGTGTGTGTGTGTGTGTTAGCATGTGAGAGTCATTTGATTTGATATTTTCCACAATTTTTGTTTTTCTCAAAAATCAAAGGCTTCATCGTGTTAATACTAGTTATGTTACTAGTTAGTTTATGTATTACCCTGGTATTTATTTATCCAGACAGACCAATAAAACTCTTATTGACAACAAAGGCCACACCTACAACAAAGTAATCCTAGGTTTTAGGACAGAACATACAAAAAGTTTAAGGTCAAGGTCAGGCTGTTCTCTTAGTGTCCTACAAACTCTGCTACCAGAATCTGGATATCTGAGCTCTTTGGTCAGGGACACAGAGCGTCAAAATGAGCACAGCATTGACAGTGGAGCTACTGCTGCTGTTAGTGGGGACTTTAATGCTGCAGAGTCAGAGAGGCAGCATGAATACTAATGGATGTGATGGAGCTCAGCAGAAGCATACAATAAGTTGCGAGTAAGTCATCATCATTCTGTAAAATGACATACTGTGTATCCCATCTCAATAACAAATGAGCCTCAGAGATTTTCTGTTGTGATCAAAACCCTTTATGTTAAGAAAATACATAGTGTGTTGAACATGAAAGCAAATGTATATAGGAGGATTTATTACATTATTTAAATAGCTAACATACAGTAGATAAATAGATTATAGTACACATGGGCTTCTGTTTTCCTGAAACTGGGCTCTGGTGTCATGAGGCACCAGTGCAATTTGTATAAGTGGCTGAGGAAGGATAACATTTAATACTGTACGTTATTGGTGGAACACAGTGACACATATCATATACCTATCATATACATATACTGTACATACCCTGTGCAATAAGGTAATGTATTTAATCTGTCCTGCTCTGCACGATCTTGCTGCCTGTGCTGCTGCAGCTACACTTTTCATGCAAGTATCACACTGTTGTCACTGCTGCTGCGTACATCGCATTCAATCAGCCCACCCCTGCAACCTGTGGGCTCTGATTATATTGTCCTCTGATGGGGGGGAGAAAAAATGTTGTTTTCACTCCTCAATATCCCTCTGTGCTCTGACGCATCATACATCCAACACTGTCGTTAAAAAAGCAATAGTCTGACTGCTTATATGATTGCGAAACTAACAGCTCCAACTAATATTTCTGTTTACATGACAGGAAATATTATTTTGGTTATCCAGAGGAAATCGGGTTTGGAGTTTGGAGCTGTCATCTTGCACATACACTATGAATGTGTGCGTGCACATGCACATAACGCCACTATAATAATATGTTATGATTGATGCTTGTGTCCCTGTGTGTAGGTCAAAGTTCAGGATCAAAACAGCATCTTTTAAGGTAGTAAGGATCTAATGTATTGCTTAAGGAGCAGGGCTTGAACAGCTATGTTGTTGAATGGTGGTCAGTGAAATCACCTGGATTATACAAGCGGTTAGAATAAAAACACTGCAGGCTTTCAGCCCTCTAAGGTCCACAGTTGCCCAACACTATTCCAGTCAAGCTTTCCAAATCTGTGCTTGTGTTGTGAGGTCAGTCATTCGTGGAATTGAAACAGGCCGTGTATGTTTTTGTGGTGACCCAGTTATTTAAGAGGCTTATTGTGCTCCTTTCCCCCTATGCGGGGCAAGTTTCAGGACAATATTTGGTTCAACAAACAACAAGCCATGTCCATTTAATCTGGATTTCATTTTCTATCTTTCTAAATTTGGTATTGTTATTCTTAAGCTTTATCCATGTTCTATTGCTCAAAAAAATAAATGTCTTAAAACCTTTTGTTTCTCAGTGCAAAAAACTTTTTAAGGATTTTGTTGAATCAAGGTGTCAGGTCTGACAGTCTTTCAGAGCAGGAAACTCTTGCTCTCAACAAAAAGAGATAACAGAAAATATACTTTTGTCATCACATTTCTCCTCTACTTCACCCTCCATGTTTGTCTGTGTTTCTCTTTCTTCCCTCTCAGCCATTTTCGTCAGCACTCATCGCCCACTAGAGGCGGTAACCTAGGCAACAGTAGAAGATAGACAGACAGTAGTCTACCCTGTTTCAATGAGCCCCTTTATTCACAAAGTTTATTCCATCTCTCCTCTCATGTATTCAGGTTGTTCTGTGTGCCAATTAGATCACCGGGGTATTCTTTCTCCCCATTTGCCAGACCTAACCTCATTTCATATCTGCACAGGATCTGTTTCATACAGCATTCACAATCTTATCTGGAAAATCTCTTTTCTATGTATCGGTTTCTCCATCATCCACTCTCACAGTCTTCTTCTTTGATGTTATGTTTTTTTCCCCCACATACACACTTCCTTTTCTTTCTTTCTTTCTTTTTAAATTTTTTTTCTGATTCTTTCTATTTGGTGTCTCTCTTCTACTCACACACACACATACACACGCACACTTGAGAGCACACTAAATCATCAGTCTGACTAGTTTGTCTTTAACTTTTGTTTCGATATAATAACACGTCTTTGGTTCTCAGCTGACGTTGTGAATGGGAAAATAACAGGCGTCTCGCTCCCTTTCACCCTGCCTATTTATGCATGGTAATGATGCCTTTGATCTGTACAACAGTAGCTTCAGATGGTTGTTCTCATCTCCACATCTCTGTCAGCTTAGCTCAGTGTGTAATTGCTGAAGAGTGAACCATCATTTTTGGCACACTACAGCGTAGAAAAGACAACATTTCTGTGACGCCTCAGCTGAGCATTTAAAGTATTCTGACAGGACTATTTTTTAACAGACGTTTCCTATCTGTTAGTGTGTTTGTCACTATAATTTACTGTAAGTTTGTGGCATAGCTGTTTAGTTTACAGTGGAATATCTGGAATTAGGCAGTAAATTTAAGAGATTACATCTCATGAACAGCAGGGTTATTGAAACAGTGATGGACAAATAATGTTTTTCTATTACACAGGGTTTATTTTTGCTGTCCTTTTTGCCACAATCATGTGCATTCCTACATAAGTCTATTTTAGATGCACTAACCCAGAAATGGTGACTCTTTCTCATCAGTCTGCATCATTACAGATCTGAACAGAACAGGCAGTGGCAGCTAAAAGTGCCAGGACTGAATGTGTGAATGTGGATATGTCACTCAGTATATCAAGTGGGCAGCTGCCACTGCAGATGTTTTATTGAATTAGGCACATGGCATTTTCACAAGACTCAACAGTGTTTTCTGGCATCCCAGATTTGCTGTTGCTGGTTTTGTCTGGCCACATTTAGGAAAATCAACTTGCAAAGACTAATTTGCTTTAGATTCCTCTTTCTTTTTGTAGCACTATGTTCCCACAGAAGATCCTTTACCTTGTCTTCTTTCTCTTTCTGTTACTTTCTGTGAGAACATATCTGATGACTTAACATGCGTGTTTCTCCTTCTCCTGCGATTTGGAAATCACTACTTTGATCTGAACATAACATATCACCTGCACTGGCAACCAAATGTTCAGAGCATGACAGGTGTCACTCCTCAACTCCATCTGTACATGTGTGGTGCTTGGACATGAGTCTAAGCACCATATTTGGATGACTACATGTCTTGGTACTGTTCTGTGATCTCAAATCAAAACTTAGGACCCATTGAAAATGCTGTTTAGCATCTTTTGGGGTACTGTTCCCCATTAAGTTCTGCAAACAGGTTTAGCATCTTACAGTAAATCCCTTTCTATCTTGTCTTTTACAAGGCCAAGGGGGACTGGGTGAACTGATCCTGAAATATTTGCATTCACGCTAGTTGCTACAGTAAACAGTTGCTGCCTCTTCTGTGTATGTGTATATCTGTTTGCGCTAGTGTGTTGGTATGTGTTGTTATGATTAGCAGAATGCTCCCTGTGTTCTTTACGCTCAATGGACTGTCACAAGTTTGTGTCTCATGCGTCACTCTTGCCGTTTTACAATTTCTCCTTTATGCCTCTCGTCTCTCATCTTTTCATTCCCCTCTCTTTTCTCAGCCATGTCCATGTACTTTTGCTTCTCTTCATCTGTCTTTCATAGTCCATACTGAAACTTAAGAAAACACATTCCCATTTCAGCACCCATTCATTGCCTTTAGAATACATTTAAACAAGCTTTTATTGCGTAAGGCTTTAAATGAATTAGCTACAATCCATATTTATGAACTCTCAAGCCCAAACTCGACCCTCAGTTCTGAAGTCTAAAGTATCCTCCAAGGGTAATATTAATTTGATGTCAGGGCTGCTAAACTATAGAATGACTTACAGGTTAGGATACCATTTTCATTATCAATTAATCTTGTGTTTATTTCTCCTCTTTAGAATGCTTGTTTTGTCTGACCAAAACTCAAAGATATTTAGTTTATGATCATATAAATACTTAAATGATTAATCAATTAACAGTTTTTGATTCATTTTCTGTTGGTTGACTAAAGTCACTAATAATTTTTTTCTTATTTTTTCAGCTCCAATATTGTATTTATTATACTTTTGTAAATTCATACATTTTTTTGTTTACCATTCATTGTATTTTTAGTACAAATTGTGACTATTTAAGCACTTACAAAAGTGGTATTTAAATTACATTTTTATTGCTATTTCTAAACCCCTGTAACCTTACTCTTTTCTCCTGTTTTTGTTTTAAAATATAGCATAACAGCAGAATTTTGTTTGTGAAAGACCCCATCACATTGCATTATAGGAGAGTTCCACACTCTCTGTCTGTCAGTCCCATCAGTCAATCAGCCACTGTCCCCCCCCCACACGCAGTGACCCGGGCCTAAACCACCTCCCAGGTCCACCCTGGGGCCCCTACAGGTAAATCGGACCCCCTAGCCCCTGTTTCCCTGGTGGTCCTTCTTTGTCCTCTCTCATTTCCCCGTTGCGTCCCTCCTCCCTCCCCAGCTAATCTGTGGTTGGTGTGAGAAAAAGAGGTGTTGGGTGTACAGCACTAAGATGTAAAGCACTAGGACACAGAGAGTGAAAGAGAGATGCGTGTACAAAAACATCACAGGATTTAAGCAAAAGTTGTTGGCCTGAGTATGTAACCAATGTTACATCCAGACACAGCATTGGTAAAGCAGACAGCATCAAGTTAGGATCTATGGTATTTGTTTGGTTTTGGTTATGTTTTGGTCAGAGGTCCGGTCTTATTTTGAAAGTCTTGTTCTATGTTTCCTGTGTGTTTTTGTCCTCTTGTTTCTGCCCTTGATTATGTTCACCTGTTTCCCATTACTCACCTGTTTCTGATTCCCCTCGTTAGTCTTTCTCTATTTATGTCTGTCCTTTCGCCTTGTGCTTGGTTGGGTCATTGTTTGACTTTCAGTTGCCTCTGTTAGTTTGTTGCTGTTCAGTTGCCAGATCTTTAGGTGTTTTGTGTGTTCCATGTTCTTCATTCCTGGATTTTCAACCACCATGTGATATTTAGTTTCCGTTCCTTATGTCTGGACTCCTTCCACATAAGAAGCTTTATATTCACTGTTCTCCTGGACATTCCCTGTTTTGTGTTTTTGGACTGATTCATGTTGGATTACCTCTGAGCTCCTGGTGTTACGTGTTCCTGTGTTTTGGACTTACCGGTTTTCATATACCTGTCTACCTGCTGTCACCAATAGTAAGAATCAATAAACCTTTTTTCTGCTTCCACCTTTGAGTATGTCTGGGTTTAGGTCCAACTCCTACCACCCCGTAACCCCTCATCCTAACAGATACCACCTAGTCACCACGCATCCTAACACATCACCTATTACTAGTAGATTGCATAAAAATTCTAGGACTGCAACTAACAATTATTTCCGTTATCGATTAATTAGAAGATTATTTTCTTGACTAATCTGTTTCCAGTGTTTTCTATAAAATGTCAAATAGTGACAAATGTCCATTATAATTCCCCAAAGCTCAAGCTGACATATCCAAAGATTCTGTTTAATATTTCAGACCAAGGAAACTAGCAAATACTCACATTTGAGAAGCTGGACATTTTCATTTACTTATGATTCATTGATGAGCAAAATTGAAATTTCTGTAGGGTGACTAATCGACTCGCCAACAGTTTTAGCTCTGAAGAATACGTTTTTCAATTTTGATTTATAGGCTGCACGGTGTAGTCTTGATGGATGTGAAACTCGTCTTGTAGATTAACTGAAAATGGTGGAAAAACTGAAGGACACTGAACCCTCAATACTGAAAGAACTTCCACTAACATCCTGTAGGCATGAGAAAACTATACTTGTGATGTTAGTAGCAGGGTTAGGTGTTGTGAAAAAAACATGCTATTAGTTTTTGGCTGTCAGCACTCTGTAGCTGTTGCCTTGCTTTGCCTTACTCATGATTACTTTGGGATGGAAGGGCTGGTCCCCACAAGTTTTATTATAGAATTAAAAATTGGTTGTAGTTTAAGGGTTGGAAATACCGTTAATGGTTTAGATTTAGCAGGTAGATTTGAGGGTTAAGATCAGAGAATGCATGTAGCCAATGGAGGGTTACCATTAGCAAGACACACAGTTTGTGTGTGTGTTGCAACCATAAAGAGAAAATAATTTCATAGCCAGGAGGTCAGCACTCCACATACACGCAGTCCTAATGCAGCGGCGAACTTTCTGCCCATTGTGGTGCTGTAATGGTGTGGAACAAAGTGATGAGTAGACTGTTAGCTCTGCTGGTGGTTCAGTTGTCCATGCTTCATTACCTGTGTGTGTGTCTGTCTGTGCGGCACCTTGTTTTTGGTTCACTCGCATGCTTTCAGCCCTGGCAGTGGAGAGTGAAATTGTCTACGTCACCAGATTAAGGCTACATAAGGTAACCACTTATGGATGTTTCGTTTTTTTTCTAATATCAGAAATTAACTTTGTCGAAGAATAGGTATTTTCATGTATTTGTGCTGCGAGCCCACTGATCCCCTCTGATTGGTTGAATGCGTTTGCATTGAGCATGATGGGTGGTTGGGCTGATTAATATTGGTTAGTCATAGCTATTAGGATGAGAGTTAGTCATAACTTTTGTTCCTATCTGTTTGGTGCGAATTGGTTCAGGGAATGAACAAAACAGGCTCATTTTAATATGACTCATCCATAAATTAGTTAAAATTGGGACTGATAATGGTTTAATAACAGTGACTTTAGACTGAGCGAGCGAGCATGGGATTGCATGTGTGTCATCTTTTGTCTCTGTCTCTAATGGAAAACCTACTTTTTACAGAGCTTCTGTGTCCTGCTTTCGCCTGTGTCCTCTGTCTCCTCTCCTCTCACTCTGGCATCCAGCCGCTGATGATGACGCAGGCAGAGCAGAGGAGAGAAGGAGGGAGAGAGGGAAGAGAGACTCTGACATAAAAGCACTGATTATAGAGGTGAAATATTATTGGTAAATCTACAGAATAGATGGCAGGATATTAAAAGAGGAGTGCTTTGCTTATGGAAAGATATTTAATTACACTACCTCAGACTGAGATAGAATAGAAAAGAGGTAAAACAGTCGCAAACACCAACTGCAGATGTGTTTTGTTTAGCTAGTGTACATAGCCTTGGGAATAATAAATGTCACTGCCTTAAACTGCCTAGCCTGTGTGTTGTTACAGAAAAGCCAAGGCAAGAAACAGTTTGCCTTTGCTGCTGGTAAAGACACACTACAGCTCTTCTCAGCTTACCTTGGACTAGTGAAGCCCCCTCTTTACTCTTGAGACATGAGACATCGAAAGTCATACTGTGTTTCCTGTGTCCCTGTGTTTGAGCACTGGGGCCAGAACAGTATGAAGACTTGTTGGAGCCATACACAAAGTCCTCACTTGATGCCTGACCCTCTGACCTAAGAGGAAAGCGTGTGGGTGGGGCTGGATGTGAGTAGGGAGTGAGAAAGACACTGCATGGTACAGACCAGTGTCTGGCACACACAAGGAATGTATGGGACAACAATGTATCCCTAAGAGAATGTTTGAAGCCATTTGCTGGTGCAAAACACACAGACACGCCATTTGGTCAGAACAGAAGTTCGTATTGAGGGGAGTGACATTTTCCCTGAATCACTGTTGATGTGAGAGAGAGAATGAGAGAGAGACGATCTGTGTGTGTGAATGTAGGTGTGTGAGCCACCGTTGCTTCCTGCTCAGACTCACCACCAACTATTCAGGATGCTCACAGTACCCAGTTGTCATAGTGACGGGGGGGAAAGCAAGAGGAGCCCGCTCATTGCGCCACCTGATTGTGAATGTGTGTGCGAGAGGGAGAGAGGAGGAGAGAGAGGCTGGAAAGCAGAAACAGAGTTGCGCAGGAGTGATGGAGAGACAGGCTTTTTGCTGTGATCAGTGTTTTCATCAGTAGACTTGTTCTTTAGCAGCTGTGTCGTGGGGATTGCAGACATTTTGCCACTTGCGCTTTCTCGCACACAACCTTGGATTCTTTGCTTACCCGCACACACATATACGCACACACATATACACATACACACAGCGGTTGCTGTGCTAGTATGGCAAGATGCTGCTGCGGTGTGAAATGTGTGTCAGGTGTGTATGAGATGGGGATTCATGTGTGTTGATTCCCATGCGCACTTTGACACACTCAAACTTTGACTTGATGCCCGGTGCCTCTGTCAGGTTGAGGGACACACCGCAGGCCTGGCCAGGGGCCCTCCATGCCATGGTAAATACCTTTGCTAACAAACTTAGCCTGTACTTAGCCTCCTGGAGCTAACCTGTATAGTCTCATAGAGGCAGGAGAAAGTAGGATACAACACTGTTGTCGAAGCATGTTAAGTTTTGTTGAAAGGTAATGATGCTTGGTACTACCTAGTTTGAGTGAGTGTGTGAGAATTTAAGTGACTGTTCTAAACAGCAGTTTGTCAACAGTGTTTGCTGGAGTGATGAGATAACGATGTATGTATTTTCAGTGCTTGAAAGAAGGGAAGCATTGTGTTTGTTTCGGCTTTGCCTTCACTATCTTTAGAGAATGTGAGCTCTCCTCCCCCCCTGCAGTGTGCCTGTGCATGTGTTGGTGAGATTGTGTGTGTTGATACTGCTCTCTGGCTCTACCTCCCCTCTTCTGCTCCTGCTGGCTGTGTTCCCTCAGGCAGTGACTCTGCGTAAGCAAGAAGTGTGTGTGTGTGTGTGTATGTGTGATCTGCATTATCACATTGTTTTACACAGACAGTGAGCAATGCATCGCAGTAACCTCAGGATGTAATGAGCAGGAGAGCGACAAATTCAGACAGAGAAGGGAGTGAAAAAGAGCGAGAGACTGTGACAAAAAGATCATTATGCTGCTGTGGAGATCAAAACAGATAGTTGAGAAAGAATGTGCTGAGGTGTGAGGTCTTTTGACAGCTCAGTTTTCAGGTAATATGACAGTCTCCTCACAGTCCCCACCCCTCTCTCTCTCTCTTTTTTTGCGATCTCTCTGTCACAGGTTGTCTCTCTCTTCCTTTCTGTCTCTCTCTCTGTCCTTTCCTGTCAGTATATGAGCAGAGAGAAGTCAGTGGCAGCAATATCTGCTCCCTGCTCAAGGCATTCAGTAATCACTCTGCTTCCGGCTGCTCCAGGTCGTCTTTTTTATTTCTCCCCTCTCCAGCTTTGCAGAGAAAAAGAGTAGCCTCACAGCATTTCATAGAAAATGGTGGGACTACAAAATTCAAAATGTAGAGGTGGTATGAACTCAATGGTGGCATGATGGTGTGAACAAAGGAGTTCCTTAAGTGATTGCGCTCCTTGTTAATGATCAATAATTGATTAAATATTAAAAGGTTAAAGAATACAAAATTATTTAAACAATTTAGATGGATTATTGTCTTGGCACAACAAAATAAATTAGTTGAATCATAACTGACTAAAACCTACATAAATGTAATTGATTAAAACTGATTGCAACTAATGATTATGTACATTATCGATGAATCTGCTCCAAATTGTTTTGGTCTATAAAATGTCATGTCAATAACAATGAAACATGCCCATCACAATTTGCTAAAGGCCAAAGGGATATCTTGAAATAGCTTGTTTTGTTCGACCAACAGTCCGAAGACAGACAAAAGCAAGAATTCTACGCAATTATGAAGATTGAACCTGATTCTACATTGAGTAGAAAAATAAAATAGGCTGTCCCGATCTCATGACAACAGATCCCCAGTCTAAATGGTTTTGACTGTTATTTGAGCATACTGTATCTGCTTGGTCAGGAAACTGGTGAATATATTTTTGATTGATTAAACTCATGAATTAATCATGAACATTCTTAGTGCAAACTGAAGCGAATATAGATAATATAATGTTTCTCGTGGTTAAACCAAGACGGAAATTTGCTTGTTATCAACCCAGCTTGCTCACATGATAGATGGCCACCTGCCTTCCTCCACCTTTACATCATTTCTCTCTCTGTTTCTGTTTATTTGTGTCTGAGTGGTGTTTCTGTACTGCAGTGTGAGAGTGCCATCTCTTGCTACTTGCCTGTCTGGAGTCTTCTCTTTGAGACTTTGTGTATTTCTGAGTGCACGGTAGGCAATGCAGTGAACCAGCAAAACAGATTAAATTGTTACCGTACCAAAATATGTGGTGTGGAATAATACTGCTGTCAACTCAATCCCCACTGTGATTAGGCACACTAATGCACTCAAATAAAGGAATAAACACACAGTGACAGCAGGAGCATACAGTCATTGTTAGTTCTAAACAGATACAGTGTAGAAATTGACTACCTTTTCCACAAACTGTTATCACATTGCCCTTGTCTCACAGCACTCAAATATTAACAAGCCTACAGTGGTTTTATTGTGTACTTATGCTAATGTGTTAATCAATTGTTCAGTCAATAATTCATCACCTGCAGAGTGTTCAGCAGTTGAAACAGCAGCCAGCCAGAGGCATCCTGTCTTCCCTTTGATGTGTTTATTCCTTGTTGGTCATTATCTGAGAGGAGGAGAGTACCTGGCTGAGCCGCCTTCTCTCTGCATGTTCAGGCAGATATTAATATTTGATGGCTTTCACTTCATACCACAGCAGCCAGATGTCCAGACAGCGTGCACACAGGACTAAGACATGTCCACTGTACTTTGTCTGTTGTATTATCTGACCTGGTTAAGAATCCACATGATGCTTGATGTTAGAAAGGGCGCTTGGAGAGGTTTGTCAGCCCGTCTTCATGTGATCATTTGTGAGGTAAAAGAATAACCGATGATCTTGTTTTTCTTGCCTGAAGCTACAATAGCAGTAGCATCTTTTTTACGCTTTTTAAAGAGTTTCACTGTTTTGATAGACCATGTGCTTATTTATATTTTAACTACCGAAAACCTGTTTTTCTCTCCCTCTCTGTGTCCCCCTCTCTTTGCTTGTCCCTCTAACAGTTGTCTCTCTCCTCTTAATACAGGAAGAATGCAAGCAGATCATGGCGCGCCAGAAATCTAACAGCCAGTCAGACTCACATGATGATGAGGTTTCCCCCCCACCGCCCAACCCTGTTGTCAAGGCCCGGCGCCGCAGGGGAGGGGTCAGCGCCGAGGTCTACACTGAAGAGGACGCTGTCAGCTACGTGCGCAAGGTCAGCATTGGAAGATGTGACAGAAATCTCGGGGGCTTATCCAAGGCCCTCGTCCATATGGGAAATTTAAAATAGTCTAGTATAATCAAAAACACCAAGCAGACATTGAGGTTGATTGTTGTTTATTTGTTGGACACAGAGCTGTCGTTCTGTTAATACCCACTTCAGAGCATGAATGTAAACACATTTATTGGAACAACGTGACAGTGGGAAGGGAAATAAGCTGAGTAAATTTATGACATCAATTAACGAACAGACTTGGACACTTCAGTGAATTTATTTATAGAAAAATACAGTTTGTGAGTCAGCTGATGCTGAGATCCGACTCAGGTTTTTTGCGTATAGCTTCATCATGAAATTTCAAGATAGAAGCAAGAAACAGAGGACTGTTTTTATTCATGCCAGTTTTATTTACTTTGCTCTGACTGAGCTAAACCACAAACATTATATTGACACCCACATTTAAGGGTACCTTCAGTACATTTACATGCACACAAGAAACCAGATTAATCAGGTTATACAGGAAATAATCTGTGGAAACTGACTTATTTAGACTTCTAGAGGCTACTTTGTTGAAAAAAGCTGACTAGAAACCTGGTTACATGTATGCATGGCCAAGAAATCAGCTTTCTCCAGGTGAACTCGAGCTGAAAAAAATGTTTTTCTAATCCCTGACCCTGACGGAAACTGGGTTTCTTGTGTACATGCTGTTTAAGGAATCAGGTTATTGCAGAAAGCTGTGCATATAAATACACTTCTTAACACACAATCTGAGAGTAAATTAAGGTGTTTTGGGGTTTTATTTATGCTTGGATTTACTTTGCATATCTGGTTCTTAAGACAGTATATCAGACGATATGGTTGAGAGGAAAAAGGGACAGCAAGGAGCCTGTTAAAGGTATCTGTCATCTTGCATCCTGTCATGTGTCCATTAATTTAATGGAGCTATAGGAAAGAGTTCTCCTTTGCCAGAAACTATAACTCACTTTTACACACACATACAGCACACACAGACACTCATATACACACACACACACACCTTAATCGTTATACCATTACCGTGCCACTAATTGCTGGGTAATGACATAACTTCATGAACCCCCGTCACCACGCTGCAATAGCATGGCCACTGGAGCATGCAGTGTGTGTGTGTGTGTGTGTGTGTGTGTCAGGTGAGGGCACACACACATTTGTGTTCATGGCTATGAGGTCTCTACCAGATGCTGTAGTCATGTCATGGGTGTCATAGCAACAAGCCTGACCGCATCTCCAGCCTCATTTTCTTCACTGTCCCTCATTATCTCACAGACTGACTCTCTCACACACACACACACACACACAGAACAACTTACACATACGACTCACACAGCCACGTCAGCCTCACATGAAATTAATTCATGTGATTACCAAACACAACAGACCATCAGAGAAAAGTGAATTAAAATTGAATTAGAACATGAAAGCACATTATTGCTTCAATGTGAGAGAGGATTTCTTCTGGCCTTTGATGTACACTGAAGTAACACACTCTCTCACACACACACACACACAATATACACAGCCTGTGTGCCGACATTTTCCTGCATCAATTCCATTAATGACTTCACTGTGAAAATCAGCAGCTGTTTAACAGAACACAATCAATTAGCCAATCCTGCTCATGTGATTAAAAAGAGCTTTGCCGTAAAGTGCTATGAGTCTTAACAAATTGTGAGGCCTGGTGGTCACATTAACAGAACGAATTGCAGGGCTGGCATCAGATTGATGGGAACTAGTGTGGACACCCTCTTGACTAGGTGGGAAACAAAATGGATATTTCCTCCAACTTTTAAGGGGTTCTTATGGCATTGAATGAGGAACTTTGGGATTTCCAAGCATGTATCACAGCTAAAATCATACTGCATGTAATGCTGTTGAAAAATAATATGGATATTGCAGATGGAGGCAAATACTTAGCTTGTCACTAGCCTAACTCCACTAAATACTTTTCTTTGAGTGCACAAGTAAAATACCAACAAAATTTGATTGGCTTCCCCTCATAATGGCTTGCAGTTAAATAATTAGAAATCCATCTTTTTCCATGTGGCTTTACTCCAACTTTTTTTTCCAGTTGGCATGGACAGAATATCTCAACATTACCCCGAGAAGTTACTGTAGAAAGGACAGACTCTGAATCATAATTTTAAGTGATTCAAAAGCTGGTAACAAGCAGAGTGACCTGACATTTAATGATCCCCTGGGTGACAGTGCTGGAGCTGCATCTTGTGGAGGATGATTAGGTGGCTGACCTAAAATCAGTTTCTGAGAATTACTTCTATCACTGAGCCCTTCTGGGTGGCTACGTCCTCCTCCATCTCAGTTCCCAGGCCAGACCAGCCTCTTTCTGTCCACTGAGTAGTAGACTGAGTACTGCAGATAGATAAAATTTTGGTATATTTCTTTTTTTACATGTGATGTGGTTGTGCGTGCATGTCATGCACAGAGCTGCATGGTCGTCTTCATGTGGAGACATCTGTTGCTTTAACGTAATTACAGCCTACCCCCTCCTCTCCCCCACCACCAGAGACAAAACACACATACACACTCCTCTCCCTCTTCACGTTATTCTGTATTAAGACAAGTTTAGTTTAGTCGTCTTACTCTTTCTCCCTCTCTCGTTCTCTTACTTTTTGCCTTTCTCACCCTATGGTAAAAGGAGCTTAAGTTCTCTTCAAGGATGTCTCTTTATAAATACAGACTTCTGTGGCTTTGTTGTGGCTACAGACTTTGCCATTCCCTTTCTATGTCCACACACACACACACAAACACCACAGAGTCTGGGACATGAAAATGCATGTTTTATGAATGAGTTCAGGCCCCTTGTGAATTTTTAAGGCCTGTGTGACATTTTGAGTATAATCCCTGAACAGATGGGCTTTCCCAAAAATACACAGACACGTGTGGGATATTCCTTTCAGAGTTTGCCAATACGCTGCTCTTTAATTACACAATTTACTCTGCTTTTGAAGTCAGGCCTATTATGTGTTTGTGTTGGTTTGTTTCATGTGTCCACCTGCATAGTGTTGTTGCAGTCTACTTTGCTGTAATTGATATTACTGCTTTGTCTACACAGGTGATCCCAAAGGACTACAAGACCATGACTGCCTTGGCCAAGGCCATCTCCAAGAATGTGTTGTTTGCTCACCTGGACGACAATGAGAGAAGGTACTAAATGTTTGCTGGGTTTGCACAACATCCAGTGTGATGCCAGCAATCCGTGTGTGTGTGTGTGTGTGTGTGTGTGTGTGTGTGTGTGTGTGTGTGTGTGTGTGTGGACTATGAGTGCATGTTTGTAAGATGATAAAAACATCAACAGGCCATTGTTCCAGTTGAGTGTATTGCCCTCATGGCCACTGTGTGCCAGTGTTGCCTGCTTTGGGAGCATCTCAAGTCTGTGGAGACGCCGACAGAGTGAGAAGAAGGGGTGAACATGTGGAAGAGGAGGGGTATGCAGCGAAGGGTGGGTAAGGGGGCAACTGGATGTGCCTGTGTGTGTTGCGTTGTGTTGTTGGTTGTTATGGTAACTTGCGCATATGTCAGTATCATGTTGTGTATTTAGATATGGGTGGTGGTGCTCAGATACATTGCTAGGAAATCAACGATTCTCCATAGTTGTCTTAGAGAGCGAGGGATGCCAATTTCCCTCTATCCCTCCCTTTTTTTACCATCTGCTCCTATTCATTGTTCTTTCACATTCCTCCTCTCTTCAACCTCCCTCTCTCCATCCTTCCATCTGTCCCAGATCTCCAGTGATGGCTGTGTCTGGCTCTGACAGGGAAGGGGGGGTGTTCTGGGAAAGGCTCTCAGGTGGCTGGCTGTCCCGCCCGCCAGCCGGAATAGTGTTTCATTGGCGGGGAGAATCCATTATGCCCCATGGAGAGGAAAACACCGGCGCTTTCCTGTTGGCTAAAGCCTCCACGGACCAAACCCAAAACACACTCTTTCCAGTCTTTCGTCAGCTGACAATTTACCGTGCTCCCTTTGGACAGGCACTCTGGCCTCTGATTGCACGTCAGTGCCTCTGAAGCAGCCCAGAGCAGAGTGCAACATGTGATAGATCCGGACAGTCTGAAAAACCATGTACTTGGGTGGCTGATGTGGCAGATTAGAGTTACACCACAAAAATATATGGCAGTAGGCCATAAACCATCAGGTTTTAATGTACCCAAGGCCTCTTGGCATGGCAAGCTATGGAACGGTGTCATCGTCAGCTCTTAAAAACTATGCATGATGTAGAATTTAGTCGACTGGCTGTCATGTTTGCTGTCTCGCTGCACACAGCTAGCATCAACCATGAATGCTGTGCACACAGGAATTCGTTGTTGTGGGATTTGTGGGTGAACATGCAGCTAGCAGCACTGAAGGCTCTTAGCTAGTGAAAACCTTGTCTGATTTGCTAGATTGTACAGAGACATGGCAGTTAGTTGGCTATACCTTCTTCTTACTCTCTATTGGTGTCTCTCTGTCACTCTTAAAATTTCCCTCACTCTCCTCTGTTCTTCCTCACTCTTCAATTCCAGCCAATGATGCTGGACGGCTGGCTGGTGACTTGGTCGCATTGCAGTTATGTTGCGGTTGTCGCGCCTGGAACCCCTACTGACAGAAGTGTATTGATGTATGGCCAATGTGGTCCTCCAGCATTAATGAAAAACTGCACACAGCAACCAGCAGGCCTTTGGCACATGGCTTAGTTGTTGTAGAGTACAATACATGCTCTCATTAGTAAGGTTTGGCACAAAACTTTGCCTGAGAAGGTGCGTCCATGAACCTAATGTCACCCTAAATGTTGTACAATATTGGTAATCTTGTCATTCATCTAATTACTGAGTCTGTGTCTGCGTTTGGGTCCACTTGACAAAAGCACAACAAATCTGCTAAAATAGTGTATATCCCTGTTCCTACGGGCACCAAAACAGAAAATAAAGCCAAACTCAGCTTCAGAGTAATCATTTTTGCTTGTTGATGCCTTCTGTCATTGGCGTTGATGAAGCCACGGTATGAAGTACATCAGCTTCTTTAGATGTGCCAGAACTGTCAAGGACTGACGCACATTAGCAGATGGAGTCTGACTGCACAGTCCTCTCTCTCTCTGTCTCTCACGCCCTCTCTGTTTCTCGCTCTTCTCTCGTTTTGCAAACAGCTGGCCATGTGGGTTATCAGACGTTCTTGCACATGTGGTCTGATTGGGTGAGAAGGTAGTGACAGTTGACTATTGCTCCTGGTGTGGGCCTGTGTTTGACATCAGGGGGATGGGTCAGTGCATGCACTGTTGGATGACAGGTGGTTACATGCAAAAAAACTGCTTCTGACTAGTTTCTCTTGACTGTTGGCATTGGCAAATATTTGTTGTATGTTGTTAAATAAATGGCTTGAAACATTCACAAAATGGCTTTTTTAGTTTGAGGGCTGTGTGTGAACGAGAAACACAGAGGACTGATAGCTGTGTGTGTGTCAAGGAAACATCTTGTGTGATTAGTCACTCAGCAGTTATATAAGCTGAACACCACACAATTTGTTCCCCCATTAGCACTATATTATGCTATCATCCCCTTCAGTAATGAGCAGGATCGAAAACAATGAAGCCCTCTTTGTTTCTCTGCTCTCTCCAGTGCTCCCTTTTATCTCTCATCACTTTTGTCTTTGTAGCCTTCTTTTTTCCTTGTCTTGTCCTCTCACCCTGTCTCTAGTTCATAATGTGTCTCATCTTCTTAAGTTACTTATTTGCCTTTCTAGGAATCCAGGGGGACTGTACTGGCTCTGTAAGCAGTACATTTTTACCGAGCTTAATTACAGACACTGGTTGACAAAGCTGCTTTTTCTTTTTCTATTTTCAAATTTTCTTTTTCATTTTCAAATTGTTATTGTGTTTTCCCATATATATACAGTATACATGTCTTTCTAGAGGAAGTCTTTCAGCAGTGAAGCTGCCCTATCGGTCTTCTTTTGGGGCTGAGATGACTGTGTGTGTAATTACAGGAATGGGCCAGGCAGGAGAAAAATGATCCAGGAGGGCATCTTAGGACAAGGAGAATATTACTTAAACTAAAACAGAGCCAGGCAGTGCTCTGTACTTTGATCATATCCTGTTTTGTAAATGTTTGCTTCCTCAGCTTCCATTGTCACGAATGTGGAGAGGTTTAGGAGAACAAATGTATAGAACCGCTGAGTTAGTGAGAGTGAAGCAAACAGTCTTTATACACACACACACACACACACACACACACACACGCGTGCGCACACACACACGTGTGCATAACCAGGCACACAAATACCATCATCACTACAAAGGATGCCAGGAATTACATTATCATGAGAAACACACAAGGACATTCTCAAGTATGCATGTCAGACTTTGTTCCCAGTGAGGCTGCTCCAGCTGGGAGTATGGAGTCTTTGATTAACACACCATTCCATATGTCAAACTTTATGGCCTCAAAGTTTCTGAGCTCCACCAGTCGTGTGTGTGTTTGTGTGTGTGTAGTCCATCTTTCTTCAGCTGCCTGGATGTGAAACCTCAACACATTTTGCCTTCCAGATTTCAACTAAACTCCTGTTTTTGTTATTAAAAGGCAGTTTGGAAAGCTGAGGTTGTTACAGGAATAAAGAGATAAACAATTCTTCTGTTCTCTTGTACTTACAGTATTTAAAATGTATGTTCAGATTTATCCTTCAAGAGACACTTACGTATAGCTCTCATGCATTGCACCAGTGTAAATACAGTGCAAAGTTATGAATATTTTGTTTTACTGAGCAAAAAGGTCTTGGTTTCTCATGAATGCAAACTATGAGAGAATGAGTGCTGTACCGGCATGGGACAGTATCTCTGTCTATCTCTTTGACCTTGGCTGGTCTCTAAACTGATGTCTGAACGCCTGCCATGGTGTGGCTCCCAACGGGCCACTGGGTGGACCCTTCTATTTGCTGCCCATTAGCTGCCATAATGACCTCATTATGATAAGCCCACATAAATAGACACACAAGCACCCAAGATAAGCTGGGAGCAGGTGTTTGATTTCACACTGTGCTGAGCCTGCTTTGCTAACACCCAAATCAGCCTGCAACCACCTGTCTCAATACTGTAACCATACAGTAGTTATCATATCGACTGAAACCATTATCTCATCTTACCATGTGGATGTCTGATTATTCTGATTTGGTTTCAGCTAACTAACAGCACTTAGATGATAGTTTTCAGATTAAAAGTTTTGATAAGAAAATCTCTGGATTGATAACAAAGGATAAGGTCATTGTTTTGCAACAATTTGGATATCTGGCCAAATTATCAAGTTTACAGGCTTGTGTGTGTGTGTACAGTATATGCACGCACACATGTGCATACGCATAGCCTGTTTGTGCAGGTGCACCCTCAGATGAGATTTGCCAGTCTATCTCCCCACCACTTCCCCCTGTTAAATGCCCATTGAGTCTTTTAATATAGTCAACAGAAGCGCTATCGCCTGTTTAAACACACATTCTTTCAGTTCCTACTGTAATAGTGTTTATCTACTTTCTACTGAACGGATATGAAATGAGACTTCTGATAGCAGCAGACCATGCATGTGTTAATGTTGGCCTGTTTTTGCCTGTTTTTTTCTGCGCACTTGGATAAATGACCTTGATGATCTCCCACTTTGTTGATGTATGAGTGCAACAATGGAGATAAGGCAGGAACGGACAGACACAGGAGCAATTAATTGAGGTCACATTTAGAGAGGGATTTATTACAGAAGAAGAGGCCTCTGGTAAATCTGTCAGAGGAGCATTTATTTTTCCCTCGACACAACAAAACGCATAAATAGACACACTGTATATGCTCATCAAGTTCTCCTCTCCTGTCGACCTGCATTAGTCTAATGCCCTCATACCACAAATCACTCTCATGGGGACAGTGCAGACACGAGAAGCCCGGCTCTCTGTATAACCACATAAATAGTCTGGCAGGCATGAGGAAACCCTGTTTATCCCATTTCTTGAGCTGTCTTGGCGGAGTGTGCATTATTCTAAAATAAAATTGCCATCTGGTAACAGGAGTTGTTAAATCTTTTCAGGTCAGCACCCAATTGTAAATCAAGCAAATACAGTATTTTATCTTTTGTATGTAGAGAACCAGAAAATACTTGATTTTATTCCATTCTATAAGAAGCACAAGCAATACAATAATCAAAATTTTGCAGTGAAAATGTTACACTGCAAAGGATACAATAGGGGGAAAGGATTGTAAAGAGGTGGTGGTTACCTCATCCTGCCTGCTTTAATCCACTAATTAACAAGCAGAGTAATGAGTTGATGAAGTGACCGATTAGTTGACCTCTGATCCTTAAACCCTGACCTCTGCACCTTCCCCACTAGCCTCTGCTGATGGACAGGCAACATCTTTAGTGCACTGGTACTCTTTGTCTGTGTGTGTGTGTGTATCTGTGTGTGCCTGAAGAGGTGCAAAAGCAATAATAAATAAATCGGTAAGCGACAGAAAACTTAAATAAACAAGCAATAGCTAAGTGAAAGACACCAAACCTACCCGTCTCGGTTTGCAGCGGAAGTTTATTTAAGGTCTATGTGAAGGGACAAAAAAACAAAAAGGACGCAATGAGAAATGATGTGCTGTGTAGCCATATCAGATGAATACAGCTTTTTTTCTTTTTTTTTCTTTTTATCTGATCGCTCACTCATTTGAATCAGGCTCCATATCAATAGATGTGGAACTTGAGCTCTGTGCTCTAGTGAATGGGTTCATATTTGAAACACAGACGCACTGTTTCTAAACTTAACTTTATAGGCAAAATTTTGGTTTTATTAAACTATGACAAAATGCACAGTTACCTTATTCTCCATCAACATCCACATGTACACAGTGACACTCAGTTTGTGTTGGTACCATACAGCAGCCCCTAGGGGGTGTTTTTGCCACACACAGATAATACAGATATTATCTCTTTGCTTCTGCTAGTCAGTCACACTAGTCCTTGTACTGGAAACAAATATACACATACAAACAAGTTCACACGTCCAAGATTATTGTGTGGCTGTGGGCATACATGCTAGACACTTGTCTTTGGTGACTCCCTGTAGTCTGTAACTTCCTGGCAGTATATAGTGCAAGGGAAACAGGATGTAGTGGCACTTCTCCCACCCAAATTTTGGAATGACTATTAAGGAAGTATCCTGTCTCCGGAGTGTGTGTGTGTTGGCTTTATGGTTATTTGTGTGTCTTTCCCGCCATTGAGAGGGAACCTGTTTTTCTGTGTGTTCAGGTGGAAGAGTAGTGAGGATGTTTGACTGCGTATGTGATTTGTATTTTATGGTTGGCTATGCAATAACAGCAGTCTGCAACATTAACACTTTAGCAGGTTTCTGTTGTGTGTTGTATAATCTATTTGTTTGTGTGTGTGTGCTTGTTTCCTGTCTTACTGATTCCCTCATTGCCTCTCATCCCTGTTGTTCCTGAGAGCCTGGTTGTCCTCTTTTTCTCTTCCCGTCTTTCTCCCTCTCTTAGTCATGCAGGCTCATTCACATCTACATCCACACTCGCATCCAGTCCCTCCCCCACATTCATGTGTAGTCCTCTCTCTCTGTCCCCTGCATGGCTTTGTGCTGCTGCCACAATGCCAGGGGCCAGGCGATGAGGTCACTCTCCACAGGAGAGCTGCAGGCCTGACTGAACCTCGACCATCCCCACCACCATCCAGCGCACAGAGGACTAACAGGCCAGTAGTCCCACCTCCCCCATCCACACTACATTTTTTTTTTTTTCTCAGCTCAGACAACTTCACCTTTGCGCCCATGAAAACCACAGGGCACGCACACAAAAGGAAGTCCATATCGGCCAGGCTGCATGCTTGCAAGCTGGTGCAGATAAACACACTCATACATGCACATCAATGACACACAGTTACACACGCACACACACAACTGCACAGATAGCTGGAAACTTTTGTCCTCTCTCATACCCTCCGCTGTGTCTCAACCTGTCCCCTGCTGCCTCTTCCGCCCCCTGTCATCTTTCTCCATCCTTTACTCCATCCGATTCTTTAGAAAGCAGTGAGTCATGTAGTAGTGTTAGTGTCTGGAGTCCTTTCAGAATGTTGTATTTCCTCCAAAATGTACCCCAGAGTCTGTGCAGGACAGTTTTCCAGCTAGCTGTGATTCATCCCTGCCTTTTCAGCTGCTTATACCATCAATGTGAGCGTGTGTGTTTGTGTTGGTGTGTTTGCACGTTTGGGCACTTGTCTGTGTTTGTGCACGTGTGTAGACATGTTTTCCCATTCAAGTATGTGTGTGCAGGTATTTAATGTGCAAGACTGATGCACATGAGTGCTTACAAAAGTGGTGTGCGAATGTGTGTTTCTGTACATATATGCCTGTACAGTGCACATCCATGTTTGTCTTGCAGTAAAGAGGAAACGGGAGAGAAACTGGTCTCCGTTTTGGATCTGAGCAGCAGTTGGATGTCCACAGTGGGAGAAGTAGTGAATCACCTCAATCTCTCCTAACAAAATGGCCCTCACAAACACGTTCTGCTGAGAGTGAAAATCAAGAGGAGCAAGAGAGAAAGCAAATTAAAAATCACTTAACACTTTTAAGCTGAGACGCGTGTGTGTGTAGTCATATATTAGGAGTGAGTCGGGGCGTTTGTGATCGTGGACAGTGTCACGTTTCATTTCATGTGAATGAATATGTAGGGTAACTGTGCGAGTGTGCATGACAGTGACTTCCTAGCCACTGTTTGCCCCTTCTATGAGGAGATGATGTTCCTGCAACCCTTCAGTGCCTTTATAGCTCAGCCAGGCCCCAAGTACAAACCACACACTGACCACCACACATTAGCCAAGGACAGAGCAGCCCAGCGCTCTACAGAATAGCCTGGGTTGGCCCATGGCCTCCTATTGTATACATCCCGTCTGCTTTGTCTATGCTACTGTGATAGGTTCCAGTGCACAGGCACAGACAACAGTCTTATTATAGCGTGTTAATTTTCCCATGACCTCCTCGTTGGTTTGTGAGTGTCACTCTGGTTGAGTTTCATTGAGATTAGAGGGTCTCAGCCCATTTCCATGCTTGATAAGTCTGAATGTGTGATGTCTCAGGGAGCTTGTGTTATAGAATTTAGGCCATCACAGAGTCATTTGGATTTTCAGGTGATAGTTTGTTGCTGCTATGTAGTCATATACAGTATATACAGTGACTCAACTGTCAAGTGGGCTCTGTTTTAGGGCTGCATAATTAGTATTTAAATGTATTTAAATTGCTATCTTGATTCATATCTCTATGAAAACCGTAGTTTAGTTTGTTTTGTTATCGGACTGTCAAGACAACAAAAAACATTAGCAGGGACATCTGGTGCACCTCACCAAGCACTCCAAATTTCACTGTAATTTTCATCAGCAACTTGCAAGGCTGTTTTACACCACATGATTAGCAGTGCAAAAGCAGAAACTAAACAAAATTTAATGTGAATGAGAGAGAGGGAGATAAAAGGGTGAAAACGGTGGAAAAACCACACATATGTCCACAACAGGAGGGTTTTCCCTAAAACAAATTCAGGAATAAAGGTGCCACTTCAGTGATGTTAAAATGGTAAAAGGCCAGTTGATTTCTTGATAATTTTCAGTGGTTTTATTTGCAGATAATGGACTGACAAATCAGTTCCACATCTTTTATTGATTTCAATATCTGTTTTGTCTTCTGTGCTGTGGTAGTGTGATGGCATGCCACGGAGGTCTAATTTCTTGCTTCAGATCTTGAGTCTCACTTGTTTGGATGAGCCTTTCAAAACTTGCTGTGGTAATGAAATGATCTTAAATTTCTGATCTGCATCGGAATAAGCTTCAGACCTCACTTATGTAAATTCTCTTCTGAGAATGGAGAAGCAGTATTTTTTTTTATTACAAATGGTTTCCCTAAGAATTATGAATGAAACTCATACTGTCAGTGTGGCTCTCATTGTATCCGACAGCTTTCTATACATTGTTGTATAATTAGTTTCCAGTTAGCAAGTTGCTAGCGTTAGCACATTCCATGGTGTTGGCACATTATACACAAGGTGCTAGTTGGTTGCTCAACACTGTCCAGGTCTGCAGCCTGTGTGTCTGATGAGGCTCTGTTTACAGCAGGGGAGGCCTTACGTCAGTCAGATGTCAACTATTTCTCTCCCCTCACTGCACCCAGTGCACCTTTTAACTCACTTCCCAGAGCATTGGTTGTTGAGGTTTAGCCTTAAGCATTTCTACAGTGGATACCTCGTCCTTAACTTTTCTTTATCTAGTCATCCACTCATCCTGCTCTCCCTCTTCCTATATCTATGTGTACATATCTCTGTTTGAGCATGCATGTACAATGTGCCGTGTTGTGTAAACACCTCTCAGATTTATACCCCAACAAAGGACAATTTGTGCCCCGATCTGCTTCTCAAATGCTTATCTTGTTCCAGTGCTTGTCTTCTGCGAGGTGGGAATGAGGGAGGGAGGGAGGCGGGGAGGGCGGAGCAGAGGAAAAGACATGCCCGCAGGACAGCGGCATGTCTTGTGATGTTTAGCGACGTGTGTGTGTGTGAGGGAGAGAGAGAAAGGCACAACTCTTGGCACCTGTACACAATGTGTAAGGTTGTTTTATGTGTGTATAATACATTTGTGTGCATTCAGTGGAATTGCACCTTTTCTATCTCTGCATGCCGGGTGAGGAAGAGATCTGTCTCTCTTTCTCTTTCCCTCATTTCAGTGACACATCCCCTGTAGACACATCAGAGAGGCAGAGGCTTAGTCCTGTCAGCGCCTGATTCAGCCTGACCCTTTTTCCCCTCTAAGTGGAGGAAGAGCTTGCTTTTTCCTGCCCTGGGGCAGCAAACACTGGAGTGGGCATTAGGAAAGTGTGAAAATGCATGTGTAATGAAAATGCGATCTAGATGGGCAGCATGAGGAAAATGAGTCAAAGTAAGCAGGGAAAAATGTGGTTTAGTAAGGTTAATCAACAGCATAGCAGCATAATCTCTATACTGAGCGACTGCAAGAAGGGAAAAGGAAAGCAGGGGAGACACTGCAGGGTTGGACATGTTGGTGATGTTTTGGGGCTGACATCATGGCTGCATCAGCAGTGTGTTGGATCATCAGGTAGGCCTGTAAAACAGCCTTGTCATGCTTAATACACACAGCAAAAGAGTGAAACAGGCTGAGCAATGTATTTTGAGATTTAGCTGAATGTGTGAGTCAGACTTTATTTTTATCCCTTTTCTTAATCCAGCTCAAATCTTTAATGATACAGGAGAGAAGGAGGAATTACATATGGACACAGTTGGAAGCAAACTGTACTGTTTTATCTTTTTTAACTTTGCTTGGAAAATTGTTCAGCTATTTTCTGCAGTAACATACAAATTATCCCATGATCAAAGATTCTGAAGTGGAAAATATTTCTTAGTCAAGATACTGTCAAAGTTTGATGTTTGTTCTCCGCCCTGTAACACATCCTCCTTTCTCCTCACATCCACCTATCAACCGCTCCCTCTTTCTTGCTCTTTTCCTCCTCAGACTGGTCCTTTCTTCCACTGCCATGCAACTCTGCCTCTCACCTCCATGATGCCAACCTGAATGTGTGTGTGTATGTTCCAAGTAGTAGTCACAGCAGAGGAATGAGGTTGGCATCATTATCACTGCCGCTGTTAAAACTGAAGGCAGACGTTGTAAATAAGCTTTTTTTAAGCTTGTATATGTGAGAGGGTATGTAACTGTGTTTACTTGTTTATGTACAAGTGAGTGTGAACAAGGTGTTCATAAAGCTCGGTCTGGTAGAAGGCCTAAGCTGTCTGGTATTCACTGCATTAGCTGGCTGCTTCTCAGCAGCACTATGTTCTATTTCTCTTCCTGCCAGCGACATGACAGTGTGAGGGAAAACGCTGGTGCTAGGCACTGGGCAAGGTGAGGAGGTGATAAGGGCAGATTGCCCTCTCATGAAGTTGGCATTGGCAGGCTAGCAGGGTCCAAGGTGCCAGTGCCAGTTCAGTGGTAGTTCAGTATGTTATGGACTACTGCTTCAATTAGGCTCAAAGGTTTCAGGAAAGCTACTGTGTCAGATAGTCTTTCCTCCACACTGGCCATCCCTCCCTGCAAGGTATTGTTTGTTTGTTTGAATCATTGACAGTGTTTGTTTTTGTTGCAAGCACATCTGTAAAATATATTTGACTAACTAGCGAGGCCATGGTTTGACAGCTCTCTCATCTGCTTCATCCTGCTACATGTAATTGGACAAGTGCAACACTTTCTCAGCTGTCAGTCAAACTCGAAAAAGATGGCAGCTGACAGCTATTCACCAAAATTTATGTCGAGAAACAGGCCATGCGGTTGCAGAATTATGCTTCATTTTATATAATGGGAGTTAATAAAAGGCTTGGGAGTTTATACACATGGGATGTCACATCATCAGCTATACACTCCCCATGGTTTCCTGACTGGTCCGGTATGTATTTGACCAGGCTGAATCGGCTTTCCAGACATCTCGATCATGCGAGGCGTAGTCTGGCTTTTGTAAGGTTAGAAAATGTTGCATCTCATCACTGTATTAACACTTTAAAATACAGATTAGAAGAAGTAGATGCTGCACTTTTCTTTTAATTATCCATGTATTATGCACTTTCAAACTCACAGGTATTGGAAATTTGGATTATAAAAATCTAAAGCTAAACTTTGTTTCTCCAGCTCTTTCTCTCAGGTGGTCTGACCATATAAATGACACTGTTTCCTTTAGAAGGTTTTCGCAGCAGTGTACAGGTCACACAGATGACCAGCATGAACGCACTTGGTACTGCAATGCACACATATTGAGACACACAGGATGCATCCAGGTTTACACCCCTTGTAAACCCACCAGGGCCAGGTGTGTGGGTTTAACACAGTGTGCTCCCTGTCTTCTGTTGGTTTTAAATACAACTTCCAACATTTAATCACACAGCTTACTCTAACTAGACCTCTTTAGACCTCCACGTACGTGAACGTTAGCCCGTATTAGATCTTTGAGACAGAAATATCTGTCCAAAGCAGTCTTAAATTCTATTAAGGATTTAAAACGTTTTCAGTGTGCAATAGACCATTGCAAAGTAAAAGAACACTAAGTGTGCTTTGGAGCTTATGATGTTTATCAGACCTGGAGTTTGAGAGCCCCGAGGACCAAAGCCAAGGGCAGAAAAAGGCCAGTTGAGCTTTAGAAAAGTGAGGGTTCTCTTTCTCCTCGCCTGGCCTCGGCCCCCTCTCTCCTCCCACATTGTTGACCATCTCTAAGTGGTCATTGCCACCAGCCCTAAACTGTTATGTCCACCTGTAAACCTCCAGGACCACCTCTGTGCTGCATGGTTGCTTGTACAGTCAGTTCAGGGCAGTTCACATCAGCCCAGGAAAATAGTAGGACCTTGTAAAATCATTCAAAAATAAGCTCAACCTAGCACATTTTAAAAAAGGGGCAGTGTGCAAATAAAAAAAGTATGTACTGAGCTTTGGTATATTTTAAATATCTGCACAAAAGTTGACAGCAAACTTTAGTACTGTACTAGATTAAAATTATCTATTTGGAGTATGTTTAGCTTACTCTATGTGCATTGCCATTCATTGTCTGTTTTTGTCTCTGAGTCAAAATGGCAGACAGTTTGTGGGGGTTCTATGATTCCTTCTCTCGAGTTTTCAATCCTACTCATCTGCAAGAAGAACTTAGTTTACCAGAAACAAACCATAATCAACTTGTCTTTTAGTCACAAGAGATGTAAATGCACATTAACAGGAATTATTTTCTCAGTAGCTTATTGTAGTGATATGTGATGAGGATGGAAGCGATTTGTACAGTATAGCTCAGAGATATGCCTAATCATTAACCACAAAATTCTTCAAAACAGTTCTAAAAAAAATTTAATTACAATATATTTTCTCTTCATTTGTCACCTGCACCTCATTCTGTAGCTGTTGTATTATGAAGTATCTTGCCCAGTTATATTATTCAGCATCACCACTGTAGTTAAGTGGACTATGGTTGTGATTTGGTGGTTGGAGGGGATCTTTGTGGCGTGTCTTGACCAAATAAGACACAACACACACTGCTCTTGGAGTTTGGAGGCCGATATAAAGAAATGGGCAGCAGCTGGCACGTCCTGGTCCCTCCATTTTTCACCAGGCCTCTAGGGAGAGACAGGGCGCGTGCCAAGCGCTTTCATGTCATAAATATCCTCCCTAAATGCTTCAGTGCTTTATAATTATACCTTCTTCATCTCCCCCTTTTTTCTCTCTTACTCATTCTCTCAAACTACTGCGTATTGTCAGTGGTGTGTGTGTCTGTCTGCATCTGAGTTCATCAGTGTGTATACATGCTTATATGTGCATACCGGTTTATGTAATTAGATGGTTTTAAAAACCAAATGTCATTGTGTCCACACTAACACAGCTCTGTGGGGTGAGTTGGTTGTTCAATGTGAGTAACTTTGGCTAGTTGTGCTCTAGACATTAAACTTTACATCACTTAGTCAGCCTCATAAAGCTGTTTTCCATCTTACTGTGATATACCCATAATGAGTCAACAACAATGAGTAAACAATTATGTTCACCGCCATCATCAGTGAAAGTCTAATTTATGTTTTCATGCTTTTTTTTGTGAGTTTGCTTGTGCTTTACACATTATGCTGACGTATTAATCATAGCTACCTGCCACTTTAGTTAAAGTTGTGGCTCAGTGCAACTTTGCAGTCCTCCAAGAGCTTTTAATTCTAGGTAGACTACAAAGTATGCAGCATAAATACTGTTAAATATTCCCAGGTCACTCAGGTGTTGGGGAGCCCCAGCTGGCAGGACTCCTGAAAACATAATATGAACCATATTACATTAACCATTATTACATCGGCATCTTAGTATTGTAAAACTTATCTTGTAAATAAGGGATGGACCTTACATTCACAAGAGTATATTTGTATATGTTCAGTTCAGTTCTGGCCTTTGCCAGATCATTGTAACCTCTTATGATGTTCAGTTGATTTTTTTTATTTTTTATTTTTTGCTCTGCTGCATCTACAGGGAGATCAGAGTTGGGCAGCTGTTTTGGTGTTCGTTTTTGGCTTTCCAGGTGAAGGATGATCACCATGTCACCCTGCTGCCTTTGTTAGCCTACAAAACTTGCACATATTGTACAAATTGAGTGTACATTTGGTGTCCTCAGGCCATTACTTATTGCGGAATTGTGTAGACTTGCAAAACAAAGACTATTGTTTTGATTTGCCAGAATCAGCAATCTGAATTACTATCAACTGTGGTAGTGAAAATTAATCCTTCAAGCACTTAAGGCATGAACACTGTGCCAGCCAAACCAGTGGCACACCGCTGCCAAGCCAAGACACAACTTGGAGAGCTGGGAAGTTCCCGTATGCGGTGCAGTCGTTGATTGTTTTGGTTATTGCAAAACCTCTTCCACTCAGATGACTGAGCATTCTGGACGGATTCCCCATTAAGGGCTTGCGTAACTCAACATTCTGTGGCCCATTAAGAAGCACAAAGACATGGCGGCACGCCGCGCAGTTAAAGAGCCCGTTGGTATTAATGGCATAATGGTAGTGCTGTGTGTAGAGGTAGTAATGTAAGAGATAAGACGTCTGCTGCTGAACAAATAAACAGCTGTGTTGTAGGAGAGATTAAGAAGAAGAAAGGGAAGAGGTGAGGGAGAAAGGCCGTCAACGCCAACAGGGAGGAACAACAAGCAATCCAGCTACAACAAGCAGGCCTGATTTTATTTCATTAATCCCCTAAGCTAACCACGTTTTTATTGGTGTTTGAGAACAATAGTAGGCTGTTGCTGTGTTGTTGTGTGCATGTGTGTAAGAGACGGTGAGACAGAAAGGCGCACATAAACTTTTACTATCATTGCCACACAAACGCACCCATTCATGCATGTATACATATTCTCACTGTGTTAAACTTGTAAACTGAGGTGGCAGCTACATTTTAGTGTGGCTTGGTTAATCTGACTTTCACGATGAGCACAATGCAATGCAGGGCGTTGCATAAATGTGTGTCATCTTTCTAATTGTATCCATTTTGATGTTAATTCTACCCATGACTTTATCTTTTGGCATCATTGGTTTCTCCCTTGAACTTAAAGCTGCTGCTTCACTGCCATGATAGCCACTCAGATTATTCCACGTGCCAATATTTTTAGCTGCGACTTCCTGCGCTACTTATACAGGCAATGTAACGTCCATGTGATGTCATCTGGACAGGGTCTGTATGTGCACAGAGGGAAGGATTGTGTCGTCAAGGATAGTATGAAAGTAATTAACAATTGGGCATTTGCATGGGTGCGTTTTTATTTTTATTTATTTATTTTTTTGCATGCATGTGTAAGAGTGTGTGTGAAGGCCCGTGCACATGTGTTGCAGTGAAGTATCTCCATATATCTCAACCATGACAGAAGCTTTGTCTCCCTCCCTGGGGTGGAGGTGAACTTCCTAGCCCCTTCAGAGTCTGCAGGGTCTCTCTGTCTCTTTCTGTCTATCTCTGTCAGAACAGCACATCCATTGTTGGGGGGGGGGGGATCTCTGCCTTTTCATAAGGTCAGAGGGGCTACAGGTAGCAGAAAGGACAAGATTAATCACTCCATCTGGGACAGGCAGTGACGGGGCGATAGACCGAGAGATGAGAGAAATAGGTGGGGCAGCGAGAGAATTAGAGGGAGGAAAGGGGTAATTGAGAGGGGAGAGGAAGAGAAAAAGTTATCGAGAACAGACGGGGAGGAAGTTGGGGATGACGAAAGGGAAAGAGGGACAGGTAGAGATGAGGGTAAGTAATTACCTGCATTAAGTGTCTTTGTTGTGCTCACCGATGCATTCAGTTAGAAGCAGGGCATGGGAAGAGAGAGGTGGTCAAGGGTAATTACCTAAATGCAGGTCTGCTTCTCTTTGATCCTCTCGCTATGACTATGTGTCTCAGCCTTGAGCATCCTACTTAGCTGCGTGATGCATCATCATCAACACCATCATCGTCACCGCTACAAGAGGGCGCAAACCAAAGTACAACCTATCTTGAGTTAGATAGCATTGAAATATATTTTGATATAATTTCAGCATCATTCAAGGTATGACATGAAAGTTGATGACTCCTGTAAGATGATTTTGGTATTTTTACTCTGTTCTGTTGAATTTCTTCTTTTGCTAAGGTAATCATTTTCATAAATTACACATTATAGGTGACCTGAAATGGACTTCCCAGAATAAACAGACTCCATGCCAAGCTCAGGTGGTCACAGATGTGAGGAGAGTTGAGGGCACTCCTGCAGATGTTTCTCTGACTAATTACCATCAAAGCGTTTGAGTTTGCGTGTCATATAAGAGTGCCAGTATGCGTGTTTTCATCGTGAATGCCTGTGCTTAAATATGTTGTTGTACTTGCAGTGTGTGTGCGAGTGTGTTGACATCTGATTGTGCTTGTTGTATGCATAGTACCACTTGTGTACCGTATATGGAGGTTGTGTTGTATATGAGAGTGTGTCTGTGCATCTTTTAGCCTGTGCCTTGTACACTTCAAAGGGTGAGTGTGTTTTTTGTACACGTGTGTGTGTGTGTGCACTGTGTCCTGGAGTATGTGTGAGTCAGTGGCCAGCTGCATGGCACAGGGCTTACCTGTGGGTGTAGTTGGCCCAAATCCACCTTCTTAAGTCTGCTTTTTATTCAGTGTCACATAAACAAATACCAGCAGGGTCAGTTCACTTCCAAACCACTCAATAACATCCTCAGATCTCTCCGCAACATCTGTTGGACTACTTTTTTTTTTTTAACCAGGGAGGTTCATGTAACACTTTTATGTCTGTAGTGTGCAGCAAGGTGTGTTTGGCTGTGTAAACCTTTTCATTTCTAAGTCCGTACTGTCACGAGCACAGACATATTCAACACCCACACATTATTTTGTACAAACCTGTGTGTTTTCTTAGGCAATATATACTCAGACGCAAACACACACACACATAACGGAGAACAGGCTCAAACTTGCCCCACATTCACTCAGCAGGTCTCGTAAGTCTTTGATATGCCTGACCCTTTTTTATTGTTTTTTCTATATTTTTCTATAAGACGGGTGGTATGTAACTGATTAGATACAGAAATATACCCTGAAGGTGAGAGATGGGCTGAGAGGAGAAGAGGAAGGATACTGAGTGTTTTCTTGTCCCAACACATCTCAGCAGAAGGAACTTTAATCTGCTGAGGCTTCATGCATTTAAACAGCCCGATTAGGAGCAGTCTAACAGGCGCTTTCCCTGCCGGGCTGAAACAGAAATTAAGTGCTTAGGCACAGCCATCATTTTGTTTGTTTTCTCAGCGCCTCTTTCGAAAGATACACTCGGAGATAAAGGCTTTGATCGTGTGCTGAAACAACACAGTCATGTTTAAGCCTATGTGCAGTACTAATGCGATGTAAAGATGCAGAGAAAGTGGCTGAAGCTTTGTAATGATGACTTATCTGATAATATTCTCTTATGTTTGGTACTTGCATTTAAAGTTCACAAAGTTTGGGTTGTTGAATTTGTTTTTGAGCCTGATGAACAAAACTGGATTTGTTGGACTAAACCGTATATATGCTCTTATAGGGCATACGTTTGTTCTTTATGATGGTTTTAACTGAGGATAGTGGGTGTTTGTTTGGAAATGGATGATGATGAAGAAATCATTTGTGTACACATTCAAGTGGGTGTGTTTTGTGCGAGTTTGTGTGTGTGTCATCCAGAATTCTCAGGCCTGTCCCTGATGATGACTGCTCTGTCCTTTCCATCATGCTGTTCCACAGAACAAACTATTGTGTGTGTTCTGCATGTTTGAGTGAGTAAACAATTCGGAAGAACTGTGGGGTAATGCGCCGTAATATCAGGTATGTTGGTAATAACTGTGCTCTCCCTCCCTCTTTCCTTCTTTCTCCTTCCTCTTCCCTCTCTCTCTTTCTCCTTCAGTGACATATTTGATGCCATGTTCCCAGTCACCCACATTGCAGGGGAAACAGTCATCCAGCAAGGTATGTATAAATGTTTAGATTAATTTATGTAGTCGGTCAATAGAGTGCAAACTGTGGAGTATATCACAATTTGGGTTTCATGAATTAAAAATGGGTAAATATAGATTGAAGGGTGTGGTGATTAATAAATACACGTCACTTCTTCAGGAGATCATATTGTTGTATCGATGGTGCACAGCGGAAAGGAGTAATGAGCTCCGGCAGTCCGATGTCTCTTGCATAAACGGGTAGAATACTGAGTTATATCTGACCAGTCAGATGTGTGTAGAGGTGTATGTGGTTGTTCTGCAGCAGCCTGGTGTCATTTGCCTTTAATTTAATCAGGGTAACACAGTAGACGGCCGTACTTAATGACTGCGCTATGGCAACACTCTTCAATACGGATGCTGCAGATTTATAAATATATCTCTCCTGCTGCCTTCAGATAAAGCAGCTTTGGACAACAGATACTATAAGAATCCCTCATTAATGTATAGATAAATGCAGATTGATTTACTGACGTTCCTGCTTTAACCACATTAAACAAGTATTTATTTTGATCATGTTGACAAAATCAAAGTGGAAGCAGATTGTCGTTGCACCAGAAACAGACGTGGTTCTGAGACGTTTATTCTCAGCACAATGTCTAAGACACATTTTCTACCAAAATACCAACAACCCGCTTTGCACTGCCTCATTTGAATAAACCTCCTACCTGTTTGTGCCTCTCCTCCCTGTACACTGTGTGCTCTGCACTGGGCACCATAATACCACACAGACGGACTAAGTGAATTTCATGGTCAGGAAAATACCAAACGAAAACAGGGCCCTTTATCTCAAAGAATGCATCTACTGCACTGCTCACTTTTTTTGTCCTACCACTCCCTCGTTTCCTCCCGTTTCCTTCTTTGCCCCACTCATACATTCCCCTAGTCTGCACCAGATGTCAGGTCCCTCTCCTCTGCCTAACCACAGTCGTCAAAGTCTTCACTCTAGACAACCCTGGACTTTGAAGAAACACAGAGCTTAGCAGGGCCAGACTGTATTTTTCCAGTACCTCCCACTCAAACTCCTATCAGACACAGACACGTTTAATCACATATTTAAAACACTGAAAACACACACTCTCACAGACAAATGCCCACTTTCAGATAATACTGTGTTCACACCTGTGTAAAATCACATAGGGAGCATGCCATACATACACACACTCTCTTAGACAGTGAGTGAAGGAAAACTTATCGGCTCACTGGATCACACACTCGCTCAGTCACTCCCACCTTCTCTAAGACCACATCCAGGAGTATCAGTCCAAATTTGGTGGTGATAAGTCTAGCTAACTTTGCAGGGCCCCCATTCCCAGGCAGCCCATTGTTATATACACTATAGAGTGTGGTATACAGTATATACAGCGCTGATGTCATTACTAATGTCTGGACTACTGTGCAGCTTAAAAAAAAAAAACACCCCTGCTACTGGCCCATCACACACTATTTAAACACAGCTAGGAGTTATCGACTCTGTGGCTCAAGTGGTATTTAAAACAAAGGGAAAACTTAAATATTTTATACATATTCATAACATGCAAAATGCAATATAGAGGTATTTTCATTGTAATTGATTATCTAATGTAATATATCAAGTAAATTTTATATATCCAATTTTGCAGTTATAAGCGATCGGATCTTTGGTAAAAGGAACATTTTATGTAAAAATATCAAATTCCAACATGAAATCAGTTTTGAAAGATGGACACGTTTAGCTTAATGGTGCACAAAACACATTGTGGGTACAAAACACCTCAGAGGCTGAGGATGTAACCCATGTTTTCCTTTTGAGCAAAGCTGAAGAACCTTAACAGTTTGCACGACAATTGGCTCGTGTTGAAACAAGACCACACTGAGGACACCAGCCTGCCTGTGTGTGTGTGTGTGTGTGTGTGTGTGTGTGTGTGTCTGTGTGCACGTTCTGGTCAAATATTTTCCTGCACTCACAGGCACAGGGCAAAAGAGAGGGCGCAAAACAAAGACCGAAGTGATAAAAGACGAGAAGAGTAGAAGAAAAGAAAGATGGAGCGAGAGGGAATTGAAAGAGAGAGAGATGAGATGAAAGAGAGAGAGGGAGATAGGAGTGGGCCAGGTTGCAGCAGGTTGTGTGTGTGTGTGTGTGTGTGTGTGCCTGGGGTCTCCACTGGGACAGACCATCAGACAGACAAGGATCGTTTTGTGTGACAAATAGAGCTGTATGATTAACGAGCACTCTCCACTCAGTATTAATTAGCCGTGTGAACTCATGTGAACTTTACACACAGGGCACTCTCAGCCTTTCAACTCTTCAGGTGAACATACACACAAGAACACATATACATACATACATACATACACACACACACACACACATACACACACACACACACACACACACACACACACACACACACACACACACACACACACACACACACACACACACAGTCATACACACCCTCACTTGGTACCTACGAAATGCATACACATGAATACTTGTCATGTATACTCATGCATCATTACCCACTTGTACCTCTGAATGGATTTCCATCTATATCGTATTGTACAAGGTAGCTGCAGGGAGAGCTTCACAGTGCTCATGTATGTGCCTGTCAGTCCTTTTTAATAATTTCCCTTGAGCCCTATGTAACAGATAGCATAATTAAAGGAACACTTCACCATTTTTCAGCCTTATCTCCAGACTAGATGCTTTTAGTGGACATCAACCAACCAGATCCCATGGCTCACTTCAAGGTTTAGGGTTCACTTTGAAAGCATAGCATTTCCCTGTCAATGACACATCAGGGATCCAGTCATCAAACCAAAATTTTGAGTTGCCAGCCATAGGTAGCCAGTGATAGCTACTCACCAATTAGTTGCAGCAAACCTAGCCAGTGAGAGATGGAGGAAACACAAAAAAACAAACAAATGGAAATGTTGGCTGGAGCCAATGAAGCTGATACAGAGTAATGTATTCTTACTAAAATTGTAGCCATAGTTGCTGATTTTACTTTAATTTGGCAAGAAGACATTGTGGAATGCTCTCCACTTGCAGGGGCCATTGAAATGGGCAGAGAGTCATGGCAAGTCGTATCTTTTCCTGACAAGTTGAGTCTCGGATGTTCTAAAATGCCCACCGTCCACAAAATAAACCCCCTCTGATTTAGGGAATAGTTTTACATTTTGGGATTCCAGAAAGTTACTGCTTCCAGTCAAGATACATTCTAGCATGTAACCGCCCGTAAAATGGCAAATTGAATTTTTCACCTTATTTTTTGCGCGAATTAAACACATGAGATATAATGTGTTAATTAGTAAGATTTTGTTACCTTTGGACAGAGCCTGCTAGCTGTTTTCTCCAGTTTTTATGCTAAGCCAAGCTAACCGGCAGTTGTCTCCAGCTATATTACCGTACATATGTGAGAGCGGTGTTTTGTTCACATTTTCTGTTTCTGTTGAAAAAGAGACAGATATCAATAGGACTACAGTGTAGTAGAAAATGTTATGTCTGTCCATTTTCTGTGTAGAGTAGCAATGTCTAGAACAGAATAAATGAAGCTGACGTCTGTAGTTGTATACTATGAATCTCTCTGTACTTTACATCATACTGAGGTGTTGTAGCTCTGCATGCTCGGGCACCTCTGTTTCAGAGTTTCCACTATTAAGCTGTACAAGCAGCAGTAATGAGCACTGCTGTTGCTGCAACTTTCTGCTGGCGAGAGCACTATTTCACAGAGATACTGGCAGGCCCAGTGAAATGTGCGTTCTGGAGGAGGCAGTGGCATCTCTGACGCTGGGTCTGCCCTGAAGCTTTTAGAGGCCCTCAATCTATAAAGACCCAAAGAAAAATTATAGCAAGACAAGAAATTCAACAGTTGTTATTTTAAGGAGAAGGGATGGAAGTTGACAGACATGAGGAGGAGAGTATGAGAAAATATGTGCCTGTGTGTTTATGTAGAAGTTTCAGGACAGACCAAACCCAACAATTTCTCAACTTATTTTTGTTCCCAAGCTCACAGAAAGTGGTATTCCAAGTGTTTGACAAATGATTTTAATCCCTTAATGCACCCATTTTGGTTTAATGGTTTTAAAAATCCACCTTTGAGAACTTAAGCAGGAGGTGGAAGTAATAGGAAGAGTAAGCTTTCCTGTTGGCTCCAGGTCTTGCTTTTTTTAACTCCTGTGTTTCTCCTCTTTTCTTCCTTCCAGGCGATGAAGGAGACAACTTCTATGTGATTGACCAAGGTGAAGTGGACGTAAGTGGCCAACATGGAGACACAAGCACACATGCACAAACACTCATTCATTTTCTCTATAGAGTAATTTATTTCACTTTAAGTTGACTAAACTAAACTGACTAAATCAAACTGTTACAAATAAAGGGGATTCCAATGTGCAGAGTGCCAATATTGGCATTCATTCACCTGTTTTCAAGGGTAGGCCATAAGAAAGATTGTTATACAGTGGGAAAACCCTGCCCTCTCCACTCATGTTGAGACAATGTTTCCCTCCAACAATGAACAGGTTGTATTGGATTGCCCCCATGTTTTGTTCTCTTCAAAGTTCGGTTCCACTCAGATGACAATCTGAACATGGCGCTATGGAGTCCAGCACACTGTGAAGGCAGCCAAACTGAGAATGTCTTTTGTCTTAGCAAGCCTTTACACAGAGCGATAGAGTAAAGTGGAGAGATAAAACAGGAGCTGACGGAAAGTTAAACAGGAAGTGACCTTATCGGCTTACAGCAGTGAGCACGGAGACGGTGGGTAAGAGGAGAGAAGCAGGTTGGCAAGGTCGGCCGAGCGTGCCGATATAGCCGACCCACCTGTGAGACAGAGAGAAGGAAGTGTATGAATACTGAGATGGTGCCTTGATGGAAAGACTGCATAAAAACTGAGTCTTGCCAAACATTGTTGCATTGACTTGCCTTGTTTCAGGTGTCTTGTCAAATG
Source organism: Maccullochella peelii (assembly GCA_002120245.1). Lineage (NCBI taxonomy): Eukaryota > Metazoa > Chordata > Actinopteri > Centrarchiformes > Percichthyidae > Maccullochella > Maccullochella peelii. The sequence goes on along the minus strand of LKNJ01000369.1, from coordinate 106,045 downwards.
TGAATAGTGAAACAGTAATGGGCCATGATTGTTTTCTACAGAAAGGTAGCTGTGTGCACATCTATATCTATATTTAGGCAAAGTACAAGATTGTACGAGAGTACAAGAAATTCAGTAACAGAAAGAGCAGAGAATATCCGCACACTGAATTATATCTGTCCAACTTTATCAAACTGAACAGGCTACGTTTTTTGTGCCTGATGATGTTGCTTGTTTAGTCTAGTTAATTGTTTTTTTTTGTCTTTTCCTCAGGTATTGTCAGTGTTAGGTAGTCTTGTGTAAGATCTGATATCCAATGTATGATAATCTTAACTCTCACAGTTGAGGCCTTTTGGTCGGGAACATTGTTTTTGTTTTCCCCACTAATCTTACAGTCTGTGGCTTGTCTCTTTTCAACGAGTCAGTGTTTTGAAACCACTTGGTCTTTTTGGGTGTCAAGAACATCCTGTCCTTTTACCACAAGTTGGTCCTTACAACTGTCTCTAAACTATGTAATCTTAACTCAGACCATAAGTTGGATGAATTTTGTTGCAGCAACATAGGCTGATATTTGATACTATTCCATAGTACTGTCTCTGGACCAACTTCATATATGATTCACAGTTGCTCTGGTGCTCAGTCCAGCTGCTGCAGCATCACTGTGTATTTATCATGGCCTGCACTGGGCTGGGACTTCAACGTCTCTCTGTCTGCCACCAGTGAATCTTAGGCATCTGCTCTTATCATTCTGCAAGTTGGGGGAAGACCCCTATCTTTGGCCTCTCCTTCACCTCACCCTACCATCCACCCCTCTATCTCTACAGATGTACAGCTGCTGCCTCCCAGCCACAGCTCAGGCACTAAACTACTTCAAGCTCAGTGCCGAGGTTATTAAAGTGTGGAGATGTCTCTCATTAGACAGGGGTGTAAATCTGCTGGCATCCCTTAAACTGCCTGAAAGCTGACAACCACTGCCACTGATGTAAACACCCCTCCATGTCTGCACACAAATGTATTCACTTACAGACATTGGCCTGTATTTATATGGGTGCACCACAAAGGAAATTAAAGCTTTCATTCCAAAATGCGAGATGATCTTGTTGGAAAAAGTTATTTGTAATTAAATATTGAGTATCTGGTAACACTTTGAGTCCCCGTATTTAGCATTTATAAGCAGTATACATAATAGATGGTTTATAACACACTGTAATGTAAGCCGATAAGTGTTTATTAATGTATTTGTAAGATAATTCACTCAAGTACTTTACTTTAATGCAAGCAATTATTTTGTTGAATACTTATTTTATTATTATTATTATTATTAGAGTAGATGTGGCATTTGGTAATGAAATTGCATAACTGCTAAACAGAGACAGACACTCTCTCTCACACTTACACAGCTGACGGACATGCACAAAGAAACACACTTCACGTAACTACAAACAGAAATACACAGCAACACTGCCTGCTCATCCACCTTCCAGTACTCTTGATTTGTTGCTTCTTAATTACAACCAGGCACACCGTTTGCTACACATATTCACATATTTAAAATTCAGTGACAGCTGTGAGACAGCATGTATTGTTCAAGACTTGAATTTTTTTCTTCTTTTTCATCATGAACTCAATTTAACCTTCCACACAATGCTGACTTGATACAGTAGAAGTGTTTCAAATTTCAATCCTTATGTACCACCTTTTCTGCAAGTTTTTGCTCCAATTTTACTCTAGCATACCTGATCCAGTTACGATACCGTAATGCTGACTGAGCATTTGAAACAGCTCTACCTGACCAGGAGCTGCATGAAAGTGTTTGTGGAACCTTATGTGATCAGATCACAACAATAAAGACCGAACAAAGACTTGCAGGTCAGGAGATACTTGAGGACTAGAATGGGAAACTGTGCAGCAAATAAATACTTATACCTGTATGCTCTGATGTAACACTTTCGCAACACTGATGTAATTGTTCTTCTAAGCTTGACTTAACCATAGCCAGCAACTCTGCATGTCTTTGAAGCCAACTCAGTTTATAGTGAAGGATGAGTCCCCTGTGGTCTACAATGAGCCTTGGATAATGGCTTGCAACAATTCTGGCAATTCACAGCCACTGGAGGGATAAACCCTCCCTCCCTCTCTCTCCTCCTTTCTCTCGGTGTTATTAAGTCAACAAGATAGTGGATAGTGTGTCGACAGGTGAAACCGTAATGGCCCCAGAGACAGCCTGAATGACTCTCAATGAGGTTGTATTGTCTGTAGTACTATAGTGGCTGGCCTAAATAGAGCCGTTCGTGTGTGTGCAAGCATGTGAGTGCATATATGTGTTTGTGTCTGTGAGTAGACCCACAAAGTCTACCACAGCTTTCTGTCCTCCATCACTCCCAAATCAAAGGGAAGCTCCTGACAAGACAGAGGAAAATAAAAGGGATGGATAGAGGGATAGAGGGCCTTTTAGAGGGTCTCATTTCAAGGCTTAGAGGGGATCAATTGCTTAGGGACAAGCCTAGTGAGCGTATCAAACAGCCCGGAAACAGAGGAGAGGAAGGGGGGGGGGTGGTAAAGTTGAAATGACAGAAAACATTAAATTCTTCAGTCTACCCAGCAATGATTGCCATTCAGAAGCATTTAAGCCTCTCATCAACATTACTCTGTTTCTTGTTCTGTCTGCAGGTGTATGTGAACGGGGAGTGGGTGACCAGTATCGGAGAAGGAGGTAGTTTTGGAGAGCTGGCGCTGATCTATGGGACTCCCAGAGCTGCCACCGTCAAGGCCAAGACTGATCTTAAACTGTGGGGCATTGACCGAGACAGCTACCGGCGCATCCTCATGGTACGAACTTCAATACTACTTATGCTACTTCAGTATACACTTAAGTAAAGTTGAAGCTCGCTGGACATGCTATAGCTCAGGATAGTACTCTGTTGCAACCTGGTTAAGTAACCATTATTTCAGGTTTACATTAAAGGTGCCCTGCAGAGTTTTCTAATAGATAAACAAAAGTTATGTTTATATTCAGTGTTACTCACCAAAACGCATCGTGTACCCTTGAGGTCTAACAAACGTGTTGAATGCATTTCCTTCCTCATAAAACATTTGCAAAGCCGATTTTTGCCGAAGTACTTTATATCCTTCATTGTTTACATCCATGTGTACTTGCTTGCAGTCTTCTTCCCTGCCTTTGTCGGCGCAATACAGCATATCTTGGCATGTTACTGCTACCTGTAGATCTGTAAAATAGTGTGAAACCAGAGATAAACAAAACAGGGACCCCACTCATAGAAAAACAGCTGCATAGTGTTGCTAGAGGTCAAAATCTCCACAGTGAACCTTTAATTCTTCTGCTGTTAGATGCTTGACAGAATAAGGATGTGTATAGTCAATTGTGTGTCCTGAAGAGGCTGCAGAACTGCAGCATTGTAAGAACACATGCAAAATTAAGGCTGCATTATGTGCACCTCATCTTATAAATCACTCACAGACTCACAAACATGTTAACATTTAGCAGACTGCAGTGAGACCCATCCAGCACCTGCCAACCTGCACCACAGATTGGAAGGAAACGTATAAGCAGTAGCAAAAATCATCAGCCCATCTACAGGCAAAAAAAAGTTGTAGCTGCTGCAATTTTAACCAGTCTGTCACCTGCAGGCAATGAGTGCTACAGCTGCATTGTTTTTTTCTTTCCTTTTTACAGATGCAGTTTTATTTGTGTGTGTGTGTGTTTGTACATGTAACACGCTTACCTACCTCAAAATGGAACACCATTGTGTCACATTAATCACCAGTGGATGTTGAATACTCATAGAAATACAGTTCATCTTGTGGCTCTAAAATGCCAAGTAAACACCAAAGCTTTTGAAGAATTTGTAAATGCATGAATGAATTTATATTATTTATATATTTATATTATATTATTGAACGGGCATAGCATTAAGCTTTTTTTTTGGGTACTTCAACATCAGACAAGTAAGAAAAAGTGTTAAATGTCTGCAAAAGTAGTCACTTGTTTGATCCTAACTATTCTTCCAGTACACTACTGATAAGGAAGTTGTCGGTAACACCTTAGGACAAAAAAAAATGTCCTTCTACCGTCTCAGAAGTAACCAGGAGGACACGCAATGCCACTCTGTCCTCTTCCCATTATTCAGCAGAAAATATGCTCCATACGCAAACCTCTTAGGTTTTGCTGTTGCACACGCACTATGACACAACACAGAAATAGTATTAGGAAAAGTGTGATGTACACACAATTTAAAAAATGTGCTGTAGTAGACTCTCTACACTCTTATCGCTCAGTATTTTCTCCCACTCAACCACTTAAGACTCCTTACAGACTTGAAACAGTTGCTTTCATTTTTATACTCAAAATATACACACACGTGCATTCACATACATACCAGACCACCTCCACTACTGGGTGTATGCTCCCCTTTTAATATCTCTCTATATCTGATGCTGGATGAAGAGAGGGGGAAAGAGGGAAATAAAAGGGAGGGCTGTGGAGGAGAGTGACGGTCAACCTTAATGCCTCTATGCACACTTCCCGCTCCAGGAGCTTATCTAGCAGGAATGTCTAAATGTTTAAACTGGAAACACAAGGTGCTCTGCCCCATCTTTCATACAGATTCACACACATGCACATTTTGGGTGCTGTTAGAAATACTAATTACTGTGTGTCTGTATGAATTTCCATGCCCAACTAAATACTAACTCAAATGCTCCTAATACCTCATTCCAAATAGATAGCCTCCAATTAACCTTCCAAACACCTGTGTGCATCTGACCCGTCATCAGCAGTGAAAATTCTGCTCTGTGTCAAACAGTTTGAACCCGCAGAGATGGAAGAAGGTCTGTGTTTGGATCTTTCAGCTCAGTGTAAAGTTGGCACTGGCCTGCCCAGCACTCATGTCGCCTCTTAAGCACATAGTTTAACCGAGGGCACAGTCTGCCCTGGTAACCTTTCTTTGAGAGGAGATTTTTTCCTCTCTCTCTCTCTCTCTGTCTCTGTCTCTCTGTCTCTGTCTCTCTGTGTGTGTGTGTGTGTCCCCCCCCAGCTCTCATTCCTTCCAGCAGCAGTAGGGGAGACGGGGTGAAGCAGAATTCAGTTATGTGAACCTGTAGTTAATTATTGCTGTCAATGATTTGTAAAGCTGTTTTTATAAAGAGTGGTATTCTGGCAACGTCTTAGGCCAACACAATGAGCATTCTAAGTGTGTGTGTTTCCCAGTAAAATTATGCTGAGTGCCTGTGTCTGCAGCTAGTTAGTCAGGAGCTCGGGAAGGTGTGCTGCCACTACCATCAGTTTCATTGTTTGCACATCTGTTTCTCTCCTGTTCTGCTTCTCTGCTGGATCTCCAAATAGACAAATTAATAACTTGAGTGAGTGGTTTTACATTTGTACATTTACAGTCAAGTAAATAAGTTGACATTCTGATTTATTGTATTTCTAGAAACATCTTGATCAACCATATCCCTCAAAAGTTATCAACTTTTGCTGGTTGCACAAAGTGTTCAGCACACATAATCACATCACATAATGAAGATTTGTCTAAGTGAAGTTCATAAACTGTTATTAAATTCATCTTGGGCTAAGTCCATTGTAATATAAAACTCCAAGTGTTTTTGAATTGTTCTGGAGTTGAGCTGAATCAATTTGTAGATTAATCAGTTGATCGCCAGACAATTAATTGGCAACAAGTTTGTTTGATTTAATCAAGCAAAACTGGCAAATATTTTCTGGTTCCAGTTATTTAATATCTTTGAGTTTTGGACTTTTAGTTGGACAAAACAAACATCTGAATACCTCTCAGAACCTCTGAGGGGCATTTTTCCACAATTGTTTGATATTGCATAGACTAAATGTTTGATTAATTAATTGATAATGAAAATAATAGTTAATTCCAGCCCTATTTTAGAGCACCTACATGTTTGCAAGTGCCCTTGAAGTCATCAACTGTACATTATTCTCACTCCAGCCTGTACCTTATATCACCACCCAATGGCAAAAATGATACATATGCCATAGTTAGCATCATCAAAACTGGTCTTCAACCAGTTTCAGCAGTTTCAACCACTGAAAATTCTAATGACACAATTTGTGTAACAATATGTACATGTCAGTAATTTGTCATGTTAAATCAGAGCCAAGGCAGCTCTTCAAAACCACCTTACTCCCCTCCCCACTTCCTCCTCTCCTCCTTATCCAGGAGTGCATTTAGTAAACAATGTAATACCATTCCCTGTGATAAATACACTCTCTCCATTGTGTAGCCGCCAGTCAAACAATACCCACCTTGTTGTGTCATCTTGGTATTTAAACATGCACGACTACAGACAAAGCCATTTACAAACTGACAGACCACTGTCAACAAACAGAACACAAGACGAAAGGAGACAAGAAATTACACCAAGAAATGAGGAGTGATGTGGGGGGGGGGGGGGGTATGTGTTTCGCATTGGACAGAGATGAAGGTAATGGGGATGGGGCATAAGGTATGGTTGGTTTAGTCTGGCTTCGCTCCACACCTCAACTCTTTGATGATTCTGCCTCAAAGACAGCAAGCAGACACAGAGGCTGGTTCATCTTTAACCACGGGAGGAGCGAACACATTAGGGCCAACGGGAGTAGGGGAGTTTTGTACATGAAACATGTGCTCAGGCCCTCCCAAGTAGACGGAAAGAATAAGGTTGAGGACAAATGCAGATAAAAAAAGAATGCAAAGACAAAAAAAGAAAGCACCAACAAAATAAGATGATAGCTTGAAATTTTAGAATCAGAAATTTAGAAAAGTATCATTTTCATTCCATCCATCCACCCCAGTAAACCTCCTATGTTGCTGACATTGCTCTGGCCCACCCAGCCCTTCTTACACCAGTCGCATAAATCAGTCCTGCTGTGTAATGTAATGTTATGTATGCATGGTAAGCCTATAAGCTCAGCAAACCTGTCTGAGGAGCTCTATGGGGAGGCTATGAAGTCAGGAGACCAACTGAACATCTCTGTGGAGGGTGTGTGTGTGATTGTGTTGGAGGTATATACATGTGAGTGTTCGTATTTGCTTGCTTAATGAGCATGAAGATTTGTCTCTGCAGAGACGGCAACGAAACATAAGTGGCAGAACTAAAAACAGACTACATGCTCTGCACACACACATACACACACTGACACCACCCACACCCACACACACACACTCAAATCATTTATTCAGGAGGGAGGCGATGCAGGCTAGAATTCCTTTAATCAAGTTGTTTACGATTTTGAGTTTGACGTTGGCTCACTTGGGAACATTTTCTCCCCTTTTAAGACAAAATGTGAAATTATATGAAATTAGAGGCAGCAGCGGGACTCAGGCACTTATGCACTAAAGACACCCCAAGTCTCAATATATCATTTCCATATGCAGAGGCAGACACAGGGTGGACAAGATCGTCTCTCCTCACTCTGTTTCTCTTTATGTTCCTGCTCTCTCTGAGTGGTTCTGTGCAATGAAGGAGGGGGGAAAAAAGGAGAAATGCAGTTAGGGAAGGGGTCCTCTGGGTCCAGACTTGTCAGGAAGCACCTGATGTTCATGGCAGAGGCAGAGAGGGGAAAGTCCCCTGCCTGGTGGGTGGGGTGGGCCACACACACAGACACACACAGGCAATGAAAATTACCACACAAGTCATACACACCTCCACAAGTATGACCCCATGAACTATGTACAGTGTATGTCTACACAATTAATCATAGATTATCCTGGTGCAGATTACATTTTTGTTTCCATATTTTATAATCTTGAAATTTGGCAGTACCGATATTTAACGTTTCAGCCTTAAAGACCAATTGTGGCATATAAAGTGCTTCTATTGCATTGCAGTGAATGAGCGACATGCACCCATGAGGGAAAAATAAAAGTTACAGTAAAATGAAAACCTGCGAGTTCAAGTGAAAAAGAAACGGACCACAGACCATATATAGTAAAACATAATAACAAGAGAAGTGCAGTAAATCGTCTGATGATCTGTGTGAAAACAATGTTTCAGTTCTAAAAAAAGGCATCATTGTCTGTCATTTAATGATGCTCTCAACTGAAACTATCTGACAACAAACAAGCACTGTTTTTCCAAGACTGTCTTAGTAGCGACTCCCCAAAGTAGTAATTATTTGAATTTGTTTAGATTAGAAACAATGTAAAGACAGTAAGTGCTACTACTTTTACCATTTCTTTATTGATAGTGAGAAAAATATATAATTCTGTACCAAGCTGCAATAAATCAGTTCTGCTTCTTGGAACCAAAACATTCCGATCACAGATTTGCAGAATAATTGCAATGATCATTTTTGCGATAAATGTGGAGCACTACCATACAATTTGAGAGTGTGTGTCTAATGGTGAGTGTCTCTTCTTTTTATTTATTTTTTTAAATAAAAATTGAATTGAATTTTTGTCTTACAGGGCAGCACACTGAGGAAGAGAAAGATGTATGAAGAGTTCCTTAGCAAGGTCTCCATCCTTGGTAAGTCTATCAAAATGTTTCACATAATGAAGATGTTCGATTACATTCCTTTGTGTTTTTACTGTTTATTTCTGCATTTGTGAATGCAGTGTAGTGTAGAGTGTGTTTGCACGTGTATGCCATGTTACGCATTAATTTTAAACACCAGGTCAGAGAGTCCAGAGTGCAGGCAGTTAAATCTGCCAAGCGCAACATATATTGTAGATTAACCCACATAAACACAGGCACACATTGTCATACAAGGCCTATAGCTGAGTAAGGCCTGTGTGTACATTCCTAATCTTCTTGCACTGTTCATACTAAAGCCAGTCACACTCTGCAATGTGTGGACAATTAAAGAATAGGGAGTTAAGCTTAAGCCTCTCTTTTCCTACTGGAATTTGGATAACACCAGCCTACACAGGCCATTGAGTTTGGAGGAATGGCGAATGAGATTCATTCAGACTCTCAAAATGAGTTGCAATTGGAACTGACATCTCATCCCCTTCCACTTGATCGTGTGTGTGTGTGGTGTATAGAGTAAGGCCATGGCCCCTGTACAGAGTTATTAACTGGCTGAGTAAACACATACACTCAATTCAGGTCTTAGGAGAACGTCTCTGCGAGATCTACTCTCTTTTTATTCACCTCCTTTCTTCTGTGTCTCCCTTTTTGAGAGCCTTGTCGAGGCCTGTATTCAAACACCCGCCTCCCTCTTCGAAGTGCTTTTCCTCTCTTTATTCTCTTCTTGCCGCTCTGCTTTTCCACTCTACCTCTTTGAATTGGAGGAGGGGCAGGAGGCGGGAGTGTTTTTGTTTGTCTTTGATTTTTGAGATAGCCACGTAATTGGGTACAAGCCCTTGATGTCGAGGAGTGAAGGGGAAAAAAAACATTTTCTTTGTCTCTCTCTCTCTCTCTCTCTCTCTCTCTCACTCACTCACTCACTCACTCACTCACTCACTCACTCACTCACACACACACACACACACACACACACACACACACACACACTTCAACATCCCAATGGTCAATCTCCTGTGTACATACTATGCATGTGTGTAGCAAGGTGATCCAAGTGGGTGCCGGCTCTGCGAAGCGTGAAATGTAGGTTCTTTAGTCCGCACATTTGTGTATCATGTTACGTGCCGAGCTGTTAAGGATCACTACTATAGGACCTGCTGCCTTTAGCTTGCAGCCAGACAGAGGACATCCATCTGGGGCCCGCAGACACCATGGCCCCACCGGTGGGGACACTGGACACCTCCAACCGACCAGACTCCTCTTTAGTTAATCCTAAATACATACACATTTACACACACAAATAGACACACACTGGGATCAGTTACTGAGCACATCAGAAGACAATAGCCTCAGACAAAGAGGTTTTGCTGTAGTTTTACGCCTCTAACTCACATCTTAGTCAAATCATAACACTGAATCATCCTTTTATCTAGTCAAAGCTAAAGATGCGGAGTTTTTTCACTGCAGATAAGTCACATTCCACGCGTAGATGTATAGACTGTTAAGATTAGGCAACGATAATGTGCTGAATTGTGAAAGAAGGATGAGCTCATTTGGTGGATCTTCTGTGAGGAGGTATTTAGTTATTAGCAGGTCCTCTTTCTATAAATATCAATAGATCTGAGTTGCTCAAAACTCCTTCAGTTGGAACATTTTTCCCAGTGAGAATGTGTAACCATCTGTGTTTTTGGTTTCTGTGTGAATACCAACAGCTTCTAGAAATATCCCGGGCTAACCACGTCACTGTACATGTGGTCGGACAGTCCTAAAGACAGCTGTCGCCACTTGCTCTCAGGATCAACAAAAAAGTGAAAAAAGATAGATTCTATCACAGGTTTTGGCAGGACTTGTTCACAAATGGTAAATTCTCTTCATGTACACACAAGGGAATTTTAAAATGTGCTAGATCCTTAGAAATAAATATCTATTCCAAGGTTTTATAGTTGCTTATCATTTAATCTAAATTAGTTTTAATATTGTATTCCATTTAAGTAAATTTAATTTTAACTTTATTATTACAGTCTTGTCCCTGGAGTGTAACTGAATCAATTTTTAAAATAACAGAAGGGAAATATTCAGTTTGAATACAGCCCCATTATGTATCTCAGCCACTGAACAAACATTATTCTCACATTTGTTTGCACTAAACTTTATATTTATTTAATTACAGTTTATGCTGTAAGTACATCCTGTACATATTCACTTTAACAAGCTCCAAGCAGATGCTATTATCTACACCAAATTACCCTGAGCGAGCGTCACTTTCAAGGATACCTGACTGTCTTTAGGATAAAACCATAGCTCTTTCTCTTATTGTATGGTTAGACCTGAATTAACCTCAAAGAGGACAGTAATCTGTCACCACACCCCAGAATCAGTAGAGCTGAGGTCTTACAGATTTAGGGGTTAGTTTCAAGGTGTTTTAGCTCCATGAGGCTCCATGAGAGGAGGGAGGAGGCCGGGGGGGATCTGAGATGTAATGGTCCCTGATGAATGACTGGATTAGTCCAAAGTAGGAATTATCGTTCCCACCAGCTTACTGGACTTGTGCAGGAGACATCCTCTCAGACCCAGTGAACACACGCAAACAGATAGAGTATGCGTGTTTGTGCATCTACTGTTGCAATAATCAGTGTAAATAACACATTGTTCTTACTGATCGGTATGTATTTTACATTCAGAGTCTTTGGATAAGTGGGAACGTCTGACTGTGGCCGATGCTCTGGAGCCGGTTCAGTTTGAGGATGGAGAGAAGATAGTGGTGCAAGGAGAACCTGGCGATGACTTCTTCATTATTACAGAGGTAAGGTCTGTAGGAGGTGTGTGAATTTTGTGAGAATCTTTGTGCTGTGCTGTGTTACAGTTTTGACAGTATTCTTATAGAAAAAGTACTAGTAACACTAGTAAGACAGGATGTGTGGCAACTTTCTTTTACTGTCACATTTCCTGTAAACTGTACTCGTTAACATATGGGGCCCAAGCCCGTGTATGTGTCATCAGGTGGGCACCCATGTTGATGTACATGTCATCATGCAGAGACGCTGGTGGGCTCTTTGCTGAGATCAGAATTGATCCCAGTTTATTGCCACCAGCAGACAGACTACCTGGTGGTGTTCCCCAGCCCTGGCCCACATCCATGATTCCTGCATGAAGAACAGCCCCCCCCTCTCACACTGCAGGCTTTGTGGAGCTGGGGCCCCTGGCGCAGCTTCATGAAGGGCCCCCTGCCTGTCATCCTAACACACTTTTGATTAACTCCATACTTATACAGCTTTCACCAGGGTCAAGTCAAGAGGGCCTTGTCTAGAGGGAGTGGGGGCACAATCTGCTGTGGTTTTGTCCTTGCCTCCTACTTTCCCTTCTCAGACTTACTTGAAGGGTAGTCTTTCTGTCAGTTGTCTATCTAATTCTATGTCCAACAATAGTGCTAGTGAGCAGTGCATTGGTTACAGTGCACGGGAGTGGTTAGGTCCAGTAAAGCCAGAGGAGGATTTTATCAAAGGTGCTGAGTGATGTATCACTTCATATCCCTATTTTGGCTTGCTCTCGTACCCTCTCTCCACCTGTGCCCCTCCTCTCCATCCTTCTTTCATCCATTCTTTCACTCTCCGAGTTATGCCTCTCTTCAAAGATATGCTGCAGCCTATAAGTATTTGGACAGTGATATAGTTTCTTCTGTTTTGCCGCTAATCCAGAACATTAAATTTTAAATGCGACAATTATTATGAGGTTAAAGTTCTGACTTTCAGCTCTAAAGATTTGACTGGAAGATACGTATGCTATAATGCTATATGATATTCACATTGTTCATGTTACATGAAAACTGTTTAGGCTCCCTCAAATTAAACCGAGACAATGTAAATTTATATCATCCATTGTGGCTACAAGGGACATTTACAGAAAAATGGTAAATGCTAAAACATATTGTAACAGTAGTACAAGTAGATAAATCCAGCGAACTGACTCAGTAAAGTCAGTTATACAGAAACATTGATCTACATTTTGCTAACATTAGCCACCATTAGTCAAAGCAGACCAAGTAAGGCTGTAGCAGCAAAAGCACTGAGTGTATTGAATTGTATTTATTTTTGCTTATGAATTCAACTTTTTTGTATATAAGGAGAATGTTTTATTTCTTCTTTCAAAAGTAAAGTCTCGCTTTAAAAGCTGAAAGTTGGCACTTTAACCTCACAGACCATTGTTTCATATCTAATCGAATATGCTAAAGTACAAAGCCAAGCAACAAAAAATGCATCCCTGTCCAAATATTTATAGACTGCTCTGTATATATCTCTCACACCTCACATTATCCGACCAGTGTTGGTCAAGTTTGAAGCCTCCTGAAGCTGCAGAAATCCTTTAAAAGCCAGTTTGACTATGCAGAAAATGAGCCCAATTGGGGTTTAGGACACAAATATAGCAGTTAGCAATGCATGACTCATCAATCTGAGACGTGTATATCCCAGAGATGAGAGTCAAAATATGCAGAGGAATCTGGGGGATTATAGGAAGGAGAGAAAGGGCAGAAAGAGGGGAAGGAAGGAGTCTTAGCAGGCAGCTCATTCCAGTTTGTCATCCAGGTCTATGTGAGTGTGTCACACCAGGCACTGTGAGCCTTGTCTTTTTTTTTTTTTTTTTTAAACAGGCAGGGTGCATCCACACTCATCACTGAGGAAGAGGAACAACTTCCCAACTTTCTTACTTACTTTTTTTAAACTTCACAGCGGCTTCCTCTTTAATTCAATCACCCAACAGCAGTTTTTGTCTCTTTCTATAATCCCCTTTCTCCTGTCTATCTTCCATTTTCCTCTAAGCTCTCTGTCTCTCTCTCTGTCTCTCTCTGTCTCTGTCTGTCTCTGTCTGTCTCTGTCTGTCTCTCTCTCTGTCTCTCTCTGTCTCTCTCTGTCTGTCTCTGTCTGTCTCTGTCTGTCTCTGTCTGTCTCTCTCTCTCTCTCTCTCTTATGCAGCAGGGCCTTTCCCAGAGCAGGGTGGACTGTGGTGGAATGTGTGTTGCTGACTTTCACACGGGGTCAGCAGACCCAGCCTCCTGGGAGGGAGACGAGAGAGAGAGAGAGAAGGATGAGTCAAAGAGGGCAGGGAGGGACATATAGGGGGAGAGAGGTTAATTGGAAAAGGACCACAAGTAAGGCGGGAGAGAAGGATTTCGTGTGAGATTCTCCTCCAGTATGATTGGTCTCACCACAACTTTCCTCCGTCGCCATACTCTTTTTTTCATGTGCACACCTTCATTTCTTTTGATTAAACCAGGTTGAGATGTCAGTGCTTTGTTCAGTCAAAACTCTCCCATTTCTCTCACTCTCACTCCCCCGCCTCCCTGTTCCTCTGTCTCCTCTCACTCTTTTGTTGTTTCTGTGGTTTTGGAGCATCAGCCAAAGACAAACCCCACAATCGCTAATTACTTGCTGCTGATGGGGAGGATTAACAAAAGGGAGGTACAGTATAGAGACATCACTTACTTTGCCTGCCGGGAGGAATGGGGCCCTAATCAAAAGTGACATGTTTACATTTTTTTCTCACACTGCACAAACAAGCCTTTACAGAACTCCAGGGGCCGTGAAGACTCAGCCTCACCTTCCCTCGCATCCCCTCCCTCCTCTCTTTCCTCACTACTTCAGGGCTTATGCCCCTACTCACCCAACACGTACACACACTCTTTCTCCCTCATGCTCAAACACTCAAGCCCAGCACCCTGTCATCTGTGGTCTCACCGCTGCCACCTAAAATGGTGCATATGAAGAGAGGGAGAAGGAGGGATAAGGAAACTTGTTGAACATCACAGATGCAGACGTCAGTGAGACTTTTGAAACATGGTGTTGAAAAGAAACATGCTGGATATGCTGCTTCTCTCATGTACATGCTTTTAGTTTTCTTTACTTGTAACCTTGTGAAGCAGCACAATATGAAATGCCGACAGAGAAACTGAATGCGTGTTTTGTTTACGTGATTAAAATCAATGTAATACATTTCGTATGTAAGTAAAGGCAAATAAAATAAATTTAACAAACTATAAAAAAAACTTTGAATGAACCAATTTCAAAATTTCTCATGTCAGCTAAGTGTTTGGAATTTTTTCTGTCCTTATATTTTCAACTTTCATGTATCAATGAATTCATGAATATCCAGCCTTTCACATACAGCATGATGAGCAAAAAGGAACTAAATAAGAGTCCCAACTTAACGTCTTGTCACTTTATGCTTAGACACTGTCAGACATTATAAAATAGGCAGCAGACTTTGCTATCTAATAAATAATAAAAAAAGAAAAAGAGAATTTATCAGGGATTTACTGTAATAAGCGGGTGTGAGTGTCATTCTCACAATGGTCTTTAATTGTTAATCCAAGTCAAGACCAAGTCTTAAACTTTGCATTTCAAGTCCTAAACAAATCACTACGTGCCTTTCATTCATATTAAACATTTAAACAGACTAACAGTAAATTTACAGAAATGAAAAATCCTTTTTTTTTAATTATTTGTACATATTTCCACTTTCCTATGTCATTTTTAATTTCTGAGCTGAATGTTTTGCATGTTTGTTTTGTTGACCACAGCAAAGTATTTACAGAGTACGCATTTCTATTTACAGATTTGTGGCACACTTTTTCATAACATGATTTATCTCATTTGTAATCTTTAAGTTATGAGTCATTGGCGTTAAAGTCAGTGTCTTTTTGATTTTAAAGTCAAGTCATGTGACTCCTGCCTCTGGATGAAAATTCTGTCAATTCAGGTGAGGGTTGTTCGTCCCCTCTGCTAATGCATTCATTCTCATCTCCCATCATCAATTTAAACAACTCAATGTGTTACCTTATATTTGTCCTTTGACCCTACACAAAAGTAATCACACTGAGGGGATCTAAAGGGTCCCTGTGGGTCACACGGAAGAGAAATCCTCTGTGGGTTGTCTACAATATATTGCCTGTTACTGTAACCTACGTGTATGCGCTGAAATGCAATTTAGCTAATGGAGCTTAACGCCGCTTTTATAGACTGAAGATCAATGCAGGTAATGAATGAAGTCATTTTTGTCCGAGTGCAAACAAACAGTCACAAGAACAAAGGTAAAGATTAACAGGTCTGGGTGAAACCATTTTTTGAGTTTCTCTTTGAAAAGCAGCCCTTAGGCCGTTGCATGTTTGCAAGAGTGGAATCTTTGTGTGTGTGTTGGTGTTTGAGTGAGAAGGTGCAGACACTGCTAGTGCTGGGTGGCCTCTACTCAAGATATCACCTTTCTTCTTCCATCTCTGCTTGCCCCCCCCCACATGCAAGACGCTACATTTTGACACGAGCCGATTTGTTAAGTTGGCTCACACTCTACCTTTTCCTCTCTCCTCACTCTATTTCTCTGCAACTTGTTTACTATTCATTCATTGATACTTTCTGTTTGCTTTCCCTTTCTCTTGTTGTTGCCTGTCCTTGGCACCCTGTGTTGGGAAGCATGGTGAGGAGGACCTTTGATGTTTATAAAATATCTGTGGAGCAGAGCGCTGCCCCTGGGGTGGTACAGTATGCGATGGTTATCTGGACCACACTGGGTGAACTACTGTACGTAACGGTGCTGCACTGTCTCACTTTCTTTGTTTGGACATGAATGGAAAGGAGAAGAATCACCTGGTTGTAAACACAGGATCTTCGATGTCCCACCCCCCTCATCCTCTCCCCATTCACATCTCTCTGTTTTATACCACTTCTGCACTCAAACTGCTTGTTTGGTGCGGTGTAATTTCAGTAAAAGTGGTCGCTGCAGTATTTACACTTCAGATTAAACGTGGGAGATGGTGCAGACCTAGTGGTATAATTTATGGGATTTCCTTTCTTTGGTCATTTTATGAAAAGTTAATGAGCAATAATCTTCACTCAATAATCATGGTTAACTAGATGTAATTGTGTTTTCATCCTCTTCTTTTTATGCACATTTTAAATTTGTATAAAAAAGATTGTAAATTCTGGGAAAAGTGCAAATATCACAAAAATGTTTTTAAGCTTTTTTAAGCAAAAGCGCAAACAGATGTTTAGTGAATAAATCATGACGGACATTTGACTTATTTGTCAATCAAGCTTCTGCTCCACTGGAGAGACGAAAAATAACGGCAGATGAAAATGTCAGATATGTGTGGACTGGAGAACTAGCGCCACCAGCTGTTATTTCGATGCAGTCATCTTCAAATATTCGCATAACGGTGGTGGATGGAAACACATTGACCAGCGTTTCTTTTGCCAACTTTATGGCAATTTGGTTCACATTTGTGCTACATTTGGATGGACACCTGACTTGTGAGATTGAGTAAAATGATTTTTATAATCCGTTTTTGAAGCAATTTTATGTCTTATTAGATAGCCGACAGCAGAGAGATTACAGTGAAATGAAAGGAGAGAGAGATGGGGTACGACATGCAACAAAGGTCACCAGTAAACACAAACCGGGGAAGTTGTAGCACACGGTTGGCACCTTAACCCCTAGGCCACCAAGGCACCCTAAGAAGAATAGAATTTTGAATGCGAGGGACAGATATCAACACTAATTTGTCATGTCTTTGACTCTGTTTGATGGTGGTATAAGTGTCTTCATTTCCCTCTTTCTCTATGTGATGTAGACAGTATTTGCTGCAGCCTAGTAATCCTCCTCTTCCTCATGCTGTGTTCACATTGTGGCTTACATGCCATACCGTATGCAATGAAAAGCCTCACTGGTCAGCATAGCAGCATTTTAGTCAACCACAAAAGCAAACTGTGAAATACCAGCCTTTTCTCTGCTGCTGCGTGCTCATAAAGAGTTAGGCAGCAGTCTAAAGCTGCATTAAGACCCAGAGCAGCAGACACAGGAAGATACCTGCCTCCAGCCTCGTGCTCAGGGCAGTCCAGGTAACTGTCCTGGGTGATAAGTTCAGCTACTGAGACAGGCTAATCTTTAATCAGTAGGCCTGATCAGGCAAATTTCATGCAGTGGACAAGTGATTGTGATACGCACACTTTCCAAGCAACACTCAAATATCTCCTTGTATATATCTCTAACTGAAAGTTACATCAGATAAACAAAAATGTCATTATAAAACTTATCTATGTGCTAGAAATTTGCCCACAGTGGCATACTTCCCACAGGCCAGAATTTGAGGTGCAGTTTATTTTCAATACTAAATTTTTAAAATGTCTATTAGGTTAGAAATGTGCTGTAGATGGGAATAGCCATAGCCAAGAAATAAAAAGGAAAAAGTTGAGGACATCTATTCTCAACAGTTGCTAGACAATCGCAGCAGTTGTCTCTAAACAGAAATGAAGTTTTGCATGTATGCGTTCAAGGACTGTTCTGACAATACTCATGATAATACTCACATACTCTTAAACCTTACAGGAGAATATCCACATCAATATAAACCTCATATCATCTGCTGTCAAGAGTGACTCTAAGGGAACTTGTCAGTCAGTCCCCAACACTTTTAACATCACCTTCTGTCATGGTCAGCTACAGTATCACTGTGGTGAGGGTAGACCTACTCCACAGCCCAATTCACCCTGCTGCATCATGCATATGGTTTTCATGGCATTACGGCAGAGTTTGGCTAGTATTACTTGAAGGTCACCTCTCGCACACGATATGCCCCACTTACTTGAACAGTATCCCCCACTTCTCCGCAGTTCATTTCAAGCACAAACACACTAAGTCGCACACATATTGTTTCCCTTTTACTGAAATACAGTCTCACCTTTGTATGCCTGCAGTAAAGAGCTGGCAGTTTTGGGGTTCTCATTAAAGCTCATTATATTCATATTTAGTATTAGCCTGGTCAGCAGAAGGAGCAGAGAGAACAGAAGGATTAGAGACAGTGAGTGTGCTGGAACGGTTCAAGACAAGCTGGGAAGTTCCCTCACTGATTTCTTACCTGCTACAAATTACAGCTGAACTTGACTACATGTAAATGTCTAGACATCAACATTACTGTAAAAACACATTCTACCTCTGTCTAAACATATGCATGCCAAACATTTGCTCCTTGACACACAAACAGCCATGCTTTTGAGAAAGGTGTTGTGAAGTGTTTGGCATGTTAATGTGGGCATATAGGGCATCAAGTGCAACTCCAAACACTTAGTGGTAGCTCATATGCAAAGATAAATATTAAAACGTGCTCATTCACACACAAAGTTTGTCAGCAGCTGCAAGATACAACATGAACCGTTATCATCTGTTGGGCAGAGTGAACGGAAATCAGATTTCCTCCGTTATACTTTTTAGATGACTCACACACAGACAACAACCAGCGGGTGATGGTAATATGCGTAGCATGGTTGGCCATAGAGTCCAGTACGTCTGTCCAGCAGAGATCAGCTGTTGATTTTCTCACTGTATGTGTGTATGTGCATTAGCGTGTGAGTCTGGGCTTCACTCTGCATCCATCTGTGTCTGTATTCCTTGTTATCGTTGCCTGGCTGTGTGTGTTTGCAAATGCACAATAGACTACTTGCTATAGGCGCATACTAAGTGTTGGGGTGTGTACATGAAAGTGTGTTGGTGTTTTTGGGGTTGTTTAGGGACACTATATTGGACCCGGAGTCTTGGACAATACAGTTTCCATTTTGTGGGTGAATGCTGATAGCGGGGATTATGTGATTGAGAGACTGAGGAATCAGTTCAGCTTCTAACGGACTTAGATGTTTGTATTTATTACACTCTGGAGGAAATAAAGCAGAACCAATCAGAATTTGTATCACGTACCCCGTTGGAGTATGTGTCATGTTGTGTTTCTGCTCACACACGTCCCACAGAACAGGTGTCTGTCCCACAGAAAAGTGGGCTAAATCCTGTGCACCTGTGTTCTTATGAAGCAAAGGAATTTCTCCTCGGCTTAATCCTCCTGACGGTTTTCAGCCCCTTGCTAAATAACTCCTCCTTTTCTCTCCCTTCTTCTCCAACACCCCCTCCTCCTTTTATTTCTCTCCCCCTCATCCTGTTCTTTCTCTTGTCTCTGTCTTTCCTTTCTTTCTTCCAACTCTCCTTCTTTTCTTTTCTGTCTCCAGGGAATAGCCTCTGTTCTGCAGCGCAGGTCTGACAATGAGGAGTATGTGGAGGTTGGACGCCTCGGACCCTCTGACTACTTTGGTGAGTGGCTCTGGGCCGATGAAGCCTTTTCCCTTCCAAGTTTGGCACCACACACAAAAAGCTATTGGTCAGAACAATAACTGGTTTATTATAACTGTTATTTAACAACAGAATTATAAATTGTGCGAAGAGAAACACAAAAATAGCAACTCTGGAATGTCACGTAGCTGAGAAAAATTGGTTAAATTGCTCTGAGGTGTAGCATGAATATTTTGTCTTAAAATTGCAATAGTTTTTCATTTCCATCCACTGAATTTTAAGCAATTGTTTCACAAAAAAAGTTGAATCAACTTGATTCTAGTAGCTGCTTTAAATCAGATGACTATGGGAAAGGTGGGATCTTTAATATGCTGTAAAATTATGTAACATAATGTCTTCACCAACAAAAAACCAATAAATTAAAAAAATATAAAAACATACCAAAAACAACATTCGGTCTGAAACAAACTATTATTATCATCATTCAATTAATCTGCTGATTATTTTCTTGATTAAGGGTTAATCATATATTAAAAGGTCTATGTGACAAAGTCAGAAAATAGTGAAAAATGCACATCAAGATCCCAGAGACCAAGGTGCCGTCATCAAATATTTTGTTTTCTTTCCAACAGTACAAAACCTAAAGATATTCTGTTTACAGTCATTTAACACAAAGAAAAGCAGCAAAAAATCACAATTCAGAAGCTAGAACCAGAGATTTTCTTTTGAAATTTTGCCTGAAAAAATGATTGTAAATTGATTATCAAAATTGTTGCTGATTATTTTGACTAATCATTTCAGCTGTAAACAAAATATAGTGGTTTTCCAAATACGTGGCATTTTCATTTATTTTCAGAGATCAAAATTTGGGTAAAAAGATTTGGAATGAAGGCAAACTATCATCAAATGTACTGTCTGAGGCTTTTTCTCCAGTGAGTTGCTTTCTTTTGGCATCGTCTTCTTTTCTGTTTTGGGTCTGACCCAAAAACAGATTAGCAGGATGGGAAAAATGAAAACAAGAAACAGACAATCAGGGCTGCTGCTCACAACAAGAAGTCAATTTTATTAATAGTATTAGAATGCATCAGATTATTTATTACACAGCAATACATTTCTGATGCTGAAATTTAATTCATTTCAAATGCTTAGACAGCATTAATTGTAATTTATACACAAATCATACACATGAAGTTTTTTTACAGATGCTCGAAACTATGCAGATTTGGAGCACATTTAATGACATCCCAGCTGATTGTCCTCTCTCCCTCTTCCTCCTCCTCCTCCAGGTGAAATCGCCCTGCTGCTAAACCGTCCCAGGGCAGCCACCGTAGTCGCCCGTGGTCCGCTCAAATGTGTGAAGCTGGACAGGCCCCGCTTTGAGCGCGTGCTGGGGCCGTGCTCAGAGATCCTCAAGAGGAACATCCAGAGATACAACAGTTTCATCTCCCTCACCGTGTGATAGGTTGGCCCCTCTGGGCACCACCAGCAGGGGTGGGCAACATCAGCATCAGAGTTTTGGTCCGTGGGTGGGAAGAGGTGAGGATGCGGGGTAAAGGACATGGGTTTTACATCCACAATGACAGGGTGCTCATTTCCTGCCTTTTTCCCCCCAATTTTACGCGTTTTCTTTCTTTTCTTTGATCTTGTGCACTTTGACTTGACCTGTGCTGTCACGTAGCTTTATGTCAAAAACAACATGCAGGAGTGTAAAAATCAGAGCGAGGACCGAGATCATCCAACTGTTAATGACTCATATATACAGTGTGTACTGTATATGATGCATGCTTCTAGACTGACAAAGAATGGTGTTTGCACTTTTGTGAATTTATGAAGGGTACGGGCGAATTCAGGAAATAAGAAGGAAGTTAAGTCATGTTTACGTACAGCAGGAGGAAGTGAGTACATGTTTCTTTGCTCGCTGGCTGTGGTTTGCCTTTTTATCATTTCTGGGTGTGTGTGGTGCCATTTCTAAGTCAAATCAGACCTGCACAACACAGACCTCTGTTCCTTAAAGCGTAGATGTAGAGGTATGAAGAAAAATAAATTCTTGCCTGTTTCATTCATTTTTAGTGCTTCTTAAGTGTGCTTTTACTGCTGTTATCATTTAAGGGGGGTGGTTTGTTAGAGGCAGTGATATGTTGAGTTGTGATTTTATGTGGTGTGTGGTAGCCAAATTAACTGACGATTTGCTTTTTTTCTCAAGACATCATCTCTACCCCAATATTCCCTGAAGCGGTTCAGTCTGATCTGTGAGCTGTGGTATTCCAAAGGCGCAGTAGTGTTATCAGTCCAGTCCACATACACACAAACAGAATCTGAAACACACTGACATGAAACACACAACCATACTGTATACGCTTACACTGTCTCAGGACTATGTGAATCTTCTTCGTCTTACCTGATGCTTTTTTAAGCTGATTTTGTCCTCTGTTAAATTGCTAGATGAAAGCTTTTGCACCACTTTAGAGTTTGTAATGTTGGGTCAATACAGAAGTTTGATTCAGCAGTTTTTAAGACATGACTTATGTTATAAATATATGAAAGAAAGAGTTAGAAAATATACTTGTTGTTTTCCTTTGATCTACTGTAATCTGTCAAAGTTGCACAACTGACCAGCGACTGATGTTGAATAAAATGGGACCTTATGAAAAGAGTCTTTGTTTTCTCTCTCTCTGTGTATCTCTTTCTTTCAACTATCAAACCATCTTGAGCAAATAAAGATAAGCTTCTGAAATCCTCTTGATTTGAGTTGTTATTTTCTCTTGATCAGCCCCTCTCTGTGTGTAAGAATGACTCATTTTCCCATTTTCCCCCCTGCATTTTTCCCCAACTTTTGGCATCCTCTCCTCCTCTCCTGACTGAACTTCTCCCGCTTTCACTTTATCTCATCTCATGCCCACCCCCTACCTCCCCTAAATATAATATCTCTATTAATCTCCCTTTTCTTTCTCTAAAGTGAAAACTGTCCTCTTCAATCACACTTTTGACATGTTTTCCTACAGGTACCTCCTCTCCATCCTGGCCTCTCTCTGCCTTGTCTGGTTCCCTCCACTCTCCTCTGCTCTCCCTTTGTCTCATATTAGGCCTAGTGTCAGTCATCCGTCAGTCTGAGTTGTCAGAAAGCTCCTCCCAGCCAGTTTACACAGCAGTGGACTAAAGCCTCTCCAGCTTTGACACATTCCTCTTCATCTTAATGCCCACTAAATCAACTAAGGAATGCGCCCCCGACTCACCGACATTGAATTTAGTACCCCCCTCCCCACACATACACACACGCTAACACATACAACTTCATCACTTTGACAATACACACTAACACACAAGTTTGGGGGTTGTAGCTCAGTGAAGCACGTATTGCTCTTCCATCTGCAAGGCTTTGGGGTTTGATTTCCAGCACAAAAACATGTGTCCACTTATGGCAGTTAGCCATGAATAACATATCAGAACTTCATTTTTTAATGCTCCCACTTCTTTCTCTCTCCTCATGGACAGGCTTACTGGTATGTTCTCAGTTATCACTTGGTTGCAGACCACACTGACAGTTATGTAGTTTAGCTTCATCATTCATTCATTTCATTCACAGAAAAAGCTAGTAAATGGACCTTAAGCTTGGATTGTTTTGTCAAGCAACCACCATGATTGTCTCTCCCAAAGAAAGTCTTTTTGATAACTCTGGGAACACCAGAGTGAAAACTCAACCTGAGCTGAGCTGGGGGGTTTTTTTTTTGTGTGTCTGTGTGTCTGTGTGTCCAGAGCACCTGATCAAGCAGGGCCATTACTGGGCAATCCTGGGTGGGCCAGTTGAGGACAAAACTTGGCACTGTCGCATGAGCAGTAAGATGAAGTCTTGATACCATGGCACTGTGCCATTGTTAAAAAAAGAGAGTACAAACACACTTTCACACACTCCCTTACCAACTTTTAATTTAGGCCACTCAGTTCAGTGTTCAGGTCCTTTATTATTTCATAGTCCTATGAGCCATCACACAACTGCCTGTAACACTGAGGTCAAAAACATTTCACCAGCTAAGCTAACATCAGTTGAGGTAACTGCGCTTTCACATTGAAAGCATCATGATCCTCAGGTTAGGAGAGGCCCAGACATCAACACTCGGTCAACAACAACCAATTAAAAAGGACTTTTTTATGTAGTAATTCTACCTGACAAAATGGGTGAAAGGTTTTTCTTTTTTAATTCACTTTTACATAAAGCACTGCAAAAGTGTTGCTTGGAGAACATGCAATGTTGAGGTAAGTGATCTGTGAAGTAGTTTTAGAGAGAAGAGACCAATCAAACAAGTCACTTACAGATCTATCTATCAATCTGATCAGTTGTTTTAGCTCTGTGCCTCTCTTCACTCTCATTCAGCGCTAAACAGAAAGGGTTCATGAGAGGCGGAAAGCAACAGCGGCAAGGATTTGGAAGGATGAATGACCCCAACTGCACCACCATCCCCTCTACTCCCTCAATGCCTTTTTTGATGCTGCAGCTTGGCTCTACTACAACTCCCAGCTACTCCCACAGTGGATTATGTGTGGTGCGAGACTCCTGTGCATTTTGTTGCCCAAACAAACAAGAGGCCAGACTCGGTGAGCTGGTGGGAAGGAGTGGAAGGAGGAGACCGAAAGGATGCAGAGGATAAAAATGTAGGCGGTGAACATGCAGGAAGAGGAATGTGTTTTTTAAGTGCACTCCTGAGTAGTGTGAAGTCCACTGAGAACCACTGAGATAAATTTGAAAGAATTTATCCCAGCATGGGAACGTTTTGCCTCCTCATTTACAGCATGGTGCATCCCTCCAAATTCCAGGTTTTATATAAAGATTGCCAAAATTTTACAAGATAAGATGGCTGGGAGTTATTTGGTATGTGTGCGTGTGCACATGTTCGCATGTGTACTTGTTGCATCCCATAACCAGACACAGCCACCCATAGTCTCATGAGAGGATGTTTTATTTGGTGCTGCATATTTAGATCTGGCACAGAGAGCGTAGCCCGTGGGCGTGCGACCCTCACCCCCCCCCCTTTCTCCCTGATTCTCTCTCTTGTTTCCTGTCCTCGTCTCCTGCTCTCTGTGTTCCCATAGCCGCCATCTCTGCTCCAGTCTATCCCCTTGTTAGGGGAGATCGAGGCTAATTAAAATGCCTGCCAACACTAGGCTACAACCTCCATTGATTCTCCCTGCCTTTTCCCTCCTCCATGATCTCCACACCCTGGTGGAAAAAAATCAACCCCCAACCGCCTGCGCTAATGACCAGAGCCTTTGATACGCAGCTCTTTTCTTGTCTAGATATATTGGGTGTGGCGACCTGACCGTTCCAGAGTTCAGCCTGGCTGGGTCAAAGCTCTCAATCCAGGGGCATCTCATCTCTGCCTGGTCCCCACACACTCCCCACTGCTCTGATTCGCAGCTCTAATCGTGACCTTCTCGGGTCAAAGGTCACCACCCAGGCCTGGTCACAGGTGATTGAGCAACAGTGAGGCTGATGGGATTGAAAGGTTAGGGATGAGAGGGGGCATCGAGCCGAGGTCAGGGGGAGAAGGAGAGTCAAAAAATTGGGTCAGGAGATCATCACAAGGTCCGGCTCAGTTAAACAGCAGCCCCTCTACATAATGACCACCAAATAACTTGGTGGTCATTATGTCGCATTCGTCTTCCTTGTCAAAACCTGGTGCCTGCATTACCCACAATGCAACTTGACCATAGACAGTTCAGCTGGAGATTCAGGCATGTTATGCTAGTAGTAGCTAATGTAGCCTTGAGCTGCTAGCCTCCAGCAGAGATGAGGAGTGGGCTACAGAGGTCTGGTAAGCTCACTTCTTTCTAACTCCACACCCCCAGATTTCTTTCATTTTCAAACTTGAAACTAGTCCTAAGCCTCAACTGATGCTGACTCAAGTGACATCACTTGAGGAAACCTATCCGATTTTGTGCAGCTCCCTAACACCTGTAAACAGACTTGGATGTGTAAAATCTACGCAGTTCCCCTCGAACTAGGCAACCATCTTTCTAGTAAAAGTAACATTCATGAGCGAACACAGTAATTTAAATGATTTACTTTTAAATGATGTCCTCTTCCTGCCGCCGTCTTTAAAGAGAAACATCGACTTTGCCGTTTGTCCTTAGTAGGACACGGCCGACTGCCTCAGAAAAAAGAAAGGAGAAAAAGAGAGAGCAAGAAATGAATGAGGGGATGAGATACCATCTGTTTGTTTTTCTGCTTTTCTTTCCCAAGCTTGTTATCGTTCCTCATTTCCTGCTGTACGACAAGTAAATAATTCACATGTATACATTTACCAACACTGAGATCAGGCCTCCCTGACTCGCCTCAATTTTGGACTCAGTTTCAAAGCTATTCCAAGCCAACAGAGCCTTGGTGACTCGCCTCCAAACGACGTGTAGAAAAAACAAACAAAAGACTGAAATGTTCTCCCAGTATTCTGCATGCTCCATGGAAAAAAAATGGGTCAGTAGCATTTTTGTGAGTGAGATATTCCATCATGCACATGACTCTGCAATCTCCTGCCCACGATGATCTCGACCCAGCACAATCCGTCTCTTCACTTGCACTCTGACTTCTCTCCCTGGGGAGGCAGCTCAGCAAATGTCTCAATTGTTCCTTTTTTCAGTGCCTCCTACTCTCTGAGGAGTCATTAGGGTTTTGAGTGCAGATCATAAAAGAACTCTGTACTAATCATATTAGGAAGATAAAGAAATGCAATGAGCGTTCAGTCCCTGTTGGACTGTTTAAAAAATGGTCTCAAAAGCCCGCTCAGATAATGTTAATAGATCTTTGGCCTTGAGAGATTTTAGATGGATGATTTGAATGCTGTTTTTGAATCAACTGTCAGCTTTTGAGATGTGATGCTCCAAACTGAACTGGGTGTACTGACATTCTTTGATATCTGAATAAGATTCGTCATCTTCTCCTAAAATGAACACGTTGTCGGGGTCTATTAAATGTGAGCGCTTCACTAAGTCTACCCTCGCATCTCAGAGGACTCACCTCACTCCCCGTAACACAGCCACTCACTGCAGGTGTGCAAAGTCACAAGGCAAAGGCTGTCAAGTGTCTCCTGATTATTAGGCCACCCTAGACATCCACAACCCTCCAGCCCCTCTTCAAGGATCCCCAAATCCCTTCAACGTCCCAGCTGTACCCTGAGCAATGCCCCTGGGCTGAGGCAGTGGCTGGGGAGCCCATAGGGGTGACCCAGCTCTCCCTAAACCCTGCAGGAATGTGTGGATTTGAGTGAGTGCTGTAACCAGAGAGCACTCTCTCCTATCTTTAAGCCCATAATGGAGTCACTTCCTGTTGATAATCAGTTTGTTGTGATCTCCCTCTGCCTTGGGATTTTGACACTTCATCTTGAGTCCTAGGAGAGGAGGCGTTAGGAGAGGTGTTATTATGGTTCTAGGTCTCTGTACCATAATGACAATGTGGGCTGGCACAAAGGCTTGGGGACCAAAAATATGTTTTGTTTTGTTTTTTTTCTAATTTGAATCCTTTATCCTACAACAAATGTCTGTGTATGCACACACACACACACATGCATGCGTGCAAATGTCACCCAATTTGTCATTCTTTGATACAGGGCATAGATTGCTTGACATCAAACAAGTATTGGGCTCTCTGGGCTTCCTTGAGGGCTGGGACAGGACGTGTGCCGCGTTCTTGTCACTTTGCTAACACCACCCTGTCTTCTCATTTTTTCCCCTCTCTTTCTCTCTCACTTGCTGACAAACATCCCTCAGTGCTGGATCTGGTACTGCTTTTATGGCCTCCAATAATAACAACAACAATAAAAGAGCCGAAAACCTGCTGTAATTATTTTTTAAAAGCAGCTATAGTGCTGCTTCCAGAGGAGCTAGCTGTGAGCTCGAAGGGGTAGGGGGCTCACGTTTAGCACCGTTAATCGTTACCACGATGCGTGCGAAACAGCATCACGGTACGGCCCATAAACTGGATAGGGCTTCTTTCCTGGCGGTTAAGTGCTTTCATGGCTCAGTTAGGTGTGTGGTTGCTATAGGAATGGCGTTGTGTTGAGGAAAATCTCAAACACAATTCAGGGCCCTACTCTATGTCATAGTATCTCAAGCCGTATTTGGCCCTGGGGATGATGGCACATGATCAAGCAGTGAGTAACCAGGTGCACCAAAGTGGATTCTCTAACTGCTCTTAATCACCCTTTAATCCAGGGGTTTTCTTTTAGTGGTATCTTTCCCTTCAAACCCTTCCTACAACCCTTCCTCACTTCCTCACCTCCTCACTCCCTCTCTCCTCCTCCTTCCTCCACATCTTTCCTCTTCATCTCTGTCACGGATAGCTAATGTCGCTCAAGTCAAGCAGAGAAATCTCTCCTTAATCCCCCTGATACAGAACCCTGCCCCCTCCCACACCACCATCATCGTCACGGCCACCACTAGTTCCCCCATCTCATGGTCCCTACGCCATCAGTGGGGTGGCCTATGGCTAGTGAAAGACAAGGGGAGAAGGAAGGGTAAATAACGAAGTGAAAGCCCCATCTGACATGCCAATTGGTGTAATTATGGGCTTATAGGCTCCTAATACATTTCTGAGGACAGCTTTGTGTGCCCCCACTGAGAGCTGAGCTTGTCTGTCATGTAGCAACATAAGACGACTTGTCATTGGGCCTGTGAGTGGTCCATTTTGCTTATGATATATTTGTTTTTGTTAGTTTTCATATAAGGCTCTCTCATGGACCCCACATCTACTTTTACACTCTTGATATTAGTTTCTTGCTATTTGTTTGGATGACTTTTCTCTGCTAGTCGAAGCAAGATTTCTTTCCGCTTACCATTGATGCATAATCCTATAAACTCTCATATGTTTATTATGAATGTGTCCCTGTATATGTTTCATTCTTTAATGTCCTTATTTCAGGACCAGATTTATGTAAGGCAATACTAGTCAGCTATTTTCCCATTGGCACCAACAGAAAGCTTACATTTGTGCCACTATAATGTCTGGGCTCTACACGTAGACCTCAAATTTTCCTCCATCCCCTTGGGACAGTGAGACAGGGCAGCTCTGTCTCCCCCTGTCCTTTCCACATCGCCCTTTTCCACCTTTGATGTCCCCCCTGCCAAGAGTCTGATTTGTGGGTTAGTCGTATCCTTCCCTCCTAACCTCCGAACCAAAAGAACATGGGGATGCATTAGGAGTTCCCAGAGTTTTGGGGGAGTTGGAAAGGAGAAGGGGTGGGGGGTGGGGGTGGTTGGGGTGTCAGACCACCACAGAGCTGAGGAGACCCCTGTCTTCCTCCTCGCCGGTTCCCACTGCTCCCAACACGGCACACACATGTTGAAAAGGTCAGGTCTTGATAGACAACAGAGCACCGGCAATTACGTTGCTATTTCTCAGTGGCTGGAAGTCCCCTGTTTTCTGTGTGAGTGTGTGTGTGCAGAAAGAGAGAGTGTTTTTTTTTCTTCATAGAGAATAAAGAGGCAGTGTTTTAAGGGGAAAAGGAGCTGGGAGAACGGGGAACTGCATGTAAGGACTTGTGCCCGAATTGCTTCAGGTCTGTCTGTCTGTCCATTTGTGGAAATTGGAGAATGCACATGAGAGAGTGCAGGTGTGTAAGTGTTAGTGCATACGTTTGTGTGCTCATTGTAGATCCCCACATATACAGTCTATGTGTGAGTGTATGAGAATGCATATGTGGGTCTGTTCATACCTGAGCTACAAGTCTGATTTTGTGTTTCTAAATGGGATTTCCTTTCAACATCTGGAGCTGAGGTTTGCTGTTTGCTGCTTCCTCCATACTGTTGTGGTTGGAGGCTGCGGTCAGGAGTCCATCTCTGACCTAAACAACCCCCAAACCCACAGGAACTGGATGCTGAGGCTGCAAGGAATGTGCAAAAACACACACACACTTACAAAAACACACTCTTCCACACTTTCTTTCAGCGCGTTCCCAGTATTTTCTCTCATCAGTGCCATTTCTCCTTCACACCGAACACCTATTTCTAGCTTTCTAAGGATGGCTTTCATGGAGGAGTACAGAGTGAAAAAGTCAAGGCAGAGTTATGACAAGAGCAGACCGCAGTTTGACAGATCTGGAGATCACACAGAGAGGATGCCGCGGTCCCTTAACAACTGAAGTGTGCTGCCGTAATGTATAATGTCTTGCAGCTGGAAGTTTGCCTTGCATACCTTGTACCACCAGCTTTGTGCATTTATGTGTGCATGTGGCGTGATTTTTGATCCCATACGTGGACTTGACTACGCAGTTGTGACTTGTGAAAGAGCAGTTGGGCATTGCGCCCCCTGAATGCCTGCACACCTATAGTGCCTTAAAGGAAAAGGGGTCTGGAGGGGTGCTGGGAGGCCCCACAGAGCACTTCATTCACGTTGCTATGCATGTTAAGAGAGATGAAGGCCTGTAAATGGCTGGCAGTAATCGTTCTTATAAAAGAGCAGCTGCGCCTAAGACCAGTTGTAAGTATGGCTGCTGAACTTAGCCTCCCTCCACTGCTTAATATTCAGGTGAACAATCAGTAAGAGTGTGTGTTTGAGTCTTTCTCACTGTGAATGTGTGTATGTGCGGCTGTGCGACTGCTTATTTATGTGTGTAGAGGTTGCCCAGGATATGCACTCTGCTCTGGATCATTTCCAAATCCAATCTATATCGCTACCAGCCTCTGGAATGTACCTTTGCTCCTGGGAAATATCACCTGAATCACTTACCCGTGTTTGTGTGTATGTGTGTGTACATGAGTAACCCAACCGTAAATGTTACCACTGTTTCTAATAGGCCTATTACAAGACACAAGCTTGTGTCAAATAACACACACACTAAAAGCATCAACACACAACCCACTAATGGAATCAAGTTTGTCATCATAGACACTGATGAGCTAGTTAGGGCTTTAGTTAGCGGAGCCTAATTCTGCCCTGAGGAGGAGGGAGGAGATCACTCGGTAGTCTGCAAAGGACCTGCTCCTTGTGTCCGTGACTCATGCATGCTCATGATGTGGCTGCGTGGCGCTGGGGGAGACACCGGGTTAAGGTCTGTGTTTGTTTCTCTGTTGCAAGGCAATCCACTCTGCAATCCACTCGGTCTTTGACATTATGAGGTGGGGATGCCCAGGCCAGTGGAAAATATGTAATTGCTTTCATTGGAAAGGAAATATAACAGTTGCAGGTATCATAACCATCGTGAATATGCGGCTATCAGTATACTGAGTTTCTATTATCAGTTCAGTTATCTTTTTATGGCTCCCTAGCACACTGAAGTGTGAGATTCTTTGCTTTCTTTGCAGGGTCAGAGTTCAGCTGCACTGGGATCAAGTTATGGGTTATGGCTCATAATGTGCGTGTTACAACACTTATTGTACTGAGATACTAAGACCAAGACTTTTGCTTTGAGCGTATCCAATAGGTGTCAGGACTGTATCATACTATGGATAATAAAAGAATGCCACAGAAAAGAGACATTTTTCAGGCACATTTCGGCAAAGCAAGGAGAAGGGTATATTTAAGACCTTTATTCAGTAGGGTATATTGATGGTTTAAAACGCATGTTGGATCTGACCTCACAGGGTCTTCATTTTATCCCTAAGTCTGGCATGTTGTAATTTATTAAGAATCTTAGGATTTTGTCAATAAATCAAACCAAATGATACAGCAGTCTATTCCAAAGTACTACAGATGGGGGGATGCCTAATGAAAAGTCCAGACAGGTACTGTATATAGCATGGGATAAATAGATTTCCATAACCATGCTTTACCTCCTTTCTGTCTAACATCTTGATTAAAAAGTCATCTGTGAACTTGCCTCATTTTCTTCCTCCTTAATCTCCATCTTCATTTGTTTATTCTGACTATAAAACAGACCTGAAACTACACTCAGCTACAATTTACCCAAAAATAAAACCTTCCTGTGCCATGATATTTGGACTCACAAGTTCAAGACTCCTCAGATAATGGAAATAGATGATAAGAACAGACAGACTTCATCCAGACTGAGATGCACACTCCAATTCCCCAGGGACAATACAACTCATATCCACTACATTTTTAGAAGATTTCCCCCGTTTTTCCTACACTTCTCTCACTGGGAACTATGTGTGGCCTCAGGGGGAAACGGGAGTCATCACCTCACTCAGAGAACGTCCTCTCCGCAGCGTCTTTATGGCTGGATTTACTGTGCACCAGCATCTATAAAACCATTTAATGGGGTTAATGTTGTTAGGTACACAGACCTCTGTTGCCAGTCAACATGTTGCCTAATAGCTCACGCAGAAAAGAAGGAGGGAGAGAGAAAGAGATAATTATTTCTGGTGTTGTTGTTTTAATTTTTTTTTTCTCCCCCTAAAATGTGGGTCCAATAATTCTTTTCTCTCTTGCTCAGTTCAGTTTGTTTTCCCCCTTTGTGTAAATGTTTTCTTTTTATCTTCCTCTCACCACCTCTACCATCCTCTCCATCTTACACGCTTCTGTGTCTCAAGCTCAAGTTTAAGATTTTTTTTTTCTGCATAATAATCTGGCTTAAAGCACCATTTATAAGCACAATCATCAAAACACAAAAGACACATTCAAAATGACAGAAAGAGAGAGACGGCAACGCATCATCCTCACCTACTAGTTTTTCCTTTTACGCCATTCTTCACCTCACACAAATCACTTTCTCCTACTGTGAGGCCTGCTCTCTCATCGCTTCCTCTGACTCCCAGTTTCCAACCATGATGCGCAGAATACACCTACAAGAAACATGATTCATGCATTTCAGTGAGAGAGCACATCCAGGCATGGAGGCTGACCTGTGATGTAACCATGACGACACGGTGGGACTGTTGCATGACATGAACCTGATGATGATGAACCTGCCTGTCACCGACCAGTGTTAGTCATTAATGCACACGGTTACTCATGCAACGTTAATCTGAGGAGTGAACGATTAGTGCAGTGCAGTGAATTAGAAAAAATAGAGGCTTCAATAGGAGCAACGTGTCACATAAATGGCTTTAGCAGAGGGACATTTATTATAAAAAATATTGCATTCATTTAACAGCACTGGTACCATCCTAAAATGAACTTCATGGGCGTATTAAAATAGTTACATTAATAACTCCACCAGCTGCTGCAGAGCTTTCTCCATGTGGTGTTTCCAGCCACAACGCCCTCAGGCTGGTCTTGTGCTATGCGATCCAGTTAAATGGACGAGGTGGAGGGCAGACCACCTGGTTGGCTGACCTATGGCTCCCTGCTGATTGTCACCTCTGGCTGATAATGTGTGTGCACGCTGTCTCTGTCTGCGTCTCTGCTCCTGTAGGTATGTCTCGTTTATCAGGCCTTCAGGCTCTTCTCCCAGACCTCCCAGCACAGCACCCCATTGCCTCCAGCTTCCTCACAACAAGTTAAGACCAGTCTGTTGTTAACCTGCTGTAATGTAGTTTCTTCCTGTGTCCCAAAATAATCTCCACACACATATGGGTGATGATTAAGACAGTACTGGGTCATTGCCATCATCTATGTCATTATCCTTACCATTTTTCTTGCTTTTTGATACATTTACAGACATTTTTTTCCCTTTGTGCTAATAAGTACTAGATGTCCAGACGTAATACATAAATGGGTTCTTCTGCCCCAAACTCAAACGCACAAAGAGAGCTTGTGTTACTATCTCATCATCATGAGACATCATGAGTCACCACCATCATAACTACCATGATAATGATCATTTTAACATGTTTGTCTACTTTGTCCAAATTTGATTACATCCGGAGAAGCATAAAACATCCTGAGTGATTTAATATAAAGGTATTTATTATTGACTTCCTCTGACCCTAATTAGTTATTCTACCACTGCCCTAATTGTTAACAATGCAGTAAGAACAGTATCTCATCGACTTCATCAGCATCCTCATCCTTTTTGTCTCCGTTTGTCCATAGTTACTGGTCAGTTTTGCATCCTTTCCAACCAGTGACAATCAATATCGATTACAGCCTGAATCTCTGAATGGAAGGGCATACACATACACACACACACACACACACACACACACACACACACACAGGCGCGGGCTAAGGGGGGATGGGGACTTGCTCTTGAGTCTTAAGTCATCCAAACAGCCAACCAGCTCCCCTCGCTGAATAGATGCACGATCACCGAAACACGAGGGGAGGCGCAACGGGCACAGAGCTGCTGGCTCTCTATATCCAGCGGCTCAGAGGCGCTCTGACTCCATTCACTTCAGAGTCCCACACAGCCAAGGACCTGTGCAGACTGCTGCAAGACAGGCTCTGGATAGCACAACACGGAACAACTTTCTCCCTTTCTGAGAGGATCTGCTCGTTTGGATTATATTCTTTTAGGACTATTAAATACTATCATAGAGAAATAGTAGTGCGTCTTAATTCTGTGTAATTCTAACAGCTGCGTTTCTTGTTAAGATATTTCAGTAAGCTGGGCTGAAGTTTGAAGCCCGTTTGTTAGAGGGTGAAGGTGCAATGCGCGTCAGACTTGTCTCCTGGGATTGTCCCACTTGCGCCTGAGGAGATATGTCGAGCTGCAGCATAGAGCTTGTTCAAGAGGACGCAGTCCAATGTGAATAAGCAGAGTCAACTTCCAGCCACTTCAGCTTCTCACAGTTCCAAGCAAGTGCAGCAACGGAGTCTGACTGAGCCCGCTGAGCAGCTCTGACACCCTGGTTTCTCTCCCCGAGGGGATGGTTGTGGATCCTGTGGGGCCAGGAGCGATTCTGCGGCTCCTACAGAATAGCACATTTTTCTTGTTTGGGGTTAAATCTAAATTAAAGGGAGATGAGAGCCGCACTTTGCTACTTCCTGCTGTGGACGACGTACCTGCTGGCCACCTCTGAGGTAAAGTTACCAGGACAGAGAGGTACGGGGCTGGATAGACAGTGTCCCTCTGGTCCCATGTCAGTGGTGCGGGGTTTTATTCCTGTGAGGGTGCAAAGCTCCCACAGAGCGCGCATTTCCCCAACAGCTACACTGCACCACAACTTGATGCCCAGAGAAAGAAAACTAGGCCTAAAGAGCAATAGCTCTAAGTTTTTATTTAAAGCCTATAATTAGGCTAGAAGATATGATTATGAGCGCATAGCCTACATAATTTAAAGCAATTCTTCATTTGAATGAACCGATCCAAAGTGTAGCCTATTTTCTAAGAAAATAAAAATGGTAGCATAGTTTAGACTAAGATGCTATTTTAAGAACAGTGTAAATATGTGAATTCATTTTTCGAGAATGAACAAACGGCATATGAGCTCTAGAGGGTCAGTGTCAACGCGCTTTTGAGAACCAACATCGCTTCTGCACTTGGACTCATATCGCAGTTATTTTTGGCTTTTGTGCCAGATCTGTTTGATAGCCTGAGCCAACTGGGCAAACGTTTTGGTTGGGCTAAGCGCTTTCATGGGAACCGCTCCGGGCGATATAAATAGCCACTGTTCCTGTAAGGCTGCGCGGCTTGCTCTACTTGAGGTGCTTGCAAGACAGCAACAAGTGCAGAGTGTGGCGAGCTGCAGTTCACACGAGCAGACGTCGTAGTAGAGTTCCAAATTCCTTAAGAAAACAGACGGTTTAATGTTGTTTCACCTATCCTCACAGGAACAAAATTAGTAAACCGTTAATTCAAGTCGTTTTGGGTATAATTGGGATCTATTTATTAATTCAATTCAGCAAGGAGTAGTTATATTAACACAATTTCATTTTTTTATGCTTCCCACAATCATTGTCCTGCATGTCAGATTCAGGGATACATTTTACATTTTACAGGGAAATAGTGCTTATACTAGAAGCTGGGTGCCGAACTAACCACACGATCGTAATAAAAATGCCTGATATATTATCCTCCAGGGATGCTCTTTTGCAAAGCATAGCTTACTGAAATTCCAGAATTTCCCAAGGGGGTTCGGCACCACCTTCTCTCCATGTGTAAGGGGAATGTATGGCAATGGGACTGTAGTTGACACACAGTTGCACATTTCTTGTAGCAGTGATCTTCCTGGTGGTTGTTTAAACCCATTTAAAGACAAACAATTACTACACAAACGTTTTGCCACTGACCCGACTCATCTCTAACCTTCATCTCTTGTGTGATTTCTTTGCCCCCCGGTCCGTATAGGAAGTGGAGTTTCCCCAGGAGCTGATAGACAGACTGTCCCACAGTGAAATCCACAGCATCAGCGACCTCCAGCGGCTACTGGACATTGACTCCGTAGGTAAATTCTGCCTCTTGATACTTTTATTAACAGACCTGAGTTACATTTTTTAATCCTGATGCCTTAGATGTTGTCCTCATGTGAGACTGCTATTGTTGATGTAACGACACGTAGTTAAGGGTGGTACTAGAAACAGCTACCTCATGATTACATCAGCAATATGCCTTTATTAGCTGTAAAATGATGCTCTATTGTGGACTCAGCTTTAAATATAACCTTCTTGGTAGTCACCTGAAAATTACCTGGTATGGGGACTTTCCATATATATTTGGCTGTAGTGAGACAACATGTGATGGCTTAAGGATTAAGTCAAATAACTATTGCATAAATTCATTCAAAGGTCATATCTAAAATAATCATGACTGGGAGGTGTTCAGCCCTTGTGGCCCCTTAAAACTGCAATATGTTAGGTACCTGTTCTGGATGGATAGGTTGTGTAATAATTAATCACAGAAACCACTGATAATATGCTGCCATCATTCATGAATCCACATCATAGCAGCTGACATAGGAAGAAGCTGATGTTTGAGTGACATTTGATTAAATAAGATGTAGAGACTTTGCCAATCCTGCAGCTTTAGTGGATTTAGTGAATAAACAGGAATACTTATTGTTTTGACACATTCTGCAAATTATATTCATCAGGGAATCAGATAAGTTATGACTCCTGAAATCAAACTCTAAAGACATGCCCATGACTACAGCACTGTACACAAAATTGCTGAGGGATCTGTGCACCCATGGGAGCTGCCAAATACAGCCCTGGCGTGCATGATAATGCAGTAACTGTGATAGGTGCGTCTACAGTACACATGTGACAAAGATGGACTTTCACTGGCAGGCATTTATTTGTGCATATTCTTTCAGCTGCTGCAATAAAACTGGCTTTATAGCAACCAGACTGTCACATATGTTTCCCTGTAAACAGAGACAGCAGCTCACAGGTCAGGCGGGTTTCTTCAGCTTCAGGTTCTTGGAGGTGCTGCTTCTTCTGTGGTGGGGGACCGCTCTGTCTGAGACTGTCTTAGATTAAGTTACAGGGGTGACCTGGAAGAAGCTGTTTGCCTTCACGCGAACCTCTATTTACACAGGTCCCCGGGCTTATATCAAATCCCCTAAAGATTTGTTGATGGAAATAGGTAATTACTAAATTTGCTTTAACAGTCCCAAATGATGTAAGCTACCTCACTGGTCATAGCTCATTAGTAACCTCAAAACTTATATTCAGCAAAGCAACATTAGGACTGGTCTTTCACTCATGTCAAGTCTAGTATAACCACACGATTGCTTTCCTGATGGACATATCAATTAGGACTAATAGCCCCACATCATTAGTGTGTTTAACACATTAATTCACAATCAAATCAACCTGTATTCCACAACAGTGATCGCCCCACTTTATGCTGAGCCCAGAATAGAACCCCCCGGAGTGCCTCTAGCACGAGAAGAGGTGTTTATAATTGAATTAACATGTCTTTCTTCAAACAGAGGAATGTTTTGTAGGGTAACAGTAGTAGACTGATTATTATTACGAGGACATAAATCTGTCCAAGGGCCAGCTTGGCGGCCCAGGCCAGCCCATTAAAAGACCTTTGACGCCAGCCAGAGGGGTATTTTCAGAGCTTTTGTTGCGGATGGCCAGGACAGTAAAGCTGTACATGGCATAGCATGTCAACCAGGGAAGGAGAAAGGAAAGACTAATAGGAGGTGTTTGTTGAAACCTTTGCACACTGGCACCTGGAAGATCTAAGGACTGATGTTGTCTTTTGAAGGGCACATCCAGGAAATCCTTGATTATTTAGTTTTAGCATTTTATTGATCTAGACAGATATTATGTTTGTGGTGTTGTTTTACCCCTGTGTAGCACTTGGTTGTCATTATCTGAGATCTCTGTCACTGGATGAATGACTTTATAATTCAACCTGTATGTGTCAGGATCACTGGGAATGTCTGCAGGGCTTATCTAGTGGTTTAGTGCTGCTTGCTTTGCTGAGTGCGGGCTTGCATTTGTTTTTGTGTGTCTATGTGCACACATCCTGCGAGGATGGTGTCTTCAGCCCTGACTGACAGATGAGATGACCCCGCTGAAGTCTGCAGATGGCTGTCTGGCCCCTGAGGTGCTCCTCTCCTCGCTTTTCCTCTTCTCTATCCCTTTCTCCCTCCTTAGGCGGCCCCCCTGGCCTGCCTGCCTGCCTGCTCTTATCTCTGTCAGTGAAGGACTTTGACAGAAAAGGGAACCTGACTCTTGGCATGGGGCTGAGGTGGAGGAGGGAGCAGGAGGATTCTGGAGGTTATGTTCCTGCTATACTTCACTCAGAAATGCCGCAAGTTGTTGTACAATCTGCTTTGTTTCTGACAAGCTGGCAGTGTGTTTACCTCTGGTACAGTTGGCAGCACTTCCTATGAACCCACAGTGCCTCAAAAACAAAGTTATTGTGCTTCTTACCTGCTTTCACACCCACAGGGAGGACCTTTTGCCCATATGACCTAAACTAATACTCTGTCAACTCAGCAACAACAACAAAGAAACAAGGAGGAGTGACACAGAGAGAGAATTATGGAGGCACTTATTACAACAAGTCAACAACAGGTTGGCTATTCGTACAAGTAAAGGGAGAAAGAAAGAGAGGAGGAGGAGTAAAGGGAGGGAGCCGAGGCTCTCAGCTAATGGAGGGAGTAATTTGCGTGTCATGAAAGCCTGATTCATGTGAGGGACTGTCTCCTGTCCTCTTTTCTCTTGTCTCAGTTTGACGACGCCCTGGGCATGTTATTATTTCTTAGTCACGTGGAACCAACAGAGGAGCAAACCCCTCACTCTAGTTTTCCATGGTCTCCACCTTTCTGTTGAACACCCTTTCTTACCCTCACCCTTTCTCCTGCCTCTCCTAATTTCTCTCTTCTTACCAACTTCTTTTCCCTTCGTCTGCCTGATCACTCTGATTGCCTTCTTTCCCTATTTTCCTTGTTCCTTCTTTCAGTGTAAAGAAAAAAACAACAGAAAGGTCCTTTTATTGTGCTGAAAAGAGAATTCTGCAGTCTATTAAGGACTTCTTTATGTCCTACCTCCCTTTCTTCTGTCAGCTCTGACACAAACTGTCTCCAGGTGGCCACTGGTGTGACGCCCTCCCTCACTCCCGTCCTTTTCTGACAGGTGAAGATGAAGAGAGGGATAGGTACGGTAGAGTGAGAGGAGGCACAGTGGGAGTTCTGTCAGTGACCCGCAGAACCCGTGTTAAAAGGTTGTCAGGTCGGAAAATCAGCCAGCTGTCACAATGAGTCCACTTGACAGTATAGACGGTGTAGGCGTGTGTGTCCACGTATATGTCATGCACTGGAGAGTGTGTGCGACATATGTACAGTATGTTCATGTGTGTCTCTGTATGTGGGTATGCCGGCCTGACAGACTGATAGCTCACCCCTTTGCTTAACTCCGGGCCTTAGCTGCAGTCAACACTTCCTTCCTGTGGACCTTTGGTTCTGGGTCACTGGCTGTCTGACTGAGAGCACGACAGGCTAGAAGGTAATTCCCTCCACTCTCGCTGAGGGGCAGACCTGGAAAAAGAAGGCATCCAAAAGCAAATAAACAACCAATCACAGAGGTGGACCATGTATAGGTAGAGGAAATCCCTTCAGATGACTCTGGTCAGAGCACAAAGGAGCTGGATGAGTGGAATGTGTTTGCCTGTGGCTAAGCTTTGTTGTGCTGGTGTACATTAGGTTTTAGCATGTTGTGGAGGATAATGCGAGGAGTTTGTGTAGTTGGGAGTTGTGTGTTGATGTTAAGTGTACAGGTGTATGATTGTATTAGTCAGGTGGGTGGGTATGCTGTACCTACAGACAGGTAGACCCACCCACTTAGCAAACACTCTCAGACTCTGCTCTTTGAGAAAGGGCAGTATCCTGCGAACAAGCTTTATCGTTTTATTGCTGCTCTGGCACTCTTCTGTAATCCACCTCATATTCTGGGTGGGGACCAAAACAAGCAAGCTTTATCAGATGACCATGAATGTGAATAAGCTGAGCTGGCTATATTAGACTGGAGTTGGGGAGCTTTAAGAATCCACCACTGCAGCACAACAAAACATGTACTTTTCCAAGCCACAGAATGATTGAAAAAGCAAACATTTTCAGGTAAATGAGAGACACGAAACCACTAATTAGGTGCAGGGATAATGGAGCAGCTGAGTACCAACTGTCAAATGACCACTTTAGTCCCCTGTGTGTCTGTGAAAGCGGGTTGTTTTTGAAGGAGCATGCTGACTCACCTGCATCTAGATACTTTATTCCTGCTGAGAAAGTTCAGCCAAATGAGTGAGTGGGGCTGGCACACAAAGCTTGCAATTACACAGAGGTCTGTGTAAAACTGTGCCTCCTGCCTGTACCCTGTGTACTCTGGACTGTTTACCTCAATTTGTGACATCATCAGTAGTCACCCCGTCTGCCAGCCAGCACCTTGAAGGCAACCCTGTAAGCCCTTCAGGGAATCAAAGTATGTGTTACATACAGTAAGAAGTTACCATCTCATTATGGTCGTGTGACTTGCCAACACATTGTTTGTTGTGGAAGGGGTATATAAAACATCAATAGCGGATCACATGCAGCCTTCTGGTGAGGCCTAGCAAGCCACCCACCACAGTCATTCAACACTGTTAAAGCTGCAGCAGTGGTTAACAGACTCACGATTGGTTTATTGGTTGAATAAGCTTTTTGTGTTTGCCTCTTCTCTGTGTGACATTATTAATATGGCTGCCTTCTGTTTTGACGAGGTACGGGAAACGATGTTATTGAGGAGCCCAAACACCACAAGCACCACAACCACCATAAGAACTACTCCCGAGGTCATGGTTACTACAACGACCTGAAGAACTCCCAGCTCCACAGCCGACGCAAGAGGAGCATTGGTAAGATTGAATGAATACTATATGTTTCACTGTGCAGCTCAGAGGTTGCACCATGATTACATATGGCACTATATACATCACAACTTGGCACAACTTATTACAGTGTCATAATGCCCTAAAAATAACCTCTGTCTTAAATCTCCCCATATATGTTCCCAGGAGATGAAACAGATCACTTTACACTAATTTCAAACAAAGCTAATAGTTAGTGGCTTTTATACTGCTTTTTTGTGGCTGAAAGGAACCCTAATGAAGATATCTACCCAGTATTTATGGCAATCAAGGAATCATGAGAAACGAGACTGGGTTGTGAGGTTGACGAGGACGTCTGACATGAAGCCTTTTAATTGGCCAGAGGCTTGCAGATCTAAGACACACGCGTCAGGAGAGAAATATATCCTTGAGCGTGGAAATTCCAGGCATTCGGGGCTCAAGTTGCAGCTCGCCTGGGCTCTCAGTCAGATTTCTTCATAAAACGCCACGCGGTACGATATCTGATCGAGGCGTGGAGAATACCATGTAGTGTGCAATGTGTGCGTTGTGAGATGTGTGAGGCCTGCTGCGTGTTCTTCACATCTCTCCCAGCAGCGCAGCATTCAGAGCAACGCAGGATGAAGTGGCTGGTTGGATTTCATGTATGTGCGCTGTATCATAAGTGTATGAAACAGTACACCATTTTGGCAGCTGTCCACAAAAGCCCTCACGTTCTGTACATATCATCTTTATGACATAATGGTATCTTACTGTACACTGTGTCACATCTTGGTTTGAATGCCTGTCAGAGCATTAAATCTGAAGTGAATGCTTAATGCCTTCCTCTTTTCACTATGGCCAACAGGGTCAAAGGCCATTTTTAGATTTCCCACCGTCAGACATAAAGGTTTTCTGGCCTAGTCATGCTGCATTAACCCCAGTGAGGGCTCTTAACAAAGGAGCAGTCTCTTTCTGTCTCACCGACTTGATCCCAAAGCTCCTTAGCTGATATGAGATCAGCTTTTTGGATAGCTTGTCTTCTTAACAGCCTTAAAGGAGATTGGGTGTGATCTGAGGTAAGACGAACAGCTCCCACATCAAGTGAGTCATCAAATAATGAGCAGTGAAGGAATGTATGAAGCAGCTGGGAGTGAAAAGGACAGATTACAACAATACATCAGCACGCGCTTGCATTCGGAAAATGTGTCAGTGAACTCATGCAGACAAAACGCATTAACTCGACTCCTCCCTCTCCCTGTCTTTCTTCCAGTAGAGGAGGCGGTCCCGGCGGTGTGTAAGACGCGGACGGTGATCTACGAGATCCCCAGGAGCCAGGTGGATCCCACGTCCGCCAACTTCCTGATATGGCCGCCCTGTGTGGAGGTGAAGCGCTGCACAGGCTGCTGCAACACAAGCAACATGCGCTGTCACCCTTCCCGCAAGCAGCACCGCACCGTTAAGGTA
Source organism: Maccullochella peelii (assembly GCA_002120245.1). Lineage (NCBI taxonomy): Eukaryota > Metazoa > Chordata > Actinopteri > Centrarchiformes > Percichthyidae > Maccullochella > Maccullochella peelii. Next base: position 63,926 of record LKNJ01000369.1, on the reverse strand, counting down.
AGACACACACACTCTCACAGTAATGCTCGTTGACTTGCTAAAAAGCATGCCTGTATCCATAGACACAATCCAAATCATTACTGCATTGCAAAGTTTAACACAATGCATATATCATAGTCACCTCATTTATTCTACAAACACACCCACTTACACACAAATCTCAAACACGTTCCCTTCTCACCAGGTAAGTAAATCATAAGGGAGGCAAGGTTGGGTTAACTTGCCTTCCTTCACGCTCCTTTCCTACCTTACACCCTCTTTCTTCTACAGCTCCTCTTCATTTCAATCTACCCCTCTCCTCTGAGCCTCCTTGGCCAGCACCCAAATAGTGGCTACCTTACTTCCGCTGCCCCCTCCCCCTCTCTCCTTCCATTACAGCCGATCACCACCCTCTCTCCTCATCACTCTATCCCATGTTTGGCGAAAGGCCAGGGCGGCTGTGCCAGGACAGAGGGATGGAGGAAGAGAAGGAGCGAGAGGACAGGGAGGGAGGGTTGTTGGCACCTTCAGCCAGGACATCTGTTGAAGGGTCAACCAGAGAGGGTTGCTCCTGCCAGATATAAGACAAACAGAGAGAGAGAGAGAGAGAGAGAGAGAGAGAGAGAGAGTTACCGGCTACTGCACAGCTATTCCTCCACTCTCTGTTTGTTTGGTCTTTTCTGGAAGCAGGGAGCCTGGAGGAGACAAGGTGACAAAGAGAAAGAGAGAGGGATTGAAAGGGGTTGCACTGTTCTCAGAGGCTCGTTGGCATCGATAGCTTGAAAACACGTCCTTCTGCTCAGGATCAGAGGAGACACTGTGGCTGGAGCTGAGTCGTATTTCTGCTGTATTTACACTACAGACTGTTAGACGGTGCATGGTTCTATTTGGAGGTATGGGAGTTATGTGCTCTGTTCTGTAAAAGTAAGAGACAACCGAGGGATAAACAGGATAGCCTGGAACACTCTGACTGTCTTTGTGTTTCTCTTTGAGTCTATCACTGCACTCTGTTGTCTCTTCTCTTTAATCATTGCGATCTTGCCCGAGCCATTGGGACATTGCTTTCTCTCCTGCTCCTCATGCAGGGTTTTAAAGATGCCGCCTCGATAGACCAGCAGAGTAATAAAATGAATACCAATCCCACCTCCTGCTGCCTCCTTCCCCTTGGCACACTGGCACAGGTCAGGAAGATTTCAGTACGGATAGGAGGACATTCTGTCTGACCTCCTCTTTTAGTCGTAGAGTAGAGACAGTAAGGGTGCACTGACAAGACGGCCATTGTGGGGCACAGGGCATTGCATTCAGGGCACAGGGTTTATGGTCAGAAATGCTGACTCACAGAGTGGTAAGAGAGTCAAGCTCTGATATACAGCATACCCTTGTATGTGTGTCTGTCTGCATGCAAGTTTGTCTGTCTCTCCGTCTGCCAGTCGGTGTCCATCATCATCAATAGGAGCTCTGTCTGTGATCACAGTGACGAGGACGGATGGAGAGACACTGACGACGGCGGAAAAGACATTATAGGGCTTGATTCAGCTATTCCTGGAATGTTGTGATCCATGCGACTTTGTCTGTGTCCCCCTCATGACACTGAGTACAAAAGTACACAGACTGGAGAGGGACCTTCAGGCGTGGCGGGCAGGGTTTCATGGGGACCGTTTTTCCATGTGGTTCCAGCCGTGGGCGAGGGGGGCTGAGAGGCGTTGTATCCCTGGAAAGGTCATCCGTCAGGGCTCGCTACGGTCAGGAGACATTCACCACATTGTGTGTGAGAAACATTGTCTCATGCCAAGTTTTTTTTCTATCCTCTCAGCAGTTAGTCTGAATAGGGGTTCAGTTTGTGCTTCTCCCTCTGTTTATTAGAAAGCTAAAAATGTTGCCCGTCTACCCTGGGCCTGACTTGTTTTCCTTCTGCTGGCCAAGGATGGGAAAAGAACACATTCGCTGTGTTTCTTTCCATCTCATGCCACTATGCATTTGTCCAAATGCACCTTTATTTATTTATTCCTCCTCTTCTGTTTCTCTCTGTCTTTCCTTTTTCATGCTATGGACCCAAAGAAAGAGAACGCGTCTGTGCAGGCCCTGTACTGTACAAGCCTGTTCTGTTCAGTGGCGGGGTAATAAAAAAGGCAACTTTAAATAGGACTAGCCTGAGGGAGGAGAAGGGGCAGATCTTAAAGATACTCTTCTTCATTTTCTTGGTCTCCCTTTTCCCCTCCTTTCATTCTTTTGCATTTGTCTTGAACTTCTATTGCAATTTGGTCCATCACTGTCATAGGTGTATCTTGGGTATAACTTGCATGTGTATAGGTTGCATTTACATTGCAACATGTTGTCAGCACACAGTAAATAAGAACGGTGTAAAGATAAGAGTCTTGCCAGCTATTTAGGGATAGTTCTGAATTCATGAAAGAGATTGAGTGAGAGAGGCAGAGATGGCAAGAGAAACAAAAAGAGAGAGAAAGTTGGGGAAACAGACAGAAGGAGAGAGGCAAACAGAATTCTTAATGAGTTTTTGTGTATTCAGACTCTATCATCCCAGCATTCCTTTGACTCCTCCCTCACCCCCATCCCACCTCCTTTTGCACTTTCAATGACACCATATTCACTCCCCCTATCCCAGCATCTTGGCTCTCCCATTTCTTTTCCATCGAAGTGATTCCTCCACATTTCTTCTCATTTCTCTTTATCTTTTAGTGTTTTATCACAGAAGGGTGGCAGAACATTTTGGCCATTTTGTCAGTGTTATTGTGTCATATATACAGTATTTAGTGTTCATAGAGTTCTTACAACCTGGATATTACGTGAAAATAAATGACAGAATTTGTATATTGTTGGCATTTTGATGGCACAAGATAAATTCTCTCAAACTCACTCTGTCTCTTTGGTTCTTAATCTTTCATCTCGCCTCTCTCATAGGCTCTCCTGTCTTTTTTTTTACCTCCTTCTCCTGTATTCCTTCTTTTCTTCCTCCTCTCATCTTTCTCTCTGTCTGCTGACGGCTGCAGCTGTGTCCAGTATTTCTGATGGTTTTCTCAGTGCTTTTGGCTCCGAGGCTTGCTAGATGAACTCATAAAACAACTGGTGGTTTTGGACAGGCAGGACTGAAGCGACTAGTATACAAGGTGTGTGTGGGATAGAAAGAGAGTTAGGCAGTGATCTTGACGTGCATGGGCACTTTCGCATTCTTTTGCACATTTGTCTTTGTGTGTATGAATGTGTGTGAGTCTCTGTGTGGGAATCTAAATATCTCTCTGTTTGTTCTTCCTATGGGGCTGATTAAACAGTCCATGACACTGGCCAATAATGGAGCTGTCACTCATCCTCTCACTCATTAACTCTTAAGGCTTCTGCAGTACATGTGGTCTGTAAACTCATTATATTCCCCTTCCTCATTCACGAACCCACATAAGCAGATACCGAAATGCCTACATGTGACATTTGTGATTACATTTGTGGTACTCAGGTTAGGTAATCCAGGAAATCCAAAATGTTTTCTTGTGTTTTTTGCTGCACAAATGCAGAGTTGACAGTAAATTAGGTCCTCTTCTTGTGTCAAGGACAGCTTAGAGAGTGCTTCCCATTATAGAAAGTGAAAAGAAAAACAGAGTGAAAGCATAAATGAGCTGCTAATTATACCCTTGAGTCCCACAAAGTAAGTAAAAAATGGCTAAATTACAGTATTTGTGCTGTAAATAATATTTACATTTTCTAATTTTCAAAATTGACACAATTAACAAAAATAGAAGCAAAACATAAGAACTAACTCTTTTCATTGCCGTCATGAGGTGTCTTAATCGAATCAGTACGGCATAATTTGCCAACAATAAAGTTCAGTTTCTCTCATTTGGTTTGGTTTAGTAGCTGGAAACTTTTGATGGTCCTTGAAGCATATGTACAAGTATTTTGCAGAGGTCGGAGAGGGTCGTCAGCGCACATCTGTGTAAACCCAAGAAGGAGATTTTTTTTTGTGTGTGTGAGAGAGAGAGCGCTGTATGCTATGCTACGTAAACTCCCCCACCGCAGCGCAGGGACAAGGCCATTTGTGTGAAGCGGCAGCAAGAGGAAGACGGGCCACAGAGTAATGAAGTGCTGATGGCTGCTAGATCAAAGTGGAGGCTGACAGAGGCCAGGCGGATATAGCCACAGTGCTGAGTGTGGGGGTCCACACATCTCCCTGCACTGGCCCCGGCCCCGACCCCATCACACAAACACACACACACTGACAGTTACCTCAGTGACAGTGGGTCAGTACCGGGTGTTGGGGGAAGCAGTAGCTGTAGCCCTGCGGTTGTGTGGAACCCTGACTTACGGGGTGTTTCATAAATAAAAGACAGTGTGACGGTGATACAGTGAGCATGATTTATGATCTTCTGAGGGGTCCTGTGGATTACGTGAGGGGGGGCAGATGGGAATGAGGGGCCTCCCTCTCTGAAGTCCCTTGCAGCTGTGAATTATTTTCCCTTTGATTCACTCAGCTAGATGAAGAAGGGTGAGGGAGTTTGTGTGTGTATAAATGTGTGTGTGGTGTGCACAGCAGGGGTTGCGGGGCGGGTCAGAGACCATGGGAGCGTCCCGACCAAGCAAGAAGCCGGAGAGTTTGGCTACTGCCACACCGGCTGGAATGCATCAGCTTGAGCAGGAAAAGTAGCAGCCGTATTTTAATCATATTTTACTTCATTTCTGTATGTTCCTTCACTCCTCCTCTCCTGTCCTCCCTTTCACTCTTCCCCTCTGACTTCATTCTCCCCCTCCACCTCTCTTCTCCACTTGGTCTTGGAGTCTGATTGTCTGTTATGTGAAATAGTTGTTCACTCCCTCTTCACTCTTTCTGTCTCTCTCCTGCAACAGAGCCATCTCCCACTCTCTAATTTTACCCCTCTGTCAGTCTCTGCCATGTACTCTTACTCTATCTTTTTTTGCTCTCTCTCATTAAAATCTTATTTACTTTTCCTTTTACTTTTAAGTGCTCAGTGATGTCTTTCTCATCTGCAATTCTGTGTTCTGTAACGACACCGCCAGGAGAGAAGAAATAAATGGAAAGATCACACTCTATAGATTCTTTGATATTGGATATTGTATGATAGTTCAGCAGGGGAAGGGAAGCACACGATGTGGTCAGGGACAGATAGATATTAAAGTATCACCTCTGGAGATACTTTAGTGTGTGTATGTGTGTGTGTGTGTGTGTGTGTGTGTGTGTGTGTGTGAGAGAGAGAGAGAGAGAGAGAGAGAGGTGGGGAGAGAGTGGGCCATGAAGTGCCTTTTTGGAACTGCAGGCCTGTGAGGGATGTGATAAATGCTCTCCTTGCTTCCTCTCTTCTCCACACACCACCAGTGATAACCCCTTCCACCCTGAGTGTGTGTGTGTTGTGGGGGAGTTGAAGCAGAGGGCAGCAGCAGGTTGTCTCAGCTGTCTTCATCTGATGTTCAGTCTGCGTCTAATGTGGTTTGCGCTCTCTCCCTCTGCAGATCATCTCACCTTTTTCTGGGTGTCATTTTCTTCTTAGATTTCAGAAGACAATCAGACAGATACAGAATCACTGAAGAATACTTTCTGTATCAGAGAGATTCTTTACGTTCCTCCTCCCCAGACATTTCCCCACCTCTTCTCCTCTTGCTCACAGTTGTAGCATCTCAACAGGAGCTCTTTTTTTCCGAGGCACAAGCTCTGAATGTCTCCCTCGCCTAATTTCCCTCCTGATAAATGAATTGCTACCCCACTCTGCCTTTTTCCACCCCTCCATTCTCCAAACACACACGCATTCTTATTTATTTATGCTCGATTCTGTCACCGTTCCAGTTCATGATGGCCTGCAGTGCACATCCACATCCCCGTTGTGTTTTCCTTGGAAGGCTGGAGTAAAACTTTCCCCTCCATCATGCTCTCATCAGTGCTTTGTGCTCAGGGAATTCCCAATTAGCCCGACCGGGACAATCGGCTTCACACGGAGGGCCGCAGAGACACTGAGGACAAACCGAGGGGGTGCACTTCCCAGAGCCCCCTGCCTCACCCCAACCCTCTGGATCGGATATCATTCCACAGCCACTCGGGGGACTCTTTCTCAGGGCCCCGGCTTTCTAGGGAGTTTAGAGCAGTTTGATTTATACAAAGAGAGTTATACAAAGGAGGGCCCCTCCTCGTAGCATGGGGGTCTCTTTCTGATGTATGTTTTATGTGGGAAGTCACTGACTCTGCGACAGATCGGAAGCTGGTGTTCTTTTTACAGAAGTGAAAATGTGGCTAAAAATGGGAGAACTAAATATGGATGTAAAGTGGAATAATTGTAGGAGTGAAGACTGTCATTCCTGTAGCGTCAACACTTATGATGCAGGAAACAAGACAGAAAGAGAAAGAGAGTGTTGACAAAGTGGGCAGAGCAGAGGCTGATTGAGAAGTTTATAGCACAGTGATACACATTCACAGACAAATATAAAAGTGTGTGTGTGCTTTTGTGTGTGTAGTAACTCCTGCAGGGAGTGTTTTTAACCCTGCTGTGTGAGGGGCAAGGAGACAAGCCCACTGCTGGGCCTCTCATCAAGGGGGCCCATCACTTTATTATTCTGTCAATAGCTGTTTGTTTGGCCAGAAGAGTTTGGGCCGGTGTGTGTGTGTGTGTGTGTCTATTAGTAATTAGGATCAGCCTCAGTAGTATGTGTCACTCTTTTTGCATCCCACTGGCTACTCCTGAACCCCCCTCAGCTCAGAGATTCCCGTAACCAATGGCAGCAGAGCGGTCCGCAGAGACAGCTGCATCCTTCATCTCTCTTTCTTTCTTTCTTTCTTTCTCTCCCTCCTACCCTGTTTTTCAGTCAGATCATTTGATTAAATATTAGCAGTGGTTTTCTGGGAAATTCATGTCATTCTCTGATACGGTATGCACTTTAAGATAACAATAAACCTTAGATAACATCTCTATCTATCCTGTCAGGGTTAGTGTAATAAATTTCCCCAGTGGGTAACCCAGAAACTAAATGTTAATAGGTAACACATGAATGTCATCTTATGCTAGTCATGATCACGGTCAGTCCCTCCTCCCCCTTCCTTAAATAACCCCCTCTGTTTGCACACACATACCCTTGCGTTCCCTAATGAGAGTGATGGTCCACCTTCCTGATCTCAGCTCTTCCCTGCTCTGGCCCTTTCACCCACTCTCTCTCTTTCTGTCAGGGCAGATAACAGCAAATACACCACCGCTAACCCAGACACCATTGTCCTCTGTTTGCTCACTGCATACCTCCTCTGCTTGCTTACCCTCTTTTCACTCCCTCTCTTCTTTCTCTTCTCTCGAAAGAAACTGTTGCAAAGGAGCAACTGGTGAAACCGCTGGTCCCTGATTTCTGTTGTAGCCTCACCAGATGACCCTCCAGCCATTGTTGCAGCACTGACATGAGGCAGCTCTAGCTGTGTGAATGTCAACATTATACTTTGTTTTAGATGACAGGGATTGGTATGTTCGTTTGTCTGCATGACTAATTCACCACTGAGAGCCAGCCTTGGCGGTATGCCATCACAGGATAGAGGAAGAAAGCCTCTCATCAGTTGTGGCCCTCCGTCTGTGCGTGTGTGAGCCTCATGCTGACTGCAAAACTGTGTTGTTTATAACACCAGAGAGCGCTGGGAGATTGTCAGCAAATATCCTCTCTCGTACAGTGACCAGGGAGATAGGTGAAGCGGGGGATATTGTCTCCATGTGGCCCCCAGGCCCTCAGTGGTGGATGGGGAGGTTACCTGCCCTTGGCACTCAGATCAGAGAGGGAAAAGCATGTAGTCACCTCCCCTTACACAACAAAATCATCATAACCTCCATGCAACCTTCTCTGTTCAGCTTTCATCTAAGCTTTAATCAACATAGCCTATTCATAACCCTCCGAGGATTGGTCCTTTTCATTACTAGCCGTTGGGTGGGAAGTGGAGGTCAGCCCTGTTGTGTTAAACTGAGAGGGTGTTAGCTGGACTGAAGGATAGGAATTCCTGCATTGCTTTTGTGTTTGCTAGTTTGGAAGGGCTGCTTTCTGGGGTTCTGCTGCTTAGATTAGACCATGTAAACTGTATCTCTTGCATGCACATGTTAAGCAACACCCACAAAGAAGTATTAATGTGGTTTAAAACCAGCCTACATGTCGGAACAAGGCGAGGGAGTTTAAGTGTGTGTCTGTCTGGATGTGGATGCTCCAGGCCTGGAGCAAGGGGGGATCTCCCAGCCTCTCTTCTCCTGCCAGGGTAAACCTTCCCTGGGCCTTAGGGCGTATACCGCTCCCCCCTGCCTTCCATCTCTCCTCTCTCATTGTTTGAGGTTGCTTGGACAAGGTCATACACTCCATTCAGTATTTACACACCTGATCAACAGCCCATAGAGCACACAGCGAGTGGAACTCAATGCATCAGTCTCTGAGGAATGCTGCTGTCACACTTCAAACACAGCAAGGCAAAGCAATGGCTGGCGTTTTTTATGAATTGGTCTATGAAAGAGTCATCAGTCACAGCGCTACGCCTCTTGATGTTAGTGGATGGGCAAAGAGTGTGTGCATTCATTGACGACACGTGCACGGCGAAGAGTAATGATGTCGCAGGAGTTGGCTCTGTAGCTTACTTTTTCTCTCTTCCTCTCTTCAGGTAGCAAAGGTGGAGTACGTGAGGAGGAAGCCCAAGCTGAAAGAGGTCTTTGTGCGGTTAGAAGACCACCTGGAGTGTGTGTGCACGTCACAACATCATGTGGTGGAGCACTCAGATGCAGAAACAGGTAAATGTGACCCTCAGAGTTATTATACATTATTGTCACATTATCGCAGATAGTGTGCCAGCATTGCCTTTTTGCAGAAAAATCACTCTGGGGCTGAGTTTGATAGCTGAGTCCCGCCCTCATTCCTACGTCATCATGCATCATCATGCTTTCCTGCCTTCCTCATGTCTGTCTGATGGTCTTTCTCCCTGTCTGGCTCTTTGGCTTTGCACTGGATGACCTTTTTCTGTGAATCCTCCCAAACAGACAGACACACCTGTGAGGTGGCCTGTTATTTCAAAACTGTAAAGCTTGTGTGTTTGTGCCTGTGAAAGTGTATGCAAGTCTGTGTGTTAAGGGAGGGTGTCCAAAGGCTGCTTGGCATAACAGCAGGTAAATCCGCCAGTGCCTTGATCTGAAGCCTTTCTCTTCCTGGGAGCAGATAAGTGCTGTGATGTGTGCTGATAAGGCATCTGAAGTATTTATAGTGTGTAATATCTTTGCATTCTCTGCTTCTGTCCCAGGGCTGTTGTGCCTCTTTCTGTGTCATAAACCCTTCTTCTTGCTTTTAACCCTCCTTCCTATCCACCCTCCCCAACTTTGTGTTTTCAGGCCACCGTATCGCTAAAGTTAAAAAAAGGAAACCTAAAAAACTAAGCCCCAGCAAGGATTTATTGGCGACATAATAAAGTTGCACTCATTGCCAAAAGTCCACTGGAGAGCTGTGAAGGGAACAGGTAGGACTTTAGCACCATGGCGTCCTCTCACCTTTTGCCACTGCACTGGCCCAATCAGGGCCCAATCAGAGAGCCTGCCAATCACTATCACCAATCACATCACAGCCAATCAGTGTGAGAAGAGGGAGGGCTAAGGAGTACCATGCTTGATGCCCCAATGCTGCATGCTGATTTTGTGGCCTACTGAGCATGCACCATGCATACACCTGCTTTGTGTCGTTGTGTCGTGCTTGTGTGTGGTTGTGTGCACTGTTTTTGTTGTGTTTTACAGTAAGGAAACACCCACTGTATGTCACTGTTTGTTTCACTATTTTTTTTCCTTTTGTTCTCCCTCACCTTATCATCTTGTCATCACCAATATTTTATCTCTCTCATCTCTGTCTGTAACTAAAAGAGAGAGGGTTTGTTTTGTAAAAAAAAACAAATTTTACCACAAAAGTTTTCTTGTCCAACTCTCTGTGTTTTACTTTGGGCACACAAATATTTTGACTGGATATAATGATGCCTGGTCTGATCACTGTCTTTGAAATCTGGAGAAACATGATTCAGAACATGGTGGGTCTTGTGTGTGTTTGAAAGGCATGAATCCAATTGGGCACAAATGCAAACATCTAATTCGATTTTTCTTTTCATGATGAAACCCTTGTGTTGAGTTTGTAGAATCGTGATACTAATTTCAGCTTTGTCTCTCTCTCCCACAGTGGACGTGAGGTGAGACCAATCAGAACAAGGGACTTCAGCGTGGGAGGGATCTAAATAGAGGACGCCACCAACAGGAGACCTGCTCTGTCCTCTTTCCCACTGCTATGCAACCTTCGTTTATAAAAACCTAACTTTTCTGTAAAGACAAGATACTGAAAAAAGACAACAGACAAAAATAACTAAGATGCCAAAGGTGCTTTTTTAAAAAACAGTAACCAGTGATGATGACTTCCTCTGTGGTATGCCACCTACCCAGCCAACTGAACCCTGCCGCTGATTAAGAAGAAAAGAGAAAGATGCTGTAGAGCTCAGGCAGGGCAGAAAGAGGCCGAAGGGAGATGATGAAAGGGATTTGTGTTGAACATTTTGACAGACTTTGTTTGAACAAGACGCACAACAGAAACGGCTATGAAACAGTTGGATCAAGCTTTCGTGGGAATCTGGTGCTCAGACTCCAAAACAGTGGTGGATGACCTCCAGCTGAGCAACATAAAAGTGCCCTTCCCTGTTTGAATGACTTGCATACACAGGAAGAAAGAAAGAGAGACATAGGAAAAACAGTGGAAAGAGAGAAAGAGAGAGACAAATGGAGGTGTTTTTTTTTTCCAGAAGACTTTCTATGGAGTATCAAACATTTAGAATTTTTGGATGTTTGCTCTGAGTAAAGAGGAAATCTTACCTGAGACCCCTAGTGGCCTGTGACTTTGCCCACTTGCTATGTACAGTTAAATTTGAGAAGGAAGATGCGCCGCTACTTACAAACTATTTATACGTGTGGACGTTTGCTTTCTGTCTCTTCCAGTACAAAAGAAAGAACAAAAACGATGTTTTAATGATTTTGGAGACATGCAAGAGTTCTGTGTGGTCCGGTTCTTTGTAACCATCAGTATCACAATGTCAATGTCATTTTTTTTTAGTCGATGTTATTCTTGTCATCCATGTTTCTTATTATATTACAGTATATCTGAATGATGTCAAGTCTTGTATATGGTTTGGATATATGTGTGCAAGGAGGAGATGTGAGAGTCAGTACAGGAAGATGCTTTATTTTTGTTATGAAATATATTAAGCTTACTTATATCCAAGCAGGAATTATGTTTATTTCTTTTGTTGTGGTTGAATGCCTGTATTTAATCCATTGCAAAAGATGCAAAAATGTGGGCAGGGGGTGGGATAGACAAGGGAGAAAAGGCTGCCAGTGCTTGTTATCCAGTGTGCATCAGTGCATCAGAGCTGTGAAGAGGGGGGATATAGTGACTCAAACATGGCAACTTCATAGTGAGTGGCCATATCATAGCTTATTCTACAGCCATGATAAGCACTGCCCAATCCTTTATGTAACAAGTGGCATTTCATACAAACATGCATACAGCTCATTAAAGTGTGTTCATGCCAATCACAAAGAAAAATGTTAGAGCACTCTAGTGTGTATGTATGCCTGTATGAGGCTGGATAGACACAGTGTGTGTGCGCTCACACGGGATGTCTCTTCTACATGAGGCTATTTTTCACCCATATCACGAAAGATATGCCCGTCCGCTCTGCCTTACAAGCACAAATGTTGTGCCTGCAAAGAGCAAAGTCCACCTTAAAGAGTGAATGAGCGAGCAAAGCAAATGTAAAAGTGCATGAATGGGCTCCTTGTTTAGCCAGGCTTTACGCCGCTGTTGACAAGGGAACAAATCACTGATCACTCCACCCTGTGAAGGTATTTATACCTTATGCAGCCACATACCATCAGGACAGATGATGATGAGCCCTCTGAGGTGGCCTGAAGACAGTACAGTGCTGGCCTGAACTCGTGCCCCAGTGGAACAAACAATTGCTTCCCCACCAGTTTCTGTAACAGTAATGAATGTGTAACCAGGTCAACACAGTACAAAAACACCCTGTGTTCAAATGAGGAAGGTATTTACGGATATTTTTTTAACAGTCAGAGGCGAAAGAGTGAGTCACTGCACTGTGAAGTGAGTCAAGTGAGAGTCAAAAGTTTGATTGAAACATGGCTGCATCGGCTACTGCTGAGTTATGGACACCAGATCACACACACACACACACACACACACACACACACACACACACACACACACACATACACACACAGGCCACCTGTGAATGAACTAACCATCAGTTGACTGGTGCTATATTTATAAAGCTGATGTTTCATCACTGTTCACGTTCACATTTACATCAGTGTAAGATAGTGTTCTTAGTAAACCAGGGACCACACTTAGCGCTATTTGATTAAAGAAAATGCCATTATGCTATCACTAAGCCTTTATTACTTTTCTTTTGGGCTTCCATTGGATAAAGACAGCAATAATCATAATTTATATATTTATGTTTTCAACAATAAATATATTTCTGCTTATGAAAATGTTCACTGCATGTTGAGTCTCATAATTTGTTTGTGTTGTGTCTCAACGATGGTATTTTAGGATAAATTTGGGTATAGGACGAGATGTCTAACCCAGTCTAATGGTCACAAGGTGAGGTTATGGAAGTAAAAATGTAAATGAGCAATATTAAGCTGGACAGTATAGAAAGAAACTAGAGAAACTAGAAACCTAGAGGTCATAGGGACCACCTTTACCAGAAAAACCTTACCTGCTCCCTCATTAGTAACAGACTTTATAGTGAATTTTATCTAAATAACTGTACACAAAAATGTAAAATATATAGATTATATTATTATGAGCTCAAAAGAGTGTCCACGTGTGTTGGTGCTCCCACAGGAGGCAGGACAGAAGCTGGATGTGAGGGTGGTGGTGTATACAGGAAATGTGAGCTTTTCCAGGCTTGCAGGCTGAGCAGGAGCTGGGCTTTAGTCCAGGATCCGCCAGCAGCAGACGGTAGGTGCTGGGGGCTTTATTACTTTTCCCAGAGCAGCTCACCCTAATCCCAGAGCTAAGGGACATGAAAGTCTCTCTCCTCTGCACTTCCCGGCCATACACCCGGCTTATTACCTCAGGAGGGAGCCAGAAAAAGAAAGGCAGAACATGAAAGAGAGAAAGGATCAGAGAGACAGCAGCTCTGCAAGCCAGTGGAACAGAGGATAAAGTAAAGATAAAAGGAAGAGCAGAGGCTTGATTGATTTTATTGTTTTTATCTGACATGCACAGTTTCATTCATAAGGACGGAGGGAAGGCTGAAGTGAGGATTGAGGAGTCAGTATACCATGTGCAGTGTATTCACCATGCAGGAAAAAGAGAGCAATATGTCATGGTGGGGAAAGAGGGAGGAGGAGGATGGCGCACAGGAGAGAGGGGTGAGAATACCCTGAGGAGTGAGAGTGCAAGGGGATGTATGGAGAGGACAAAAAATGAAGAGGGAATGAAGTGGACTCAGGATGTGGGTAATCGGCACCACAGCAAGAAGGGGCAGACAGGGCAGCACTAAGTGGACATGCTTTCATAAACAATGCCAAAGGGGGACGAGGGGGCAGACAAGGTGTGAAGAGGGCTGCTGAATTGGCTCTGTGTGTGTGTGTGTGTGTGTGTGTGTTTAAGTGTGCAAATGTGTGTGAGTGTGTGTGCAATTTGACAATACAAAGGAGGTCTCCCAGTGTGAAACATGGACCACTGGAATTTTGGGCTCTTGCGGAGGGCAAACTGTGATTTGACTACCCACAATGCACAGGGTCAGAGTTCAGGGTTCAGGGGTCGTATGGGGGATGCTGCTGGTGGTGCTAAGTGGCGGATGCATTGTAAAGTTTTGATCGTCTCCCTCCATTTCCATGTTTACTGTAAATGAATTCTACTTTTCTAATCATTTTTGGTAAATTTTATGTAGTTTTTTTTCATTATTGGATGTAAAACCTGATCTAACTGACAGAAGCCATTAGTTTACAGCCTCAACCCCCTCAGAATCAGTCTTGACTATTTCCTTCCCAGATTACAGATCTTGTAACCTTTGCTTCATTACTTACACCCCACTCTTCCCTCCCCCGTCCTCCCCTTTCCTCTTTCCCTCCATGTCACCCTGCTATGTTTCTCCTCTCTGCCCCAACCTGTGGCCTCTGGGTTTTGAGGAAAGGCAGAGGTGGCCTTTGAAGATGGCGACAGCCAACTTTGTCCGGGGCCACAGCCATGAATGCACGTCTTTGTCCGCCTCTCTCTCACGTCTTCATATGCTCCCCCTGCTGCACTCCTCATCCTCCCTCTGCCCCCCACAAACTCACACGGACACGCTCAAGAGCTCACTGGGGCCCCCATTGCACAAATGACCCCGCTAATTATGTATTTAAGGTATTTGGCTCCAGCGAAAACAGCTTTGGGTTAGCGGTGGAAGGTGGTGGGGGCAGTTGGGGAGAGGGGGTGTGTAGGGAAGTGGGGTGGTCCATAGTCTCATGGCTATCATTACTGCCCAGCGTTTTATGTAAACATTGGATTAGGGCAGCAAGGGTTGATTGAGGAGAGGGGGGGTGGTGGTGGTGGTGGTGGGGTTTGGCACAGGGCTAGGTACGCAGCTTGCCTGTGCTTCTGAGTTCTGGTCTCTGGTTTCACCCCTGGGTGGCAGTCCCTCAGAAACTTTTCTCTCATGCGCACACACACATCCTAACTCACACAGGTAATGGTTTATTAGCAACAGAGAGATGATGGTGATGAAGGCCTGTTTCCAAACTTTCTGGGGTCAATTTAAAACCTTTACTTACTTTCTGGCGACAAACACATTTGCGTCCCAATTTAATGGTAACAACCCACTAAACACGATGTGATATGGCTCAAAGTTTGCCCATATTCATTTTTTATGAGATGTAACACATTGTAGGATACTAGGTGACCAAATGCCATTCCTGTGTTCTTCTACCACCTTTTTTGCCCTTCTTCTCTCTCTTTGTTAAAATACTATGCCACAGTCCCATCACCTGTCACGTGTCTGCGCCGCAACGATGGATTGGGCCATCCTGTCTTGAGCAGCCCCAAAAAAACGTCTCTGAAACCAGATCGTTACGCTTCGGATCCCCCAGGGGAAGGGGCTGACTGATACTGCTGATAAACCTGAGATGGACAGGAGCCTTCTCGGGCTCCTCTCTCCACTTCAGCACCAGCATTCTTCATGAATGTGGATGCAAAACTGCATCATGTATGATATGCTTTTATTTAACCTCATCAAGGGTTCAGATTAGAGTTCTGCAAAAGACCAGGAATCATATTCTCCCATGTGGCAAACTTCATTCACCAAAGTTGGCAAGAACACTCAGCAAACAGCACTAATCCATTCAACCCAGTGCATACAGGGTTTACTGGTAGAGTGATGGAATTAGTTTTCATTTCCTCTTGGTATAATCCGTCTATATCTCTTTTAATTGACTGTGCCAGTGTCTGTGGAGGTTGAAAGAAAGCAACCTGGAAATCCTCACTGATTGATCCACTTGCTCTTTCTCTGAGTACTATGAGTGAAGTGAACCTGGCAGGGCCTCGGTCAAGTCTTAATGGAGGGAGGGAAGAAGCTAGAGAAACAGGGAGTGAAGAAGGGCATGGCAGAGGAACTACTGAGAGTGTAGAGGTCTGTGGAGGAAGATAAGTCAGGTTCTAATGGGAGCTGAAGTTTGTACGTGTTGTAATTACAAAGGGAGATGCATGGAGTCATTGCCTCTACTGTATGTGTGTGTGTGTATGAGAGGTACAGTGTGTGAGCATACATGTTTTCCGATGGGAGTACAGCTAAGGAAGCCAGTTTCCCTTTGCACATCAAATAAATCAAAAGTCTACAATTAGAAAGAAGGAGTGAGCTGTGTTTGGTTTGTGGGAAGAGAGGAAGAAAGCTTGGAATGTGTCACTGCTGTGTGTATGTATGTGTATGTGCGTGCACGTTTGTATGTGTGCAATTATACGTGTGAGGTCGGGAGTAGCCGGCCCAGCCAACATTCTTGGGCAGCAGTATTATTAACTGTGGTGGAACCATTATCAGTGTTTACTTTGATCCAACCACCATCAGAGGAGTAATGGACTCAGCTGAACCCTGCCTCTTTCTCCTTTTCCTCTCAGCGCTTCTTGTCTTTATCGAGGGGTGATGATGATGTTCAGGGCGTTCTTTACCTCATTATTTTTAACACAACCGGCGACTGGCGAGCTAAAAGGAGGCTTAACTAAGATGCTGTCTAAGCGATGTGTGTGTGTGCATCCAACACAGTCCATCATAGTTCCTGATTCTTTGGATCAAAGCTGTTGAACTTTCTCTGAAGTGAGCCAAACACAGAGGGCTTAGCAGTCTCTCCTACGTCCCATTATTCAACAGTACGATAAGACCACCTAGTTTTACAACCTTACTATAACACTTGTGAGGAAGCAAACACACACACACACACACACACAAATCGCTCTCTTATCTTTAAAACAACGCTATTGTCAATAGACTGGGCAGACACACACCCTGGCACACAAAGACTTTCTTGTGCTGACAGAAAGAAAGAAAATGAAATGAGCTACATTAATGTAGGACCCTGAACCTGTGTGTGTGTGTGTGTGTGTGTGTGTTTATGCAGTTTACATTCAGAGTGTGGGAAAGACTGAGGAAGCAGCCACACACCTACCTGTCTGATGGGGGTGTGATGAGAGCATCACAGCACAGACCCCACACTGTTCACACCGGCTGGCAGGTGGCAGACGCACCTGGTACACTGTAGTGTAGTTGCGCACACACACACACACACACACACACACACACACACACACACGCACACACACACACACACACACGCACACACACATATTTACCAAAAAGAGAGATTAAAGTATGCGCTGTTATTGCATCTGTTATTGCACAGGTGCGACAAATAACACTAATTAAGGCTCTGTTGTATATTTAATCAAAGGGACTTGCCATTTTGTTTCACTTCATTCTTCAGTGTGGCACTGTGTTCATATTAGCCATGAGTGTTGCTAGGAATAGGCAGCGTAATGTTTGTCATATCGATGGAAGAAAGAGTTGTTATTTCTGCAAGTCAATTTAGAACAACCTGTAAATCTGCATCGATTCACTATTGTTGCCATTTTTATGGAATTTTGTTTGTCACTGCTTTTCAGGTTCTTGCACAAGAAGATGGCATCCCAAATCTTAATCTTACCTACAAACCTTTTACTGGGTTGACTGTTTTTTCAACCATGGAAACATCACCAGGTATTTGAATCCCTGAAAAAAGTAGTCCGCATTTTTTAAAAATGATTTTTAAGATTTCTTGGCTTTTGGTGGGAGGCATATTTAAAGAAGATTCAAGGAACAATACAACTTCAGAAAAACAACTAATTATCTTATAACTGATTTAAACCTTTAAACAACAATTTAAAGGCAGAATCTTAGAGTTAACTTAACTTTTACTGTTATCTAGTATATGGCTAAAGGTTTGTTTACATCAAAAATGAAAAACATTTTTAACTATGATCAGTAGAGAAACCTAAAATGCTTATTGGTAACATTATTAAAATACTGTATATATGTAGTATATATGTAAAATTAAGTTTAAAATTATGGAAAGTAAGTAGTTCCATAAAAAATGAAAGCCGTATGAATATGTATTGTGGTTTTCTGGTCTGTGTTTGGCAGGATGATGAGTTGTGTCAATGAGCAACACAGTCAATCCCTCCATTCTCCAGGAAAGACACGTATGATTCACATTTTATTATTATTCAAAACAATCTTGAATGTTCAGGAACGCTACAGAGCTACTATAACAGTAAGTTAACTCTCCACCTTGACAACCTCAGCATCTGTACTTCGGTGTGAAAGACCTTCCTGAACTACTGGCTACTGGCTGTAGACTTCCTGTTTCATCCACTTAAAGGCTGCGTGTGTGTGTGTGTGTGTGTGTGTTACTGTGGAGAACCCCCCCACATGACCATCTTTGATGCGAGGTGAGGCTGAGAGTGGAAGCCGGTTTGACGGAGTGGCTTCTGAGGGAAGGTCACGACAGTTGTGGAGGGGGGAGTGAGAAATGGAGGGACGGCGGGGGGAGAGGAAAGACTGTGAAGGGATCTCTGACAGCCTGTCTCAGACTTCACAGCACCCCATTTATTTTCTTTGTCACTTCTCGCAAAAGAGCTTTTTGTTTCTCTATAAACGCTCTCATCTATGTTTTTTCCTTTTATCTTTCTTTTTATGCAACATGAGGGTTTCTCTCTGTGTGTCCTATCCTAAATTCATGTTGCTCTTTTGTTGCATTGCCCCCACCCAGTAGAAAATAAAAGCCATTAAAACTGTTTCGTAGTATTTTGACATCTTCTCATTTGGTCTGTTTTTATCTGCACACAGTTTTGCACATTTCTCTTTGCTCAGTAAGATGATGTCATTGCAGAGTGTGCAGCGACTGAAGCACACACACACACATGCATGCATAGCTCCCCACTAACCCAAATGCTTTATATTCGGTGGTTTTAGACTGACCTGAATATCTCTGACATGACTTTCACCAAAGCTAATAACAGCAACAGGATAACTGCTACCAGTGCTGCTGGAAGCTGCCTGGCAAAGTTATTGTTGCAGGATGAAAAACAGGCCCAGCAGTGGTCGGGAAACTCAGTGACCTGCATGCCAGTTTGACTGCACCATTTATGAGTTTAATTCAGGTTCAGTCATACCCCCTTCTCCTTCCCGCCACACACCCCTCTGTCTCTCCCCCTCTCTCTTTAACTCACTTTCCATGAGCTAAGCAGCATGTGAACACCTGCTATTTTAAATGACATACTCATTGTCGTGCAGAGCTGGAGGTGTAAATCATTGTGGGCCACTGCGCAATGCAGCCGTGCACGTACGCTCAAACATAAATGACACCTCCAACCGGCTAACGGAGAAAGGAGGGCAAAACAGAACATGTGCTCAGCGTCCAGGAATTCATCTTTCACTCCCCCATTCCTTATTTAAGCTCTACCCAACAGCAGACATACACAGCTATCAAACTCTTTGTAGATTGTTCAGTAGCTGCTCAGGGTTGTTTTAGCTATGGTGCTGTAGTGTGTGTCCTGATATAAGACGTCTACAGCCATGCTAGCGGCTCTGTGAGGCTGTACTTGGCACAGCGGTGCTTTGAGCTAAATACTAATGCCAGCATGATAACATGCTGATGTTTACCAGGTAATGTTTACCATGGTCACCATCTCTAACATTTGCTAATAAGCACTGAACACAAAGTACAGCTGAGGCTGATGCAAATGTCCGTTTTGCAGGTATTTGGTCATAAACCAAATTAGGTGATGATGATGCCGCTACATGGAAAATTAGAAGATCACAAAATGATTATAATTCATCCTGAGGGGTACATGAATGTGTGTTTGCAATTTTATGGTAATCCATCCAATACAGTATAGTTGCCAAGACAAATGTAAAGCAGCTAGTGGCACTCAAGAAAAAGTCAGGGGATCTCGAAAGTCATTATGATTCATCCTCTGGGCATGAATGTCTTTACAAAATTTCATGGCAACCTATATAATAGTTGTTGTCATTTCAGTCTGGACCAAACAGGTGGACCAACCGACCGACATTGCCATCCCTAGAGAGACAAGAATGTCCTTCTCAATTAGAATTACATTTCATTTATTTTAAATGTAAAATATTAGTAAAGCCAGAAAAAAGTATATAAAAAAAGTTTTTCAAAACGAGAACAGCATTGGTTGTGAATATTAAAGGGAATATATTTAAAGGGATAACAGAATGACATATATAGATTTTGTGATAAACTTAAAATATTATTGCACAAATAAAACAAACCCAAATTACATGACACTTCTTCAGTGACTGCAAATGACTCCACAGTTGGCCAGTTTCTGATTCTTAAAACATTGTGCTTAACAGATGCCAATTTCTATGTAGTGAAACACACAACTTCAGAGAAAACACACAAAAAAAAGAGTGCACATCTCCATTTTGAAGACAGACAATAGAAGGGAGATAAGCAAATCTGTTTGAGCACACAAGTGCATATGACTATGTGTGTATTCGCAGAGCATGTACATTGTGTGATGCTGTGAACAAGTGCTGAACGGTGGGGGGGGTCTGCAGGGCCCTGAAGGGAAGTGGTCTCTATAAAGAGCTCAGTAATCCCTGGTTGTGCAGCAGGGGGCTGAGGCGATAACTCCAGGGTGAGAGCCCTGAGACTTGAGCCTCCTTTTCTCTCTCATTGTAGCCGTGGACACTCACACACAGGGGGCCGCAGTGAAACACATAATGCTTTGTCATCATTCTCTATTGATACACCGCTAATCACCTCTCTACTTTTTCTCAACTGAGCCTCCTTTCCAAAGGCCTGCAACGCACTTAATATGCTGAATGCATTGCTGTCAGATGGAACTTCATTCATTTAAACTGGGATAGTGTATTCAATGTTGGGCAATAACACATTTTTCTAACATGTTACAGTAATGAGTATTGTAAGGGATTTCAATGTGAAATTCAGTCATTACGTTACAGTCATTAATTTCAATAGCTATCTTACTGGGAGTTTGATGGAGGGCTGAAATCAGTTTAGTCTCTCTTTGCTCAGTGGACAGAACGGTCAGGTACATGTTAGCTTGGCGGAGGAGGCTAGGCTCTGCCAAAAGAGGGGAAATGCGACTCACAGTTACTCCAAACTTGGTGTATTTGCATGTTGTGTCTTTTCAGCTGGCTTGCTAACATTAGCCACAGGTAAGCCTACTTTCAGGAATCACCTGGAGTGGCTAACTGTAGCAAACTTTAAGCTAGCTGTTGATGGTCAAAATACATCCAAAACATAGGCTAGCTGCTATGTTTTAAACCACAATGTCTCGTTTTTCTATTACAAGAGATGTTAAATAATGCAGAATATGTGATGTGTGGGTGTGGAGGCTTCGGAGGAGTTTAAAGGCATCTTTGACTGAGTGATGCTGAGTAACTAAAGTAATGAGTAATGTAACCAATTACTTTTGCTGTTAAGTAATTTGTGAAGTAATGTATTTTTTAAAAATGAGTAATATGTAGTTGACTGTCTTTTTCAAATAACTTGCCCAACACTAAAAATAATGAAGCGGAAAGCCAAGGCATTTATCAAGAAAGTTTGAAAAAGCTTGAGTATATTAGCTTTTTCATACTGAAATAAAGCTCCTACATCCTAAGGTTTGCTGATAACACAACAGTGTTGGGCCTCATCAGGAAAAATTATGAATCAACAATAACGAGGAGGTGGAGTATTGTATCTAAATACGTGACAAAAAGAAAGAATGGGGTCTTCAGGAGGATCTGAAGGACTTTCCATTGTGTATCCATGATTCCACTGGGAGTCAAGAGCTCCAAGCTTATAGCATACACATCGCAGACAACCATGTACAGCTTACGTGTAGCAACAAGCACAACCTCTAGGAAATGAGCATCCTTATAAATGCTTTGTACTTGTGATGTATTGTATGTGCAAACTCAAGCTAAATATTTTCTTTTACACCATTTCGTAAGACTGAATCAGAGCTGCAGGGAAAGTTTATGTTGTAATGGCCCGACAACAGGGATTAAGTGTGATTGTGGTTAAAGAAATGCCTCGGGGTGTGTTCTGAGTATCTGAGTAGTGTGTACCCGTTGATAATGTTGTGCAGTTTTTTGTCTATGTTCCTCCTGATCTAATCACTCCATTTTTCTTTTATTACCAAGCCTCTAATGAGATCTCTCTGCACCACAAGTAAAAGCAGTGGCTTTGTCTCTGTGCGTAACAGCGTCAACTCTAACCATTCAAAGTCCCATTAAAAACAGATTGTGCTCTTGCTCAGCCTGACTCCTGAATCCCATTAAAACACCCCACAGAAGTGAAGCAGTCATTAGTGAGTGAATCAGCTTTAGTAATTAACTCTCTCTCCCACTGACAGCCATCGTGTTTATCATTCTCTGTAAAAAGCCCTCGAGGGCCCAAAGTGGCGAGACGCAATGACGTAATGTTTTGGTTTACCTGCAGTCCTGCGGGCAGGAAGTGAGAAAGAGCATTTAGATTATGTGTGATAGGAAAACAGGAAGCTGGAGTAAAATAAACAGAATTTTGGGTAGATAGCTAAATTCCCTCAAGCCCAAACAGGTCCAACAAGGGACTTCATTATAGTTGAGGCCTTTTGATTAAACAAAGAATAACACCACAAGTTCCCAATTTAGGATTGCTTTAGTGATTACTGTGCTTGTGTGGTATACAGTAATTGTGTTTATTTAAAATATTTAACCTCCATTAGCTCAACATGTAAATGTAGAATATGAAGCAGATCCAAATAATAACATACTGCAAATGTTTACTTATCTGAAAAGAACTTAACCTCCTTATTCTGTCCTTTAAGTGAAGCCCCAACAAACTTTATACCAACGTGGGTCACAAAACACTTTCTGTCCACTTGTACGTTTCTGTTCAACTCCAGTATGTTTTATTACTCCTATCAACCTCAAAGTTCAACATTTTTAATGGAGTTGTAACTAAATAATGCTCCCTTTTAACGCTCAAGTTTTTCTTTCCCTACCAGCCGTATCAAAGAGCTGGCCTGATTCTGTCGGCGCTGTCAGTGCTTCAAAGGCTGTGTTTCAGAGTGGGGCTCTATGACGTCCAGTGGCAGTGTTTCAAATCACCTCTGGTGCAGTAGATATGAAGATAGCATTCATCTATTGACTGCTTTATGTTCCCACTGCGGCACAGATAACTACCTTACTGTCCCAGGACAACAGGGCCTGTGTAGACCTTTGTTGCTCTTATGCCAGTGGCGCAAGTGTGCATTTCAGCTCCAAGTTCATCCGAGACATTGAATGCTGAAGGGCTCATGTGTATACGAGAGTCAGAGAATGACAATGACAGTATGTTTGCACTGGGGAAACCAATACCGCAGCAGGAAAATGTTAATGTGTTTGATAATTTGATGATATTACAGGCTTCGTCTTAGAGCAAATTAGGACAATGGCTCTTTTTTTTATGACAAAGCCTGTCACTGAGCTTCCTATGTAAATGTGTAATGATATGTAAGAAGAGAGGAGAGCAGGATGAGATAGAGGTTAAGTGAGAGAGCGTGAGAGAGAGAAAGTGGAGGAGAAGAGGAAAAGTGCAGGAGGTTTAGCTGAGTCCTCTGAAAAAAAACAAAGAGACGGTGAAGAAGTCGACAAACAAAAGAGGGCAACAGGAGGGAGAATAAGCAGATTCAGTGTAGAGATACGGGCAACTGGCATGCACTCTATTTCAGGTATGCAATTTAATAAGACAGCCGTATTCAAGCATTCAGATCAATCAGGAATCAGGCAGTTTGTAAGGGCAGAGCAGGGATGCTTTCGCAGGATTTTATCCTGTGTTTGTAGTAAACATTAGGCGAGTTAAAGAAAACAGCTGGAAGGAATGATCCTTCTGCATGTATGTGTTGTGAGATGTTCATGTTCTATGACGTGTGTGTATTTGAAGATTTTGCCGCAGCCTTGGTTCAGTGAAAAGCTGTCCTCCTGTTGTTGGGTGAGTTGCTGCAGAGTTGATGGAGAAGAGAGATAGACAAGCAAACAGCAGGCATGTCCACACTGCTCTCTCTCTTTTCTCTCTTTGTTTTTTCTCTCGCCCTCTCTCCATGTCGATCTCCGCTCGCTGATAAGAAACAAAGATGCGAAATCATATCCCTGAATTACTGGCAGCAGTGGCAACATTCTGTTCTTTCTTTCCATCTTCTGTCTCTTTTCATCTCTTGTTCCCAGACTGAGAACAAATGGTCTCATCAGGCTCTGGTGAGGAACAAGCGTCTGGTTGTGGGTGCCAGGCTTAAGTATGGGTGGCATGCTCTTTTTGAACAGCTGTGTTACACTGCGGTTGGTGCTACAAGGTGGCATCGCGTGGTCTAATGTGTAGAGAAGTCACGTAAGTCTTCTGGTTAACCTCAGAGCCTCTACACAATGGGGTCGCTGCACTGATTACGTCATGCTGGTATCTGGGAGTTTATGGGACTCAGAGTGCAGATTCTACCTAAAAGATCCACTTGAAAATATATTCAAAAAACATTTAAAAACTTAGTGTCAGGTTACATTTGTGACCCAAAAAAACTACATTTGATCACCATGTTGGCTTTTTTGGGAGGGTTTAAGCTTTAAAAAATGCTCATAATAATCAGTCCAACATCATAACGTTATTTCATTTTTGCTTCATGTATGGCAGTGAAGCTTTGTTAGACATCAATTATCTGGTCATGAAGATTCATGTGCATCTAAACATCAAACAGAGACAGAGTCAGATAATGTTGTTGAACACCTGTTTGTGTTGCAGGTCACAGCACTGTTGAATGCTACTTTGCCTCTTTGACCTGTTCTGTCACTAATAGCATGGGAGGTCAACAGTGATCTTTTTTCTCTCTGTCTCTGTCTTTATTCAGTTTGTCTTTTCTATTCTTACACCAGTAGTCAAAACTGAAGCTTCACCCTCTGAAAATAGCTCTCGACAACGAGACCAAAAACAAGACAGAAGAAGCAGACGCCATATAGTCCAAGGAAGATGTAAGGTTTCACTTATTTCTATTCTGTAGTGTGACTTCGCGTGATGAGAGATCAAAAGCAAACTTCTGCAGGCTCACTGGAGTTACAGAGGTGCCATTGTGAGAGTGCGTGGCCCTTCCAGCAAGAGTGGCTGTTTGGTTCCGGGGGCCCGCATGCAGCCAGTGCTGCCTTTGTGTTCCCATATGAAACAAATCTCACTGTGACAAGACAGAGTCCAGGAATTCACTGCTGCTGTGAAATCTCAAGCACCAGCAACGACACCACCACCATCAACCACCCCACCCTCCTGCTGCAACCCAGCCAGTGACCTCTCTGGTGTCTGTCATAATCACAAAATACGGACATTTACTTCCTTGTTCTTCATTGTAACATTATTGCCAGGAGTTACAGGGACACTCCACAGTGTCAGCATTGTGATTCATATCCCGTCAAACTGGAATGCACTGATGACTCTTCTTTGTGGTCATTTCTCACTCTGCTTTTCACAGAGGTGGCAAAATGACTGCATGTCTTCAGTGTCTCTCTCAGCTCCCCAGGAGCTTAATGAGTTATAGCTTGAACCATTGATTTAATATCCAAATCAGCAACTTTGCTTGCATCTAAAAATTTCACAAGGAATGAGGTCACAGGCTTTTGTTTTCATGTCGGGGCTGTGATGGTGCCGGGCCGGTTCACTCCATATCTCCCAACAATCCCAGTGTCACCTCATTGACCTCTCACCTCTGACCCCTGCAAAATAGTGGGGGTCACTGTGCGATTGACAGCAGCTCCTGTTCCTACAAACAAGGCAACAAGGCTACTTGTGGCTGCATGCAGACACACAAGGCTTCATCACTGACACACATACACAAAATCATTCCACAATACCTGACATACCTGCTTAATCGCTTTATGCCCTGCTGTGGCATAGCAGAGTTTCTCTTTGAGAAGTGAGAAGGAGCTGCTGAAAGTTCGTCTGGCATGTTATTTTATAAGGTCATTTGCTCAGATTCCATTCCTGAGCGGTGCGTTTTTATCCGATATACAGGTAATGGCCGCTCAAAATAGCTGCCAGTTGCCTCAGTGTTTCATTGGGTAAAAAGAATAAAAATGGAGAATGAAGAAAGAGGCCTAGCAAAACAAAGAAATAGGAATATTCAGGATGAGGTAATGACAGAGAAAAGGGAAGTGAGTGCAGCTTTGTGCGTACTGTTACGTACAGTCATCGTCAGTGTATCACAGAGGACTAATGGGGTCACAGTGAAGTCTATCATGCTAACGAGAAGTGTGAAATAACTTCTCCATCTTCTGTTTGTCTCACCTCTTCTGTCCCCTTCTGCCTCTTTGCCTCCAGCCAATCAGATATCATCTCTGCTTGTTTCCTCCCTCATATCTTCCGACGGCCTCAATCTTTTCTCCCTTTTTTCATCTTCTCGCTGTATTTTAATTTTTTTATGAGTTACATGAGTTTTTCTGTATCAACCTGTTGCCTCATTGATCTGACAATCTTTTCTTACTCTCTTTGTCTTGTTTTCTTTTGCTCTTAAATAGAACAGGGAGGAGAAAAGGAGGAATTTCTCTCATTCTTTTTCTCTCTTTCAGTCCCCCTTTTTTCCTCCTGATTTTGGCAGCTCTCCAGAAAATTTTAACACCCATCATGACATGCTAGGCATCGTCCAACAGATGCCCTTGAGGAGGACATTCCTGTCTGGCACAACTCCTCTTTTCACGCTATTTATACTCAAATATCTGAGCCCTGCACTGATACCAGTACAGCATGCAACCAGACAATTGTTCTCTGTGAAAATAAAAGGAAACACACTTTTCTTACATGGTAGCATTACTGGAACTCAGTGAATGATATAAACTCTTTGCACATTGTTGCATTTGTGGTACAAACAAACCCAGATCCTTGCTGAATTTTCTTTATTGTCCTTTTGCAAACTTGCCATTTTATCACCATTAGTTAGTTTAGGGGAATTTGGCATGTTCACAACTTACCTCTTCATTCACCCTACAGAAGAGGAGGACAGAATTTACCATTATCACAAAGTGGAGAGGAAAGTCAAGGGAGGGTATTCTGAGAAGTGCTCATTGAAAAAAACATCCATTAAGGGAACACTGAAGCTATTTCTTTCATATAAAGAGCCCCATCAGACTGCCGCTTTTGAAATCCACTGAGTGTGCAGTTCTCCTGCTTCGAGAAGCTCTGGTGAAAAGAAAAGAGGGGGGAGAAGGAGGATTGGGAGCGAGGGAGGGAGGGAGGGAGAGAAGGACACTGTGTCAAAACTGACTGAAAGACAATTTGTTTGCCTGGTTTCAGCTAATTCAGGCACATCTCACAAGAAGTGTGCATTTTAGCGTCATCAAAAACTGCAGTGTTAGTGGTCCACTAAATACCATCCACACCATATAGGAGGGCCAAAAGAATGTTTTTCTCCTCAACCTAAAAGTAGCTCACTCATTACACCAAATGTATATTAGTTCATCAGCTGGCCCTAGGAAAAACATAGATTCAGTAGACATGTATGTTTGTCTTTGGTTTGTGCATGCTTACTTTTCAATCCATACCTCATGACCATGATCAGGTTTAAAAGAGACTACTTCACCTGTATAAAATTAACACCTGTGAGGTGCAGAATGCCACAACTATTGCTGCATATCAACAGGATCAAGGCACACAGGGAGCTACACTTATGAGAGCTACACTTAGAAACACTTAATACTGTCATCAAAGCTGGTGTTGGGGTTGGATGGTCTCAATGTGACGCTATGCAAGTGGGATGAGAAGTGGTAATGGACAGAGGGAGTGGTGTGGAGAGGTTGGTTGAGGACTGTGTATGGACCAGAAAGCTCAGCACATGCAGGGAAACAGTCCCCCTAAAAAGCTCCTGTAAGCAAACATGTGTTTTGATGGTCAGCCTCCTGTGCACGCCTGTCCATGGTTTATTTACACATTTACGCAATGATAAATTACCTTTCAACAGTCCTATCTTACATGGGTTGTAGACTTTATTTACATTGTAACACAGTGATCCTAAAGGCACTGCCTAGAAGTATTATAGTGTGTATCTTTTGTGTGGCATTTTTGCCTTCAGTTGACAGTAATGAATGATAGGAAACACAGGAAGAGAAAAACAGTGTAATGACATGCAACAAAGGTCTTCATCTGGAATTGAACCAGAGATGTTGCAGAAACGTGTCATGCATCCCATGTGACCCCCTGGTTTTAAAGGGCTGGTTTACCCAAATTCCAAAAAACATTTCAGTCAGAGACACAATTGACCATTTATAATATAATAATCACCAACCATCAGGATTCATCCTCTGGGCACCATGAATCAGCTTAGCTATACAAAATTTCATGGAAATCTATCTAATAGTTGCCAAGACATGCCCCAAAATACCAAAAATGTCGACCTCAAGGGGACACTAATGGGGAACTCAGGGGATCAGCAGTTATTGGGCTTCAGTCTTTAGTCGCCAATCCATCCAATAGTTGAGATATTTCAGTCTGGACCAAAGTAGTGGACATACTGACTGACATTGTCATCTATAGAGGCATGCTGCTAGCATGGGGAAACATTCAACAGCAACCTCTACAGGAACATTGCCCTGTTACTCAGAACATACTGTCATACTGTGGGATTATTTTTGGATAGAGAGTAGTTCAATAGATATCCTTAGAGACCAATATCTCAAAACCTGGGCAAACAAACCCAAAACTACCTGCAAGGCTTCATACCACTGGGGATAAGCGAAAAAAATATGTTTCAATGTAATTTGGGTGAACTGACCCTTTAACCTTATAAACAGCACAGAGCATTTGTCTGTGAACCCCAAACCAACAATGTTTCCTCTTCTGTGATTGAGAACTAAGAGGTGGACTGAGGAAAGACAAGCTGTGTGCTTTTTAACAGGGGTTAGGACGGAGGTTCATAGGTCGACAAAGTCAACCAGTGTGACCATCAGAAGTCTGCTCTCTGAGGTTGTTGTTTGGATTTTTGACAGAGCACCTGTTGAGGGTGGAGACGTGTAGACATTTATTGATATTATTCAAACAAAAGTGTCTGTTATATCTACAGTATTCATGCTTTCTACTAAAGTGTTCATAACTGAGCTTTAAGCTTCAGTCCAGGCCAGATTTTCTCTCTTTATACACCAAGCGGTGAGAGTCGATGGCTTTTGGGTTTATCCAAGGCAGCAGTTAAAGTACAGGACCACAGGCGTAAAGCTGTCAACATGTGGACACGGTCGTGGAACATAGCTTTGCCTGTCCCCACAGCAACTTTATAGGAATGTTTAATGCCCCCCACCACCTAAACATATCTGTCCTCTGTATCGTATTTTCCCCTTGCCAGGCTACTTAATATGCAGGCTGCAATTTCCCCCCCACATTCCACCAGATAAATCTCCACTCAGGATCTTTCTAGAACAAAGCCGTTAAGACTTGTTGGGAAATCTCCCACTTTCATCAAGGCGCTTGCCCACCTATGTGTGGCGTTTTAAGTTGTTCCTACTGATATCAGTTTACCCACTGAAAGATATTTGCACTGCTGATATGAGCCACTTAAATTGTCTGTGTGTGTCGGTTTATGTGTAGAAACAAAGTGAGAGGTACTTGTGTGACAGTGTGTCTGTGTGTGA
Source organism: Maccullochella peelii (assembly GCA_002120245.1). Classification (NCBI taxonomy): domain Eukaryota; kingdom Metazoa; phylum Chordata; class Actinopteri; order Centrarchiformes; family Percichthyidae; genus Maccullochella; species Maccullochella peelii. Next base: position 34,738 of record LKNJ01000369.1, on the reverse strand, counting down.
GATTTTTCCACCTCTTTGAAGTGTACAAGATGGGACGGGCCAGCCTGTCGCAGTGACAATGATGAGTCTTTGATGTGTGATTAAAGGAATGATGTATGCCTTTATGTAATCAGCTCCAACATTTGACAACCTGTATCCCACAATGCACCACTTGTGAGAGAAGAGTTTTGAAACATTATTATTATCCTGCCTGTGCTTTTTGATCATCTGTTGGTGCCCTCCTTGTAGTCTGGCAATGAAGATACACAGTTACAGAACTCAGTGTGTATCTGTCAGACAAATGATTCAGTCGTCTTTACAGGATTAGACAGGTGAGAGATCAGCGACTGGCATACACAGAGGCACAACATGGGTTGGCTGGAAGCAAATCAAAGAGCACAAAAATTGGACAAGAGGAGGAGAGTGAGAGTGAGTCAAACAAACAATCGTCGCTTTAGTGGGCACACGCTAATCTTTTTGGGCTTTCCAAACGATTAACGATTACTCAGGGGGGATAGGAAATACAAGAGTGCTGCCTTACACCCTGTGCAGCATAATCAAAGCAACAATCATAACCCTGGTAGTCTAATAGCATAGCGATAGCATGTGATAGCATCAGAGGCGGCTTTTTTGAAATGCTAGCACCCTCCCTGCCTGGGTCTAAGCCTCTCTATCAACATGGACATCAGCCAGAACTCGGCTATGCAGCCACGCCAATTTTGTTTTACTTTGTTCTGCTGCTACTTTCTCTACCCCATATTTATTTTCCTGCTTGATACTCTCACTTTAAAGTGGAGTGACACACAAGCTGTGTTTTCCAGCACATGTTTCCTGTGTTTGGAAGAGGGGGGCAGGGATATAAAAACAGAGAGAGGGGTGAGAAGGTCAGACGGAAAGAGGGAAAAAGAGGTTGGAAAGTGTGGAGGTTAATTGAGAAGTAAATCTGAGGATAGACCTTTCTATTCTGGCGTTTAAGGATCAGCCCGGGATACCAGGAAGAGTAGAAGCTACAACATGGTGATAGGATTGGGACCTGAATAAAACAAACAAACTGTTAAATGAAATTTCATGAAGCAAAACCTTTCTTGACATTATCCTTACTTAGAAGCGTCTGAGTTCAGAAAGTAGCAATGTAATGGCTGGGTGAGCTGTAACGTGACCCAGAAATAACAAGACAGCTCATGCATGAAGTCACACTCTATAACCTATCCCAAAGACTATACAAACAAGATACTACCTGGTTTATCTCCTAAACATGACCACAACAGAGACGTCGTCAGGCAACGACCACAGCAACCTATCTGAAAGATGGCACTAGACTCCAAGACATTATCAGCTCTAGATGAATGATATCACACTTGACAGAGAGATTATAGTCGCCTGGCGTGTGGATAGTGTTGAGGTGTTACAGCTCGTTTAAGGTGGCGCGCAAAAGGAATCTTTGTGTGCTACAAAGTGGGAGAGATTGGGAAAATGATGCTGTCCATTACCAACAGCTGTAAGGACGAGAGACAATTCCTTAACCTCTATTAACCCTTCCAAATATTATGAAAGGATGAATACCTAAAATGAAATAGGAAATTATACAAATTCTTAGGAAATCAGTATTATGGTTCAAGCTTGGATAAACAAAATACCAGAAATAACCTATTTTTACATTTACCTGACAAATATTTCTAGCTGGCATGTGAATTATGACTCTTCTCTGGCCAAGAGCATTAATGGAAGTAGTGTGACATTGTTATAATACAGCAAAACTTAGGGAGGATGGGTCAACAAAGCATGCAACTTTCACACTTTCAACAAGGGCTCCAAATTAAATGACAAAATACATTGTTTAAAATACATGTCCATGAAGTGTTTCTAATCTTACACCTCTCTCTGCAGGATGCCATCATTTGTCTGTGTCTTCCAAAACAAATCATAGTTGAAAAATAAGTTGGTTTTTATGATGGGACAGCGCTATTGTTAAGTTTTGGTTAGGTTTAGGCACAAAAACAAGGGTTAGGTTCAGCGAAACATCATGATTTGGGCTCAAATGACTATTTCAATAGAGTTAGGGGAGCTTCGTCGTCATTAATAAACGTAGTTAAGATTATGGAACGATCGTGGTCATGCTTAAAAAACAACACTGACTGTTACGAACAACAGTCTCCTGCGTTAAAGTCGGATGTTTTGTTGACCTATCCATCCACCTGAATTCATCCCTATGTGGACTTTGTCACGCTGTAAAAATGTCACCTGACTTCCTCCTTTGCTCCTGTCATAATTACTATGGCCACTAGAGGGCTTTGTCACTTGAACGTAAACATACAATATGTCCTTTTGGGGCACTGGCTGAAATGACTGATGCGATCGTTCTTCTTGGAAGGACAGTCTCACCTTTCCCTAACCTCAATTAAGTAGTTTCTGTACTTAAACCTAACCAAACCTTAACCAAAGAGGTGGCAGATCGTAAGAAGCTCACATGCTAATTTTGGAAGTGGGTGGCACTGAATCGATTTGAATAATAAAGATTTGTATTTTTTTTTTTTTTTTTGGGACTATGACGATAACAATCTACGGTCACTCAGTGAGTGTTTTAAACAAATAAGTTTTCCGTGTGGTGATCTGAGTCTTAAAAAAAGAAAAAAAGAAAAGGCAATGTCACATACCCTGGTGCACCAATCAATGTAATAATAATACTGTAGGATGTTTTGTATGTGTAACTTTGACTTTAATCATTGCTTACCTAGTCAGGAATATTTAATGTTGTAGACAAAATTAAAAAAAGGTACTCACACTCTTTTACTACTGACACAGTGACGTGGTCAACATTGGACCTGGTTTCTCAACCCTCCTTCTTTCCAGGGTTGAATGCTTTGGTGAACAGGTGTCTTTATTAGTAATGGGAACTTTAATGTTTGAAAGACATTTAGAAGTATTTGTTCACTACTGGACTAGTCTACAAAAGAATGACATGAAGAGATAAAGTGTGAGAGAGTCAAAAGTCACATGTTAGTGGGTTCAAATACAAGTTGAGCAAGGATTCACAAATACACAGGTCTCTCTCAGGGTCATTCAAGGTTACACTCACAGCATAACACATTGTTGATGATGTGGATGGTTGGATATGTTTTTCTCATTCCCATTCCAGAAATTTCCAGCCCTGTCTCTCCATCCCCAAGCAGTTTACTCATCCAAATTATGCAGACAGCATTTCCTCTGAGGAACAACCTTATGTCTATCTGTCTGTCTCTTTGGACCAAACACTGTAGATATCCCTCTCGTGCTGTACCATGGAGTTGCTTTTCTTACCTTCAAACCACAGGGGGACGCAACGGAAGAACAAAGTATAAATGAGGCAATTATAAAGATGGGGTAATAATCTGAATAAATAGCTGGGGATATCAGGTACAAAGGCACCAGTTTCGTCATGGGAAAGTGATGCCTCTGCACCCTTTATTTACGTCTAGAAAAGAGGCTAATAATCGTCTGGCTTTTTGTTGGTATGAAACTATTCCAATAGTCTTCAAATGTCAAAACACAGAGGAGGTATAACATTACCGTCTACAACATCCGCAAGCAGAACAACCATACACACACCCTCCTCTACACCCCTCTCTTCACTTCCCATGCCCCGCTTACTCCCACATTCCCTCCTTTTATCACTTTACCAGTCACATTACATGATCTTCTCTTCCTCCCTTTCTTGCTCTTTGTTGCTTGGCCTTATGCTGCTTTTATACAACCTTTCTCCATTCATTTCCATGTTGTGATTATTGAAAATGGTCCCAGTCAGGAACTACTGTTCTGTAACTTGCACTCTCATAAATATAATGTATCCACCACACTGCAGTCATTGTTTTCCAAGTTCCCAAATAAGCATATTTTCGTCCTTCTTTTCTGAAATGACAAATACATGTAAGCAAGGAGTCTCTCTTTCTCTTTCTGTCTCCTGTCCACCTTCGTTTTTGTAGCTCATCACTCTAGTTTGAGAGGAAAGGAAATGGAAAACGCTGAGGCTTACAGTGAAGCAAACATGCTGACCTGCTCTGTAGAATACTTTAAGACACAGGAGGAAAACAGACACACTGAGGAATGTCATTACTGTGCAGAAACCTGCTAACGTATCCTAATCGGCTCCAAGATTTTAGTCAACACCTACCAATTGCAAGTAAACAGATAGTGTACAGATGGGCCTGCACACACAGACAAACACACAGGGTTGAAGAGGACATTTCCATAAATTACTCATTAGAAAGGTCTGGGGAGGAAATATTAATTGTGTCTGAATTACTGATTGAATTCAGATGGCAGACATGTGCAGACATGTTGTTGGTTAAGCCATCTGCTAACAGACATACACTTTGCGCATTGCATGCTGAGGGCTTAGCTAACAGAAAGCTAAGAAAGGTGTTGTCCTTCATGTGTTTGTTTGGAAGATCATCCAATAAAACTTTAATTTTAGTTAACACATAATTAGTAGAAAAGTGAGTGACTTTTGTGACTGTCATGACTCACTTTAAATAATTGCTTTTGGTATAAGGAAGTCCTCCAAGAAACACAAGGTGCACACGACCAAACTTTGGGGTTTAATTTGATGGATAGGCTTGGCAGAGCTTCCTCAATGCATTCCCGTTCTGGATGCAGCCGGCCATGAGACTGCTGTGGATGTGCTATAGTGTATGACAAGGCTTTGACAGTTTCCAATGCAGTAGCTGTGCAATCAAAATAAACAGACGCATGAAATGAACACATACATGCTTAGGCAGACACTCAGGGCTGTAGAATTATGGGAGTTCATTCAAAATCAAAATGCTATTCACAGCGGATTGTATTTGTGTATTAGGGTGTGGTTCCGTTTCAATACTGAAGTTTCTTGCTGACATTTGGGAATGGATGAGATGGGGCAAAAGCTGGTCTTTTTTCCCCCAAAACAGTGACAGGGACAGAGGTATGATGGGAGTGCGTGTGATGGAGTGGCAGTGAGCTGTGACAAACACAGAAAGATGAGCTGAAAAAAAGAGAAAGACGAGAAGAAGAGGGAATGTGATAGGTGTGATAACATACACAGAAGAGACAAGATCTATAAGTGTGTAACAAATTGAGAAAAAGGGGTGAAGATGACAGAGAAAGCAAGAGAGTGAGAGGATAGGGGGCCGAAATAGTGACAAAATAAACAGAACAAATGCACGTATGTTCGGCAGATAGAGAGCATGTGTGTCTGCCGCTTTTTTTATAGGGTTGTAGTATGTTTTAGTTTATGATCAGCATGTCCCAGTGTCTCAGCCAGTCTGTTCTGAGTAAGAATTGTTTACAGCTGTCCAGATAACATCAGCAAAACACATCTCTGGACTCACGCTACAGCCTTGAGCCACCTCTCCACTCATGTCTCTCTCCATCTTTCTCGCTGTCATCACACAAGTACAAAAGTGCTACTGTAGACATTACATAAACCTGTTATGGATGACTGCAGGTAGTGCATCACACTTCAAAAATGAGATTGATGTTGTTTTGTGATGACAGCACAGGGGAGGTTAAATGGTCTCTTTGTCCTGGTGTGTGTGGACTCAAAAATATTTTGAAAAATGATCAAGACTTTGCAGTGGTGGAATGTAAATAAGTACATTTAAAGTATTATACTTAAGTATAAATTTGATGTACTTATACTTGAGTATTACTTTACACTTCTACTCCACTACAATCCATAAGGGAAATATTGCACCTTTTACTCCACTACAATTATTTGAGTTACTAGTTACTTTACAGATAAAGATTTTACATACAAAATATATGCAAAGCTTATAAAATATCATGCAGATTAAACTACCCAACAGTATATAACATAGCTAAATTAGCTGCACCTCGACTAACAACAGCAGTAAATTTATACATATAATGTTTACACTCACAGGGGACAATTTTCTGCATTATGAGTACTTTTACTGTGGATACTTTTAGTACATTTTGTTAACAATATGTACATACTTGGAGTATTTTTCACATTGCAGTATAACTATTTTTACTCAAGGAAAGGATCTGAATACTTCTTCCACTACTAAGAGGCTATTCTGCTTCATAGGACACCATGATTTAGTTAGAAAGAAAACTGGTTTAGTTACACTTAAAAAATAGATGAGGCACAGCATGGCATGTCAGCATTTGAGAGGGATCATAGTTAAAGGTTTATATGCATTATTATAAGTTATATTCTGAATTAATAGGAGTTACATCTTTTAGGTTAGATCCCACAGTGTGCTCAGGGAGGGGTTGCTTATGTCTTTATTAGTACATCGAGCATTTAAAGGCATGCTCTCATTTACAGTACAATTTCTTCTTCAAAACCATTTGTTTTCTTCTATATCAGGACAGATTGATGTGCTCATTAATCTTGAATAAACCCTGGGCTTTCCTAACCCAATATGTTCTACTGTCATGGGTCCTTTGCTTCACTTTTTTTCATTTTCTTCTCACCCTGTCTCCACTTGCTTTCCATCCAGGTATGACATCTTTGCTCCGCACATGCAGGCTCTATATCTGTCTGCACGCTGTCTGCGGGCTGAGGATGACTTGGGGAACTACCCCTCCACACTTTTATTACCTGAACAAGTTTCATGTGTGCTGGCTGTTTCTTCAGAGCTGCAGATGAAAGAGACACAGAGAGACACACTAGGTGTGTGGGATCAGCATGCAGCTTAAGTGCATGTTTTTAATTTGACTTGGATATGATCCAGATCTTTCTTCTGTCATCATTTTCTTTCTGTGTTTGATATGTTAGTCAGCCTTTATTTCTATTCCATATCTCCTCTGGTATTTCTCACAGCTTACTTTATTGATCCCCTCTCCCCCTCTCTGTCCTCTCTGCAGCTGTCTCTCTTCATCCCTCTTCTCTAACTCTTTTTTCATAATCTGGTCATAATCAGTTGTGGGTGTTCTTCCGTTCTTTTCTCTAAACTACACTTCCACAACTATCATAGCTTTTAATGCTCCAGTTTCTCCTGATTTGCCCCTCAACCTTTCAACCTGTTTTCATTTTCAGACTCCCACTTCTGCCCTGCATCATTTTTTCTGCCAAAAGTTCCTTGTTTCTGTCCTCCCACTTTCAACTCAGTGCGGTATCACTTCTCTCTCTCTCTTCCTCCTGTCTTTGTCTTCCTCCCTCTACAGTTTACTCCTTTCCTCCATGTCTTCATGAGCTGTAATTATTATCTGTTGGTGAGGTTCAGCCATATGCCTGGGCAGAGAGGAAGGCAGGCCAGAGGCGGTAATGCCTGTTATTCTTTCCTCCCCTCTGTCTGGCATGTGTGGAGAATGGAGGGAGGTTTGGAGCCTGCACTGCTGTAATTTCAGCCCTTCCATCTGAGTTGCCCGGTGGAGGTGGGAAGGTGAGCCTGGTTTTATGATAAGGGGAGGGATAGGGGTGAGAAGGGGCATTCAATACATTTTGTTGTACATTTTCTCACACGAGTGACACAGAACAATTTTAAACCAGTGGTCTTCATATTGCTCTGCGTGCACTGCAATTTGCAGAGGGTTTTCACTGACATTTTGATTTGTAATACTGTAGCATCAAAGAGTAGTGAAAAGATCTGCGCTCTTGAATCCAGGCTTTTGGAAAGATAGTGTTAGATGCGTGAAGCCAATTAATAGAAAAAATTGCCCGCAGACTGACAGAAAAAGTAGAAGAGGATTGGATTGCAAAAATAATCAATTTATTCCACTGATTGATATATATATATATAGTATAGAAAATCTGTTTGAATTCTTATCTGAGTAGTTTTTGATTGATGTTTTAGGTCACCACCTATTTATGCTTTTGTTATCTGTTGGATGGCACAGAATGAAAGTGCTGAGACTGGATGTGCAGCTTCTTTAAAATGCCTCGTAGCAGATTACTTCATTATTTCTGTGTATTCAGATGTACAGCTAAGGCACTGCCTGATGCTGAAGGTTTTGCCTGTAGTGAATGTGCTCATTTTCCTGGATTTCCCACAAGCCATACGGTCGTGAAAATGAAAGAAGCCGGTTATCCCATCCAAACTTCTCTGGATGCGAACAGAAGGGCTGGAAGAGTATGCATGCACAAGATAGACCTTAACATTTCAAGATTTTTTTGATGTGCTTACTGCAGGGAGAGTAGGTGCTGGCACACACACGACTAACTCTCTGGTGGGTCTGTGGTTATTCAGCTCCCTACCATCCATCCACTGATACTTTAGCATGCATGGACAAAATAAAGTACTTGTGTCACAAACCCAGGCAACTTTCATGCAGCTCACATGAATCAAGTCACAATATGTGGTGTTAGTGAATTCACAACATGAATGCACAGTATATTCATGCATGTGAATGTATGTGCATGTGTGCATTCGTGTTTAACCATTAGTGCAGGTGTGTGTTTTGTGTGCGGCACCTGAATGTGAGAGAAAACCTCAGATTTTGTTGGATCAAACAGCAGAACAACTCTGGAGTTCCTGGGGTTCAGACTGGCAGCTGAGAGAGGCCCGGACCTACGCACAGGTGTGTGTACTCTGAGGAAAGGGGCTGTGTGTGTGACTGGTGGCGGTGGTGGTGGCGGGGGGGGTTAGCCTTTGGATGGTTGCCAGGTTCACCCGCCAACCCTTTGCCTGGGCCTGGATTCCTCCAGTCAGCAGCAGGGTTTGCATGCAAGGAGGGAATCTGCCTGCTGCAGACAGCAGAGAGAGGATGCATGTTACAAAATAGACTGGATTTATTGCAGAGATGACCACAAGGACATGTATGTGGGTGGCCAGGATTGATTGAATAACCATCAAAGATAGCTGTAACGTTAAGTTGAGGGTTAGGGAATGATAAACCTTTGTGCTGTTGAAGATATGCTTCATTAATCAGGGACGCATTTGGTTTGTATAGAGAAAATCTGACTGACAATAAAAGTGTTGATACTGTACATTCATTCATAGGAACTGATTTATCAGGGCTGTGAAAAGACATGCTAGTTAAAGAGGGACACTGCATCTGCAGGACCTGGAATGTGTGTTTGGCACATTGCCTGAATTCAGGAAAACATCAAATAGCTGCTTCAAGGTGATCAGCCTCTCCATCTTCTCATCACACTAGCTGAGCTGTCGAGGTTCTTCATCATTACGAAATGAAACAAAGGACAAGAAACGCCTAGCAGCCATTTTAAGCCCTGCCCCGACATGTACAGTTCTGCTCCCCGCAACACCTAACTGATCCCTCCTCCGTTTGCTTTTCCAGTTTAAAAAAAGTAGTACAAAGTTACATATGCATACACCGAGGGGTATTGTAAGGCAATACCAAGCTGGGTTTTCCCCTTTTCATAAGTGCTACAGTGGAACATTCAAAAAAATCCAGACAACACACCCTTGGCAAAAAAAATCAGTTTAAAAAGGGCAGCTGAAAGGTGCATTGTGTAAGGTATTCTTCAGGGAGTTCAGTCTAATAATCGTGGGGTTGGGTGGGTTTATTTTCTAAATAAGACATCAAGGAGCCGTGTATTAATCACAGACCCATGTAACACTGTCACACTTCCCCCCAGTGGAAAAACATCACTGTGGTCAGAAAGAATTTTATCCCACCACGTCCGGCTCTCATGTCTCAGGACCCCCGGTTCACCCATGTACACATGCATGCATGAACACATAAACACATGCTTATACATTTAGTGCATTCTCAGAGAGCAGCAGAGTACAGTAGACACAGGTAGCGCTGTTCTGAGAGGGTTGAGGACTCAAGTGTTACCTAATGGCTGGATATGTGCATGTGCTGTGAAAGGAGCTTTGTGAGGATCCTCTCCAGCCCTTATAGTGCTTTGGTACTTAACTCGTTATACATGCCATCATCTCTTAGTCAGGGGGGATTTCTAGGTGGTGTACCCAGTGTGGAACTATACTGGTTTCCTATCAGTGCAATGATTCTACAGCGACTCAGAATTTCAACAAATGAATGAAGCAATAACGGATTTTCTTTTGTGTGGTTCCACTCCGCTGCCACCAAAGCATGACGCTGAATCACGCTGAACTGATGCCTCTTGACTTTGTTTATTGTTAAGCCATGACGTTTCCTCAGTGCTGCAGCCAGACATCTCAGCTCGGCCAGGGCCTGACTTGCCACAGGCTCCACTGCTGGACAAGAGGCCTGCAATTATAGCTCACTTCAAAGATGCCACTCAGTCAAAGACGGCATTCATGCATTTATTTTGGCAAACCCCCCACTCACTCCCCCTTTCTTGCCTCCTCACCTTTCCACCTCCCGCCCCCTTGCCCTTCTTCCTCCTTTCCCACCAACCCTCAAGCTTGTTTAGATGAGCGATTAAGGAGAGAAACAAGTGCAAATGGAGTTTGGTTTGGCACAGACCACTATTGACACACAGTTTACTGAAATATCTCCCTGCATAGTTTTCCCCTCACCTAAATTTGGACAAGGTGGATGTCGGCAAAGATGAGGGGAGGAGTGGGTCTCATGTGCTCAAACAGGGAGGCTTTAGTCCTGGATGCAGAGACTGTCCTTTGCCCCCTTCTTACCCCACCTCCTCTAGCTGATCCAGAAATAAAACCCAAAGAGAGGGGGCAGGAGGACATGTTTCACCTTAGGACATCTGCTCTACGCAAGCTATTAGATGTTCAATTAACATGGTAAACTGATAGTTTGCCATGTCAACAGAGCACTGTATCACCAAGCATCACGTTCTGCCCCCCCCCGTATCCAAACCCCCCCTTTAAACCACAAAGTAGGCCAACTTAAACTGTCAATGACAAATTTAGAGAAGTCTTTATTCACTGACCATTTCATTTTCTGCCAAGGTTTATTTGATCATGAGAATGCTGTGTATGTAAGGGACTAATAATACTACTTCCTAAAACTTGTTATTGCATGCAGGCTTTAAAGCGGCCTGGCCAGAGATTTGAATTGACAGGAACAGCTGGTATATTCTCTCCATATATTTCACTTTATTAGAAGGGCATCATCTAGCATATAAGTGATCATATTTCACAAAATTCCAGTTGTCCACCATCTGCTGGGTGAGACCTAGTCTTGTAAACTGGAATCCTGATCCAGTCTGAGACCTAGGTTGGCCGTGGTTGGCCCTGTGACTTCATCACAGTGACAGTTTCAAGGCCCAGGAGCCTTGGGTGTGAGGTGCATGTGTTGTGTGCATGTTTGCATGTGCGAAAGCATGTGTTAATTTGTTCATCTGTCTTTGGGTTTGGGTTTGTGTATGAGTATTGTAGGGCACTGAGTGGTATGTGCAGGAGTGTCTGTAAATGTTTGTTGTTAAAGCAAACCAGACACCTCAGCCCCACTGGGCCAGAGCTCCACCATCACACCCCCTGGAATTTGAAACCCAATGCTGGAAGTTGGGTAGCCAGAGTGATTAGGGGGACCCACCACGCTGGCGGTGTTACATTTTGGCTCAGGTGTCCCATTCGTCACACCACAGACCGGCCCCAGCCCAGACCGACACCCCGGTCACAGCACTGTCTCTGGGGTGGAGTCAGGCATCCTGGGGACCTCTCTGTAGGAGCCTCTATGGGTCCCATGGGTCCAACTTATCCATCCATCTCCTCTAACTCGTTAAAAAGCACAGACCTGCGGTACTAAATCATCAGGCTGTCACACACATCATACACACCTGGTGGAACCCGTATCCCTGTAGAACAATAAATGTCACATACTGGATATTGTGTGGACACTGAGAAGTGGAGTGAACATTTTAGGCTGGAGAACAGAGAGAGAGATCAAATCAGATATACCACACCATATGCCAAATACACACACACACACACTCCATCTTGGTCTGACAGCAGAAGTAGTTACGGGTCAAAACCACAGTGAGTAGGTCCACATAAAGGCAGCTTTGTTAAGACGTACTGTGCTTCAAATACCATCCAGCTTGGCCAAAAGACCAGGAGAGAGAAGGCACGACAAGGAAGGAGAGGGAGAGGACTGAGGTATGATCACAGCTGTTAACTGTATAGGTGGGACCTTGCTGCTGCTTACCTGAGAGGTAAGTTTATAACTGGTATATATGTATTCAAAGAGCTGTGCACTTGCATTTACACATTCTGTGGACACACTCACACAGCCAAACAGTCCCTCTGGGCCTTCGGTGCTTGGCAAGCCCCCTCATTCTCATCAAAGTGTGATCATGAAGTTCCCTTTCATTTCTGTCCCTTTGCCAATGCCATATCTGACAACTTGCAGAAAGGTGCAGATCATAACTCACACACAAATACAATCACTCACAGCCTTGTCATTGTCTTCTCCCCACAGTTTGGCTGGCATCCACGCAGGGCTCAAGATGAAAAAGCTCTACAATTTACAGTTTTCTGTCCTTGACTCCACACTGTTTATATAACGCACAATAATGTATTGTCACAACAGGACTTTCACTCCTATTGTCTTCAGAAACTTTAGAATTGGGGGGGGGAATCACTGACTGTTTAGACAAACACATACTGTATAAAGCCCTGGTTCTTGGCAATTATAAACTGTACATTATTAATAGTTACACTCTTTATTTAGTGTAATAAATCAATGCCAAAATAAAACATCAAATATTCTAATGATGTAATATCAATAGATAGCTGCTATAACTCCAAATAGCTGATAACCATGGACAGATTATGAGACAGGCCCCTGGACACAGACATGTAAAAGGTCCCCCACACCACCTCTTTGTATATGTTTTTTGTCTCTTTGTGGTTGTTTGATTGACTTTCCAACAAGAAATGTTAATAGTCACTTCATACAGAGGTTCTGCTCCAGGGACCCCAGGGCCTATACCCAGTAGGCCCGTTTAGTAATTAATCCATAATACTAACAAGCCAACTACCTATCACCTTCTGACAGGTAGGGGGTGGCCAATCAGATTCCAGGGGGCGCCTGTGACACCCCTCACCACCCTTCTGGCCCCACCGGTGATTGCCTTAAGAAGTGCAAGGGGAAAAATATTGATTGCTTTTTTTGATTTTGGAACAACATTGCTTGGTGACCAGAGGTTATCACCAGTGACTGACACCACTCATTTATTGATAAATGCCTTAACATAGCAAGACATTCATTCCCTAAATGTAGACAATGAGTTTGTCTGTCTATACTGCTAGTAAAAGTTTCATTTAGGAAAATGGCCAGGAAAGTAGGTCTTTAAGAGAACAAGTCAAGACCAGAGAGTCACTGTAACACACAAGGAAAAAGGAAAAAATATGAAAGAAATGCTACTGACAAGAGAGATCCCTTTTACCAAAAATAAGAGAAACAACAATAATAATAATAACAATAAACTTTTCTATGAAACCCTTCTGGGTCAAGAAGTAAACAAATGACCTCCACTGCAGGTGACCTTTACCCCCCTCACACCCTCCCGTCACAGTCGTGCCTTGAGACGGCATTGTTAATGCCTGTCTCTGCTGGTATGCAATGAGCGTGAGCAGAATAGAGAAGATCCTGCCAGCACAGCATTAAAAAAAAAACCTGGCCCCTGTGTGCATTAGGCCCTGCAAACACCTAGGTGGTCCTGGAAAAGATGGGAAGAGAGAGAGAGACAGAGAGTCACAGGAGTACATGGGAGGACAGAAGTTATGTGGGAGGGAGACTGTCAGGTTGTCTGTGTCAACAGTAAGGAAATAATTGGCCTCTGAAGCCTGTGGGCCTCACTGCGGCGGCCCGGGGGGCCTGCTGGGGTTGGGTGGGGCATGGCCCTGGCATTACACACAATTAGGCCAACAAGGGGGTCAAATGGGGAGGCAAGGGAGGTCCCAGCCCTGTCATTCATGAGAGGGATGTCTTTGTGCCCCAGGCTAAGCCAAGGCAAGGACCGGGTCAAAGAGAAAGGCCCTGAACTAGGCCTCTGTCTGGAGATGAAAGCTTCATGTGAGTGTCCTGCTGATCTGAGACCAGGCTGAGGATGCAAATTACAGGGGAGGAGTTGAACATGGGTAGGTTAATGAGGGACTGAAGATGTTAACAGGGTTGTGTAAATAGGTGTTTTTGGGCCAGTGGACAGAAAAACTGGAATTGGAAATTCAAGAAGCTTCTTGTTTCTTATCCTCATCTGCTTATTCTTCTAAACCTTCCTTTTTTCTTGTTCTCCCTCTATACATGTGGAACCCACCTAATCCTACACAACAGGTTTTCGTGTCTGTGGTCAGTCTCTGGAAAGTATCATAAGCCAGACTGCTGGGTGGCAGCCCACTAGCCCCTCTCTGACTTGACTCCCTCCTTGACCTCTCCCTAATGTGATAAACATTCCCAATCAATGGAGGAAACAGGGTGGAAGTGGCTGGGGCCGTGAACATGACCTCCTGGTTGGCTTCAAACGGCCAGTGATTCTCTGTTTACACCTAATCCTCACCTTGTTCTTCTGATCGGGTAAGCTCAGCCAGAGATGGAGGGAGGTCAACTAGTTCAAACCTGACAACGCTGCAGAAATGTATCCATCTCATTAAATCTTTCTCTGAAAACTGTCAAAAACATCTGCCAGCTGGATGAGATAAATTTGCTTCTTATCAATGCAAATCAACTTATTTCTGAATTCTTTGGTAAATCAGATGTCTTTATATTTATTGCCAGGGAACATTCACATCTGTACATATAAATATATAAAGCCATAAATACCTGTACAAACATCTAAGCACACTGACATCTAAGCATATTTATTCAACTGTGTAGTATATTGTTGTCTTGTCTTTTCCCTAACCAGCAATCCAGAAACAAAGAATATTCAGTTTAATATTGAATAAGACAAATAAAAGCATCAAATCTTCACAAGTGAGGAAATTGAACTGGGTAATGTTTGCCATTTTTGCTTGAAAAATGAGCTGTATTATCCTTTACAATGTCCATTTTCACATCCTGCTACGCATGTCTCATGTCCCATATTGCTCCATATTTCTCCATATATGAGAAAAAATTGTGTGATGATTCATTTTGTTGCTAAATTATGACAGCGATTAATGTATAATGAGGAAATCAAGCAACTGAGGTAAATTGTTTCTTGTACAGACTGATTGTCAGTTTCTGCACAAGCACACGTACACACACAGAGCACTATTTATTTGATCGCCCCTGCAGATGAAATTTTACAACTTTGTACATATCTGCAAACAGTATATATCCAGCATCTCACATTCTCTCCCCAGAGAGCAGAAGGTTGGAGGGCACTCTCACGTTCCACGTGAATGATTTCATGTAACGAGAGAAGGAGAGAGTAAATGATCTGCACTCACAGCCGGGGTCCATATTACATGTTCTGCTGTTCTTGTTGACTCTTTTCTACAAGAGGAAGCACTTCAACAATCTAACGTCACAACAAACAATAAAGCACAACCTGTCTGCTTCCTTCACCATACCCTCTTCCCTCACTGAGCCACTTGGCTGTGCATAACAATATCTTTGAAAAGCCATTTGTGAGTTTAACAGCCTGTTTTGGCCTAAGGAATTGGTCCCCCATGAAACTCTATCTGTGACAGTTCATGCTGCATTATTTTACCTCTACAGTACCCCCACCCACTACACTCCATCTAACCCTCTCCCAGTAACACCATGCTCTCATCTAGCTGATGGACACACATACAGTAATGCCGCATGCACCCCCGCAGGAATTCACGGCTGGGTGTAACAAAATATATGTCAGAGCTCTCCTTTTACTGAGGCCTTTCGCTGCTTCCTCTTACAGTTTAGGACATGATCAAACAGGACGGGACAGGAACATGGGATAGCTTTTAGGTGTATGCGACTTGGGGGCAGTCAAAGTGTGTGTCTCTGGGGATGAGAAGGGGATGGGGGATTGTATCTGTATGTCTGATCCCCCCCCTTGCCCCTGGGGAGCAGGCAGGGCTGCTGCTGAGACCGAGTAGGGCTCAAGTTTTGTCAACGGGCATCAATCTCTCTTGTCTGTCAGCCCTATAACTCTCAACCCCTGACCCTGCCCCACCTTCTCATGGCCTGGGTTACAAAGCTTGGGGATTGGTTGTCAGAGAGGTCCAGCTGAGAAACAGTGGAGACAGTAATCTGGCCTGTGATGCCGCTGTGTCTCAGGAGGATGCAGCTCCTGTTGCTCTAGCCTGAACTTAACAAATCCAAATTTATGTTGGGACTTTTCTGATCTCCTCTCTTCTCTGATGCTGTCCCTTATCTCTTTTTTGTATATTTTTTCTTTTACCCCATTACTGATAATAACATATCCTCTTCTACTATCTGCTATCTCTTGGTCATATCAGTCCATTTCCCCTCCCTCTCTCTTCAAGGTACAAAGTGTCTTCATCCATCTCTCTTCTAGCGACGGTACAGTCTGTCAGTGAGTTACCTCTGGAGTGAAGGATGGTGGTGTCATTGAACAAAGAGGCTCACTTGTTCTCTACACATGCACAAGAGCTCGGAGTCTGGGATCTTGGAGTCTGGACTCTGATGTGTGTGTGTGTGGGATAAAGCTATGGTGGGAGCACTGAGAGAAACTGTAGAGAGAACATGACAAACCACTTGTGGCATGGTTGTCTCATTGCATCTCCCTGAACTATTAATTCTTGCATGACCCTTCTTGGCTGCTATCCTCTCTCAAAGCCTCTCTGTCAGTGAACAGCCGAGGTCAACAATTCACGGAGCGCCCCCCTGCACTGCTGCATCCATCTTTTTCTTTCCGTCAGTACTTTTTTGGGGTGTTAGCCAAGAGACAGTGAATTTTTTGTGGGGGTCTGGGGGTGGGGTACGAGGGCAAACAGAAGGCAGGCAGGGGTTATTGGGGTGAAGGGTGGGGGTGTTGAGGTAGTCCAGCTGTAGTGTTCCTCAAGCTACTCCCCTTTATCTTTGTCACTCCCTGCCTCCCCTCTCACCATCTCCCTCCATCACTCACTGTCCCTTGTCCATCAGCGTCCTGCAGGTTCCTGATTAAAGAGAATATCTCATTAATACCCCTTCCATCTAGCAACCCCCTCTCATACTCTCTTCCCCTCTTACTCCATCTTCTTCTGTCCTCTCTTTCATATCTCCTCCCCTCCCGTGTGAGGCTGCCTGGCTCACTTCCATCAGCTTGTCTTTGGAATCTGCGAGCTGAGCCCCGGTATGCGCCCGGCATGCTCAAACTAAATGCTTTTCCATTCTTCTTTATTTCTTTTCTCTCTTTATCCCCCCTCGGATTTGAGATCTCTTGCCTTGAACATTGCTTTCCCACGAAACAGGTGGCAAGCTACAATAGTCATGTGGGTCATGCCTGGATTGAGTGTTTAGTTCACTGACTGAAAGAAAAAAGGAAAAAAACAACAACTTTATTTTCTCTTTGCTTTTATCTGAAGCTCTTCTGTTCTTCAGTAAAATTTCAACCAAAATCCGCAGTCAGCTCTTGTTTGCCATTAAGATCAGGACAATACACCTGGTTAACCCAACCCTTTGTCCCTGCTTCCCAAGGATCAGTGAGATGCAGCTGACATCGGCACTTAACGAAAGACTTTAATCAAAGGCAGGGTGAACCTGTATGATGGTGCTTTTCACTCACAAACAGGTCTCTGAAGCAGGAGGCCCTACCCTTATGCAGGGACCCTCAATCATCATCAAATCATCACTGCCGGCTTTGATGCTCCAGTCAGCTGATGGCCCATTGTCACTGCTCCCTTTTCACCAGCACCTGGGCAGGCTGGCACAGTTAAACAAATCCGTGACCCTATTCAGAGAATTGGATTGACTTGGAGACTGGGGGTGAGTTGAGAGACTGTGTTTAAGAGAGCAGTAAAGTGAACAGAGATGCCCTCTCTCTCAAAAAGATGGGGGCGAGTGCAGAGTGTGAGAGAGTTTACAAAGCCAAATCCTAAAACCATTATCAGATTGCAATGGGGGAGGCCAATTTTGCAATACTGTCTGAATGTGCAATCATACAGATCACAAGGACAAACTGGATAACATTTTCATTTGAACCTTTTACTAAATCTCATCTAAATCACATACTAACCTCTATCATCATGTTTTTAATCCCTTTTCCAATAACAATGCAACAAGGTTGGACCCATTTGCAGAGACCTACTTACAGTCAGTTGTAACATGAACAGATAAAGATGGGACCTGACTATACTGTAGTGGTTGTGGAGCACTTCACAGCTGAGCAGGGTAGCTGTGGGCAGCAGCGGGCAAGACACCCTGGCACCATCACCTTGAGAGCAGCCAAGCCAGGTCTTGTCAGCTGTGTGAATGTGGCCTCAGACGCCAGCCAGCGTGTCCCCTGGGTGCCTCCTCACCTCTGTTGCCATGAGTGGGTGTGTGGGGGACAGAGACCTCCTTCATCACCTCAATGTGGGGATGGGACCAGTGCCCAGAGTGGCCATGCCCAGCCAAGTCCATCCCCAGCTGAGCCACAGCACTGGGCAGAGCAGCCAGGGTGCTCTGGACCCACTGGCTACAGTCAAACTGACAGAATATGATTCTCCTTGAGTTAAACCAACATGGGTAAACACACAGAGATCTGTGAAAAGGTGTGTGCTGCTTGACAAAACACACACACAAGTGCCCGTGCATGTCCAAGCATACACATCATATACCAGCATCCTTAAATTTGTTTTGGCCTGGAAAATAGCTGTTTGGAAATGATAACAACAATAATGGAGGCTTTGCTGTTTGCCCTCATGTTGGTCTTTCTGAAAATAGGGTATGAGTGTGAGAGGCGGAGAGGAGCGGAGACAAGGCTGGTGGTTCAGCTTGGTGTCTTTGATGCACCGTTGTTCCGCTGGGCGCCCTCTCCTCTCTGTGTAGCCCCGCGGTTTGGCCTGGGCTCCACGACCCTCTTCACAGCCCTCTGGTCCAACTCTACCACCGCAGGCTCACTTCTTTAGCACGTGTCAATATTAGTTTAGGATTATTTCTAGAGGTCCAGAAGGCTAAAATCCTTTTAGAGATTACAGAGCTGACACAAAATAATGAGGAAGAATCTGAGGAACTGTGGAACAACCATTAATGAATATTTATTATTTGCATAACACACACAGATGATTTAACTCAGGCATACTGTGGGCAGCTAAATTTGGGTGAAGCCACATGGTGTCCTGGGTAACCTCAGCCCAGAATAGCCTGAGATGAAGACAGGAGTCACAGTGGTCTCTTAGGCTCCTTTGCTTACAGATGAGGAAGGGAGGGATGAAAACAGAGTGAATAGAAGTAAGTCCTTCCACCCAGGGATGATCCTTGATAAAATGCTTCAGACCTGGGTCAGCAGTAACAGCCAACTGGCATTTGGCATGTCTTTTCTGGAGAGAATGAACTGGGAAACCTGGGAGCTGACTGGGTGGTCAGGTCACTCACACGTGCGTCAAAGCCAAAATTTTACTCATTCTCTTTATGCTATTTAATAGCAGACAACAGATGTAAAGGGGGGATGTAAAAAATATGCTGTGTTTAAAAGGATGAGCTGTATTTCCATGATCTCTGAATGATTCCCAGGTGGGATGTCCTCCTGGCAGGCCACAGACTTGTGCAAGAGTTTCTGATTGCTTTGAAGCAGTCAGCGATTAGTCACGCAGTTCTTAAATATGGTTGATGCATTACAGCCATGTCGTCTTCGGGGATCTGAACAATATCTTTTTTTTACTTGACTAGATGAGGCTATTCACCCCTTCCTCGGCCCGACTGGATTGAATTAGATTAGACTGGGGCCTACCAAAGTAATTAAGGTTGAAATAAGTCCCTTTAGCCAAATAACTACTTCAGCTCAAAGATATGTGATCCCTTTAGAGTGTTATAGTGTAGTTTCTAAAGAAGTGGTGTTTTACCTGCAGTGAAGGGGATTTCCCCCTTCAGTGTGTGTGTGTGTGTGTGTGTGTGTGTGTGTGTGTGTGTGTGCCAGCAATGACCATAAACTAAGAGTGCTACCTCTCCACTTAACCTTGTTTAAGCTTAAGTGTATGTGCAAGCTCCATTTTACTTTAGCAAAAATTACTTTTAGCTATTTCAACCATTTATCCATTACTGTTTAGGCTTTTTCACCATTCATCCATTACTTTAAGCTATCTATTTTAACCAGTTATCTACTGCTTTTAGCCAAGCATTTCAACCATTTATCCATTCATTTTAGCTATCTATTTTAATTATTTATCTATTTCTTTTAGCTAACTTTCAGCTGTTTATCCAATAATCATTTTAGTTGGCTCTTAACTGTTTATCCATTAATTTGACCTATCTTTTTAACCATTAGTTTTAGCTAACCCCTTCAACTGTTTATCTGTTAATTTTTTCTAGTTTAACTGTTTTCTGCTTGCTTGCTAACTACTTACTCACTCTTACACACACATTTCACATAGTCTTCAGCTGATACTGATGACTCAATGTGTGGACATATTTTTGGACATATTTTTTAATCTAATGATCAATTTATTTCAATTTTTTTAATTAGCTTCTTAATCTTATCATACCCCAAGGGGTACAAGTAGCCCTGGTTGGGAATCACTATTGTAGAGGACATACTCATACCCATTACGCACACAATCACATGTACACACATACATATAGCTGCAACTGGCCAGAATTTAGCACAGCAGAAGAGAGGCAGCTGTCATTTTTCACACACATATTATTGGTAAATGTCTGATCCTTTGAAGTCTTGGCTGGGGATATCAAAGAGCTGAAATAGCTTGTGAGGTGCTCTGTTTGTCAAGCTAATAAATGAATGAAGCAATCCAAGTAAGCTTTTCCAGGTAAGGCGTTGCAGGTAAAGAATCTATCACTCCAGGGCTCTGCAAGTTCAAAAGTTAAGTCCCACATGACACCTGAACTGGATGACCTACAGAGCCAGAGCTTTGTCTGGTGATTCAACAGCAAATGTCTTGTTATTGCCATACATTGTAGCCTTTACAAAAGAATGGCATGCACTTGTCTGGACCACAGGGTGTGTAACATGGTGACATGCTGCTCAGAGCACATTCATCTTTGATTAGATTGATAATTTAAGTGATCATCATGTCTGAGTCTGGCAACAGGAGAAGATGGGAGTGAGTCACCTGGAGAACCTGACGGAGTGTGTGTTTCAGTTTTTGTGTGTGTGTGTGTGTGTGTGTATACAGCGTTATTAAAGACCTCTGGTTGCCCCACTCTCCCTTTACTCTCCTCCTTTGCTGTTCAAGAGAAGAGTGGAAAGTCCATAAGTAGAAGTTGGAAACTACAACCACAACCAGCCAATGCACAGGACACTTATTCATAGACTCACACACACACACACACACACACACACACATACACACACTTGGGGTGGGGAACAAGAGCAGCAGCAGTGGCAGTAGCAGTAAATTGGTACAGACATCCGTCAGAAGCCCCATGAGTCACTGACTGGAAAACGTACAGCTCTCCAAAGCCAGAGTAGATATCCATCAAAAGTGATTGCGGCTGGTGCGAGCTCCTGCAAAAACACAGTTAGATATATACACACAATTATGTCCATATACACACAAACACGTGCTTACTTGCACACATAGCAACACATACCAAATACATACCCATGCATGCACCCGCACACACACACAGTAGAGATTTTTGTGGTGTTGATGGTAAGGCAGTGGAGGGATAACGAGTGGTATGTTGTCCGGAGGAGAGACTGCAAGGCTGGGGGAGCCATGCGTAACCACTGCAGAGCCTTTATGAGGCTTTTAATTGCAGCCAACTTTACTTGTGAGGTCACCTGACAATATAAACACTGACTCAAGAGTAAACCTCAAATCAATCTCCTATTCTTTGATATTTTTTGTGAAGGCAAGCTACTAATTGAGTAGCCACCTGAAGAAACTGTGGGTGTGGAGCGTGGGGCAGAGTAACACAAATAGATACAATTGATCCGATAGGTTACTGCCGATGTAATCTACCACACAAAAGAGCCTGAGATCATTCTAACCAATCCTTGCCAAAAAAACAGAGAACAGCCTGATACACACAGGATATTCAAGCCAGACGTGTCCCAGGTAAAGTGTGTGTTTGATATGAGAGTCAGGAGAGCAGGGTTTGGCGTTAGCTTAGGCTTTTCCTGAGTGAGTCCTTCACTTCTGTTCTGTTCAACTTTCCTCATTCCTCTGAACCGCATATCAGATCTCACATATGCCTGCTATGTATTGCACACATGTGCCACACACATTACACCAGCACCCGAATTTTGTGGAACATGAGAGAACATAAGGAGAGGCCCATGTAGAGTTGTTCATCGAAGGATCTAAATAGCTTGGTATGGTAGTGAAGCTGCTGTCCATGTTTTTTGGGAGGTTTTTTTTTCTCTTGCAATAAATCATGCTCATGTCATTCCTGCCACCCAGCCTGCTGTGTGTAAGCTCTGCCCCTCCAGCCATCTTTAATAGCTTTGATATACAAAAGTTCTAAATAACGCTCTAGGTAAAGATATTAATATATTTAAGAGTTTAGTCATGACTATGCATTAACCAATATGCAGAATTTATAGTCAAAATAATATAATTTATTAGAAAACTACAAATGAGACTGAGAAGACACAGACAAACAGCAGACAGAAATGTACTTCAGAGCCAAACTTGCTAATGCAGCTAATTATGAGTGGATTCTAGTGAGTCATCTGTCCCCTTTCTCCGTCTTTGCCCGTTTTTTTACTCTTGTCCCCTGGGCTCCTGCTCGCCTTACAGAGGTCCCATCTGCTGTGATGTGCTGCGTGGTCAGGCAGAGCGGCGCGGCACAGATTCCTGAGACGTCAGACATTCTGGTGTTGGTGGGGCCAGCGGCTGCAGCCTGCGGCTCCCACATGACCTCCTCAAGGTCAGCAGGTCAGATCCTGTGATAATCCTGTCCGCATAGCAGCATGGCATGCATACGTTTGTCCTCTCCTTAAACCAGAGAGGTTAAAGTTGTGTGCGTGTTTGCGCACTTGTGTGTGTTTTCATGTTGAGTTTTTTGCTGTTATGGATGGTTGCTTAGTTTGCCACCTGATGTTTAACAATGGTGTTTTCAAGTTTTGACCAAGAAGATGGAAAACACACTGCATGCTTTATTTGGAAGATGGCTTCCTATCTCATTTACAAGCTTGCGCAGTATGTGAGTGTGTGAGCGTGTACATGTCTGTGCACGCATTAAAACTCACATCTTAGTGGGTATGTGTGTGTGCACATGGATGAGTGTGCAATTTGTCCCAGGGGGGGTCAAAAGGCCCACACCTGCAGGAGATCTGCAGAGAGCATCGCTGTCATCTGGAGAAGCAAGAACAGAGAGAGAGAGGAGATGAAACAGAGAACAGAGGGGTCTCACTCTGCCCCCAGACATTGTTATTTCAAGCTTTTCTCATCATATTGAGGAAGAAGGGAACAATACACAGCACACACACTCACTTGGAGCACTCACTGAGAGCAGCACAGTCAGCTCTTTCAGCAAACAGAAGAAAGAGAAAAATCAAAGAGCAGAGAGTCGAGCAGAAGGAGGGACGGGGTGAAAGATAAAGACAGCAGGGGAGATAAAGTACCTTATCCACAGAGGCTTTACTCTTCACTCCTCCTCTACTACTTTTACACTAGTTTGATGCATAACATGCATCAACACGGCCGAAGCTAGAGGCAGCCTTTCTGTACTCTTTAGCTTTTCATCTGTTTTTTGTCACTCTTACATTTGCCAGCTATGTTTCACAGAGACTGAGAGAAGTGAGATGGGAAAAGGAATGAGAAAACTGACAGGCGATTATAGAAAAAGGAAATCTGTTGCAGAAAAATAAACAGACAGAAGAAATTGTTTTCATTCTGTTCGTTATTCCCAGCCATACTAACTTTGCTCATTTGTTTAGAGTGAAAATGTATCCCTTTTCAAATGTATTAGACTTAAGACATGATATTTTTCCCCTCATGTCTCAATCCCTCCCCTCCTCCCCACACACAGACACACACACACTA
This sequence comes from Maccullochella peelii, assembly GCA_002120245.1. NCBI lineage: Eukaryota > Metazoa > Chordata > Actinopteri > Centrarchiformes > Percichthyidae > Maccullochella > Maccullochella peelii. The sequence goes on along the minus strand of LKNJ01000369.1, from coordinate 10,922 downwards.
CCCCCTTCTCCAGTTGTTGGAGAAGGAATGCCTCTCCTGTAGATCTAATGGCAGTTGGGATGATTGATCAGGTGGCAAAGAGACTAGAGCCATGATAGAGTCTACAGTCTGCGCGAGCATGAGCACATAAGTGTGTGTACCACTGGCATTTGTGTATGTGCCTGCCTGTTTGCGCGTGTAAATTCCTTGTACATACATGTGTGTGTTAGTGTGGCTTTACAGCAATGGAGACACCAGGACACTTGGCACCACACTGACGTGACCCAACACTCGACCCTGCAGGACAGCAGTGACAGTCTGACATGAAAGATGAGGAACATCAGCAGGCAGCGAGAAAACTAAACCCCACTTCAGCTTATTGCTGCACTAGCTTCCTTCAAAACTGTGTCTGCAAAGCTGTTTTTACTCTGAAAAAACAGCCAAACTAAAACAGAGACACAGTACAGCCAGGTAGCATACTCTTGCACACAAATTCATTTTTACAGTCAATGAGGCTTACACTATAGATGTGTTTGTTCTTCACAAAACTGACCTCTTTGAACCTTGACAAAGTTCATATTGGGGAGAGAAGAACAGCTAAAGACAACTTCAGGCACTTGTGTAACAAACTACAAGAAGAAACATATCTGGGTGCATTTCGCTCTTGGGAACTGTCCAATGTTCCCAAGAGGGAAATGCATTTTGATGCTTCTGCTCTTACTGGCTGTATTACACTTCTGCTTCTACACTGGCAAGCCCTTTCTTCTCTGTCTTTCTCCTTTTTTTCTTCTCAGTTTTTTCTCAAAGAAATATTTGTTGGCAGGGTTGAGTTAGAGCTTGAATAAACTTCAAAAGGCATGGGATTTTGGCGTGAAGCCACTGGGCTCATCTAGTGTTGGCATTTAACCCCCTCTACAGGAGAGCAAGATAGCCAGCTTTTCAAGACTTTCATTCAGATGTTATCTGTCCAACAGGCAGCACACTCATGACATACTAGGAAGCTAATGGCCCACATAGTCATTTTTTACATGGAAAATTCCAGTCTTTCGCTGACATCATATGAGATGTGCAGCCCCCTGAGGCTATGTGGTGGTGGCACTGGGGGGTAGGGTAGGGTAGGGTATACTGAATAAATACTTCGATGCATGCCCTGCTGTGTCCACCCGCCCTCCCTCTTTCTCTTTTGTCTACAATTGCTCCATTCAGCCCTGTTATTTCTGATCCCTTGGGCAGTGAAGTTGGGTCAGCTAGCCAATCTAATGGGCCATCAGCTGAAGGGCTGGTAGTTACAGAGCAAGGCTTTATGACTCAGGTGCATCCCACCTACAAACACACCTGACGAGAGCCCATGGCTTTGGCTGGCCTGGGTGGGAGGCAGTAAGTGAAATACTCTATGACAATTGGGGGGTCTCGGTAAAAGAAATATATATATATATATATATATATACACACACACACACACACCAGCCACACAAAATAGAAAAAACAAAATTGTTATCAAAAACGTTCTGCTAAAAAATAAATAGATAAATAATTAAAAACAGGCAGGAGCTCCACGCTTTCAGTAAATGATTTTAACTTGTGTTTCCTGCTCAGACAAACTCAATAAACATGCATTCACACCTCTCCAAAACTGTGCGTAATATAACACACAGCTGTCACAGCATGGATACCTTTATTAATTCACCAGGATTTAACTGTGAAATGGCTAACTTAACTTGTGTGCTTTTCTGACATCGGTGAGCTGTTCTTAAAGATTCACAGTTTGTACAGCGACATCATGAATAGCAGCAAATCTCCAGATTTAAGGACTGTTTAAAAACTTCTTCCGTTGGATAAATAAGGACATAAGACGTAAATTTGGTTTTTCAAATATGGAGAAGAGGAGCAGAACCGCGGAGTCAGAATGTATTCTTGAGCCTATATTAATTGTATAGTTTGCAGAATTACAACCGGCACCGGTAACCATGTCAGCAGCTGCTGGCTACATCATCTGACTGTTCACTCTCATCAGTCACATTTTCTGTGTTGCTTCTTACCTTTCAATATTTGAACATGAAAATACATTTTACAATACAAATAAATAGTAAATAATAGCTTAATAGCTTAGCTTAATTTTGAGATCCCCTCAAAATTAGATTTTTGGAGGGTCCCAGTTGTTAATTAAGGGGTCCGAGACCCCCTGAGACCTCCCGTATTTTGCACACTGGTGGGAGGCCTTTTAAAAGTTTTGCCTTCAGGACATCATGACAGGCCCACAGTCAAAGACCCGTGAAATCGGGATGTCCCCAATTCGACTCCGACTGGTGACCTTTATTGCATGTCATCCCTCTCTTGCTCTCACATGTTTCCTGCCAGACTGTCAGCTATCTTATAGAGGCAAAGATGCTAGAAAAGTCTTGCCTTCAAACCAGGGCCAATGAGAGAAAGAAAAAGACCATGGGGAAATAAGGGGAGCATAGTACAAAATAAGTGTGAAATAACATGGCCAAAGTATTCATAGGGCAAAAATTTTGTTTTGTTGTATTGAAGACCTTTACGATATGCTTGAGAATACAGTTTCCCATCACAATGCATTTGGAAACCTTGAAGGTAGTAAAAAATGATAGGAGTGGTGTGTCTTCCTGCCAAAAGGTTTGGTGAGGTCAGTATTCCTGTGTGGCATGCTCATCTGTCTCATCTGCCTCACATGTTAGCAAATATCCATCACGTTTTAAAGATAGCAGGGCCTGGGGTGAGCAGGCAGTCAGGCAGGCAGGTACATGGAGGCAGCTCACCCACACAATAACAGGCAGGGAGGTCTGCCCAGTGCAGGCAAATACAGCAAATATTGATACTGACCTGTGGGCGTTCTGGTGTGTTTTCAGGACATTGAGTGGTAAGATTTGGGACAGGGAGGGTGAGGGATTTCTGCATGGGTGCAACTATTGAGGAGTCTGAAATGCTTGCCAACACCTCACTCTGACCCTCCATCCTTTAACAGTGCCATACCTTCCTTTGACTGGCGCTGTCATGTTTAGTTTTCCAGTCAGCTCCCCATGCACCTCCTGACTTCCCCAGACTCCCTCCAGTAAAGGGAAGCGTGGAAACTGAATCAATCAGCTGCTCTTCCTCGAGGTTTCCTTCTGTTTGTGGAGGAACCAGGAGGAGGATCCCAGTGAAGCCAGTCAGGCCTCCACTAACACTGCTGCTGTTTAGTCAAAAAGTCAGAGAGGAGCTCCCACAGTCAGATATAGCTTTTATATGTTTACACAGGTTAGATAAAAATCATTTGGCAGTCACCGAAGGCTGTATGTAGCTACAGAGTATAGAATGATGTGTGGAGTCTAGTCTACTGTAAGATCAAAGTGTATAATTATATTCAGGGGTAGACAAAATAACAAAAACACCTTACAATGAACTTAAGTTTTCTGTTTGATTATTTTCTTGATTAAATTACTAATGGTTTGGTCTATAAAATGCAATTTACCATAGCCCAAAGTGACATCTTCCAAAGTTTTGTCCAATCTACACTCCAAAACACAAAAAATATTCTTTAGAAAACCAGCAAATACTCATATTTGTGAAGCTAGAACCAGAAATCTGGCATTTCTGTTTAATAAAATTACATGTAATAAACAATTAATTGCATATCAAAATGGTTTCAGATTAATTTTCTGTCGATTGACTAATCGATTAAATGACTAATGATTTCAGCTCTACTTTTCAGGCAATCTTTCCACTGCACTTACCTACTAAAAAAGTGGATAATTTTTTGCTACCACACAACAAAGATGTGTGCTTGAGATCAATAAGCCTATGTGCATGAAAGTGTATGAAAGGCTATTATATGGCAGGAGAAATAAGCTCAATGTTTTTCTCTCTGTGAGTCAACTTCCTTCACAGACGCTGTAATGGGAGCAACACACTTCCTCACACACACATGCAGATACACACAAACACAAACTCACGAATCACACATTCAGTCCTTGTCTCAGTTACACCTCAACACAGAATCACATGCATCAAAGCAGGGACATCATTTTATGACTGGTTATCTTGCGCCATCTGTAGGTCATACAGGATCAGTTCCTGAATATTCTAAGAAATCTATTCATCCTGACACTAAAGGCTTCTCGGGTCCGTCACTTTCTGTCTGTCTCTCTAATCAAAGAATGTCCATTTCTTTACAACTCTCTGTTGAGATAACAGCCACATTAGGATGGTGTGTAATTACCATATTATGCATGCACACACCCACACAAAGTAATTTTTGCACACACAATAACAAACTTTACACAATTAATCCTATCACCTCTGCACCAGTGTGAAGTAGCACTGAAGATGTTGCCTGTGAATGGGTGCAAATGTCTCTGTCTGTCTTTCCATTTCCGTGTCAATATAGCGTGCTAAAGAGAGAGACAGCATTCACGCTGGGTCTTCCTGGCCTTTGCACCACTCCCACCTTCAATAGTTAGTAGCGTCACAGATTATTTTTTCCTAAAACATTTACCGGGCAGATTGGAAAGTTTTAAATAAACCCAAATGAATACAAACACAGTCTTGCCTATAAAACAAGGATTTCTCTGAGAACGCAGAAGCCAACACTTTGTCTTTTGTGTGCTCCATTTAGCAGTAAAGTTCCATATGCCTACTTTTATGTTTTCCCACTCTGAATAATTCTAGATTTGTTTTCTGTGTTAACGACAGGAGGGAGGGAATGACAAGAGAGAGGTAGGAGAAAAGGTCAGGGTATGAATGGGCTCCTTAAATACTTTGCTTAGCTACGCTGCTAATATTAAAACTTGTTCTCTTGCCCTAAAAGTATGTTTTGACTTTGGTCGATTTACCTCTTTTAATAACCTTCAATAATGTGTCACATTCAGGCTGTTCACAAGGAAAATCAGGATCTCTCTCTCTCTCTCTCTCTCTCTCATCTCTCCTTACCTCTCTCTCTCCATCTTGCCATTCCTTCCCTCCATCCATGTGCCAAAGTAGAAGCTTAATAAAACCATCACTCATGAGGACTCACTGAGGAGGCCAGCAGCTTAAGAGATCCAGGGAAGCTTTTCACTGTGAGAAGGAGGGCCTGGTTGATGAGCTGCATGGTGGGGACCATACACCTCAGTCCTCAGAGATGGCCTTACGCAAAACTTATTGTGTCATTATTAGAGCTGAAACAATTAGAGGATTTATTGATTAGGTAATTGATAGAATATTAATAACAATACTGATCATTAATCATTCCAGTAATTTTTAGCCATGCTAGCGGTTTGGTTCTAGGGATGGCAACAACTAGGCCTATTAGATGGATTGTCAAGAAATTTTGTGCAGATATTTAAGGTGCTCAGAGGATGAATTCCAATGACCTTGGTGATCCCCTGAAATTTGCTCTAGTGCCACCATGAGGTTCATTTTTGTGATTTTGAGTAAAAGCTCTCATTAACTATCAGATGGATTTCCCCTCACCTCATGATTTGTAAACACATTTAGCTAAGCTAAAGCAAAAACTAACTCAGAATGATATACTATATGAGCTTTTGGTTAATTAAGCTGACTGAGGAGATGGGACGTTTGTATTCATTAGACAGAGAGGTCCAGGAAACTTTCTATGGACACTGTGAGGAGTAGCTAGATGTCTCCTGCCTGCTAAGCTTGTTTCCACCTGCCAGAGCACCGTTTGGACTGTTGCAGTGTCCAACCTGAAGTCCGCCCACAGGTTTTTCAAAGACATTCCTCTCTCCACTCTACCCCAGTGCACCTGTTTCTTGCTCCCTGCTCCCCAAAAACCCAAAGCCAAAGAGAAAAAGGGTTTTCTATCCTGTCCCCAAGGAGTGGAGGTAAGACGACAATAGTGGCTGAGGGGTGGAGAGGTCTGGCGCGATTAGGCCCAGCTATAGTGCGGTTGTAGATCACTGATGTCAGGGTGAGTGTTGAGCCACCAGAAGACAGGAAGAGAAGGATGGGATGCTATGTTCTCTCTCTCTTTCTACCTTTATAAAAATCTAAGCCAAATGCTCTTCTGTGAGCCTCCATTGGAAGTTAATCATGCTGCAAGTGTAAGTACAAATAATAAAGGAGTATAAACACCAGATAAATCACAACCATGTAATGCAATGTGGGATGAGAGCTGAGGTCTTGCCAAACACAGAGTGTCTGAACCTTGTTATGGAAATAATCCAGCGCTTATCCACTCCATTAATTTCCTCAACAGTGGAGTAATTTTGTACAGTACAAACTTGACAGCTGATAACAATATCTCAATGCAGCAGGCGTGAGAAAACATTAAAAACGTACCCTGGGATGGTCATAATTGTGTGGTGTGGCAGTACTAAGCCACATGTGTAGCCATGCTGGTGGGGTGAGAGAGGAGATCACAGGCGACAGAGGAGGATATGGAAGTTGTCTCACCACGCCTGGCGGCAGATGAGCCCGCCGCCTGAGCTCTCATGCTAGGGAGACATGGCCGCAGACTGCATCCAAGCCACACAGAGACACATGGCGCAGCAGCAAAAACTTCATAGTTCCTCAGAGGACTGTCATCACCTTTTGTGTAACATAGCATCGATAAATGTTAAACCAACAGCAACACAGGAGCAGTGTTGATGTAGGTGTTTTGATTTTGGTTACACACTGCAAGGCTCCTTTTCAGAGACAGAGTATTCCTGCAACTTAAATATCAGAAAAGATCAAATATGACACACAACATATGGAAAAGAGAGGAAACTGTCTTTATTCATGAGGATGTAGAGGCAACCAGTTGTGGTGGGATGTCGGTTAGAGAAGGAAAGAAGGACTGATGAGGGAAGGAGGGAGGGAATGGAAGAAGAGCTGGAGGGAAAGGGGACGTTGTTAACTTTCCTAGAATCCCACAGAGTTGTGAGACAGCCTCGGCTCCATCAACATTTGTAAATGTGTGTGCGGATGTGTGCATGCCCTTGGCTGTGTGTTCAGTACTAGCTTTTCCACTCAGTGAAACACAGGCTGTCAACAGAGCAGCACTCAGCTTATACAATCATGCCCAGTCAGATTTATTGGAGTGAAGAGGTGTTGATTCCATATAGAAATGTAAAAGGGGGGGCTAGGATGGATCTATCCGACTGCATGTTACATTTTATGTATAAAGTGCTATATAAAATGCAGTCCATATATCACACCTAAGTGTACTTTATTATTTACTGTGGGCAGGACTTGACTTCATGTTCCTAGCATTCTGTAACAGGGATTGAAGTGGTAAAGACATTGTGCCTGTTGTGTAAGACAGGTCTGTGAGGTGAAAAGGTTGCTATCAAAAATACTCTTGTTATGAAATGGCACAATGTAATTTAAACCCTACCACTGGTCATTGGGGTTTAAAGGGATTTTATTAGCCCAACGATGATTCTCTATATTGTCTCGACCCATATTGGAGCATGTGATCCTAAATTAAAGTATTTTATAGTTTAAACTTGACTTTCGTGTCATCTTTGTCGTGTTTTGGCCTACACGTTTTAAACCATGAACTTAGCTCTACATTTAATATGTGTGATAGTGTAGTTGCCATAAGCCATGCCTGGTTTTCATGAGAGGAAAAGTACACACATCAGTGAGTTTTATCTCTCCCATGAAGAATGGGGCTGATTTTAGATGCACTGCCTTTGGTCTGGTTGCTAAGGAGCAGTTTGTCGAACACCATAAAAATACAGCAGCGTTACTAGGTCTGGATCTCAGGACAAGGAAGGGGAGTAGGGAGGTGGGGTGGCAGGCAGGATGTGGTGTTTTTGCTCAGTAGGGGAGGTGGTTCCCCCCGTGCTGTCATCTGTGAATGGAGCTGAATGGAGAAACTGCAGGGACTCTGTAGAGTGGCACCGCAGCTCCCTGTTCAGTCAGAGGCTGCCATCCATCACACAACATCCCTGCCTTTTATGGTCTGAAACAGAGGGTGGGTGAGAAAGAGAGATAGAGAGAAAGAAAGAAGGAAAGAAGAAGACCAATGAAGATTCAGAAGATTCATCTTTCCTCTGTTTTTCCTCTTTCACAAATGTATCCTGAGCGTGAGACTGGTTGTGTTTGGTTACCAGGTAACAATCCTTGTTACTCTAAAAGGAGGAAATGTACCTCCCCAATAATCAAGATCTCAGTTGGAGCCTCCTAAATCAAACTGATCCCCTCACTTTGTGGAAGCATCATTCCATACATGCCTCACTCACACACTGGCATCCTCTACAGGGTTTCTTTAGAAGGGATCCCAGGTCATCTGAGATGGTGCCAGTCCACTTGGCTTGTTTGGATTTATACACACTAAGTTAATCTAGCCGCTTTACATTGGACAGAGGCATGTCTTCTCTCCAATTACCATGCACAACATCACTACCACCACAGCTTTTCTTGGCCAGAGGCTGTGTTTACCCACTGCTAGAATACTGACAAACTCCATACGCCTGTACACATGCACACGCACAAAGATCGTTAGAGAGTGGCCTAGGGTTTCATGGAAGAAGAGAGTGATGACAAAGCAGAAGAATGTGAAAGAAAAGAAGGGAGAGAGAGACAATTACATATTGTCTTTTTTTTCTAATGAAAATATTCAGTACGCAGTTACTTATATGACAATTCGATTCCGAGCGGGATGTTGTTGCACATCATCCCTCTTATCTCTTTCCATGTTTCCTGTCTCCCCGCTGTCACTATAATATAGGCTAAGGCTAAGTGTCTACAGCCATGCTAGTGACACAGCTAAATGCTAACAAGCTCCAATGGCAATGCTTACATGCTGATGTTAAGTTGGTATAATGTTTACCATGTTCACAATCATAGTTTAGCTTGTTAGCATGCTAACATTTGCTAATTTGAATATTAGGTCAAAAACCAAAACCAAGGTATCGGCAAATTTAAATGTAGACCTGATGATGGCGCTAGAGGTAAAGTCAGGGGATGACAAAAGTTATTACACTTCATCATGAGGGTTACATGAATGTGTGTACCGAATGTCATGGCAATCTATCCAATAGTTATTCAGGGTAGCTTTCTGTCATACAGAAATAAGAGAGCTACCCTGATAACCTTGGCCACAATGTTATTCTCTGTACCCAAAACAATTAACACAACAATATGAGATAAAGGTCTACTTAAGGAATAGTTTGACATGTTGGGAAATATGCGTATTCGCATTCTGGTGGAGAGTTAGATGAGAAGATTGATACAACTCTCATATCTTAAGGCTACAACCAGCAGCCAGTTAGCTTAGTTTAGCACAAAGACTGGAAGCAGGAGGAAACAGCTAGCCACCTTTAATTCCTGCTGCAGTTTATTCCATCTGAGTGGAGCAAAACATTTTTTTTGCTTTTTTTTACCAAGCTCTGTTTTGAATTTGGAAACCTTCACAATGAGACACTCCTGAGAGTAAAGCCTGTACTGCAGAAGAGATGCAAGATAGATTGGCTGTTATAAATATATACTGAATTAGTTAGACAATAGGTTTTCAACAGCTATTTTATTTTTTATTATTTTTATGTTTATTTTTATGCTTCAGAGCACCATATATCAAGTGCTGTTGGTTTCTTTTTTAAAAGTTAAAGAACTTTGTAGACTTTAAAGTAGTGGTGAGAACATTTCAAGGGCACCACGAACAATACTGTAATTCACATGCATCAGTAAACTAGTTTATGAGTGTGTGTGTTCATATCTCTGTGTGTGGAGTACTTGTAGTGAGACTTTATATACTTTATAGGTGATGGTAAACCCAGTTGCATTAGTTATGGTGTGGTGGTTTTTAGTGCAAGTCTAGGGGCATACGAGATGAGAATAATAAAGTTTTAACTGGATAAGAATCATCATTAAAGCAGGTTCCTTACTGCTTACAGTACCTCTCAATGACCATGCCCTTAAAATGACCCTATCTGGGCAGAGGAAGCGGCTGTACATGCAACAAAGATACATACACTGTACTCAGGAAAGAGTAAACACAAATGTCCATTGGTTGACCATTTCCCTATTTTTGATTTATGTCCACAGGTGCACCAACTTACACAGTATGTTTATTTGCACCTCTCACCTTTGTTGCTCTACCTCATTCTACTCTGAGGTCTTAGTTTTTATTGTCTGTTAATTCTCACATCCACATAGTCACCACTAATCTGTTTTTACTGGATTTTCTGATGTTTGAGAATTTACCTGTCAACAGGAAAATCCCCTACTGCTCAGCATGACTACAAATATAGACCAGGGAAATTAGGTAAAGTGAGGTAAACAAGTGGTAAATAGAAGACTTCTTGTGCCGGTGGTGAGCAGGGCACACCTGGGTGGCTGGGGCTGAGTCAGGTCCTGCTCAAGACCCGGTCTGACTGCCTGTCTGTTTTGAGGGACCTTGTCTTGAAGGAACCGTTGTTTGGCCCTTTCTGGGATGGTGTGTTGTTCCATAGAGACTGGGTGCAGCTGTCACCACTGAACAGGGTCATGGAAAGGTCTGGTCAGCTGGGCTTGGCTCTGGAGGCAGGTGAACAGGGACGCTCATTTGCAGAGTCACCCAGTATATTTGGTCCAGTTAGCTACATCTACTACAGTCCAATACAGTAGCTTGAAAATAAATCCTACCTTTATGATCCCTATTATTGACATAGTGTCAGAGAGGTGTTGATTTGATTCTATGGTTAGATTTGGGGTTTTCTTTTGGGAGCAGAAAGGGAGAAATTTCAGTTATCCTTACAATCAAACAATGGCACTATGGTCTTTCTGAACAGATGTTACCGTATCTATTAATCACTGAATCTTCCATGTACAAATGTTACATGCATACTGCAGGGTTTATATCAAAACACCTGTTCAGCAAAACATTGACTTCTACTGCCCTCTGGTGTTCATGCTGATTGATACAGCACAAATGATTTTGAAATATTAAAACACTAGCTTCATAGCAATATCACATACAGTCATACCCATAACAAAATACATATGGCAGAAGTTGCATTAGCAGTACAATAGACAGT